>OZ059784.1:15340285-15724810 GCA_964057025.1 Standfussiana lucernea
AATATGTTTAAAATAAATAAATAGGATAAATACAACAAAAATAAAAACCGGCCAAGTACTTATGAGTCGAAATCGCGCACGAAGGGTTCTATACCATTATCTATAAAAACTGCAAAAAAAATCACGTTTGTTGTATGGGAGCCTTCCTTAAATATTTGTTTTATTTTAATAAAAAAAAAAAACAAATATTGACCAACAAACAAATACAAATCACACATATATGTATATTGACATTACAAATCACATTGCCGCAGAGGGTCCAAATGGCAATGTTACCATGACATGTCAAGTAGAATCACAATTAGTAAAAACAAAACGTTTGCTCACTGTTATTTATATGCAAAAAAAATATTAATGTGTCTATTAATGTGTCAAACAATGATTAAATATACGTAATATTTATAAATGTGTGATATGATTTGTTTTCGGTAATTTTCTTTGTACAAAAATAAACATAATTACCTACCCACTACCTACCTTTTACCTACCTACTACCTGCCTACTACCTACCTACCTACTACCTACCTAATACCTACTACCTTCCTACCTTTTACCTACCTACTACTACTACCTACCACCTACATAGTCGTCAAGTTTTCTTAAATGTAATTTCTATTTCTGACCGCACGCATAAAATGTTTGATAGGTAGGACCACGGAGGGTGGGACCAGTTTGTATGGAAAAATAAAATTGTAACTATTTCGATTTTATTTGGATTTTCCATGCAATTTCACAATAATTTTTAATTACTGGCTTAAATAACACTCCTTTTGGGCTTCGCCGCTGTCGCAGTCGGGTAGAAAAAACCGGGCAAGTGCGAGTTCTTCTTGTTGTAGGTGTAACTTATTTATGGCTTATCGAAAAAATATAAGAAAAATATATGTTGAGGTACTGATGAGGTACTATATTTTAACGAAAAGATGAACTAGTTATAACGCCTACAACTAGGTGAAACCAGTTTGGTCCAGCCATTCTGAAGTCAGAATGGCTGGCCACTTTCCTCGTAATAGTTTTCCCTCTTTAGCGAGGTACTAGTTTTTTGATGTCTGGTACCAAATAGTATAAAATAGGTATAAAAGCTTGGTATTGCTCAAACCTCTAAAATCTCTCTTGGTCCAGCCATCCTGACGCAGACAAACATTTGATGTCCATCCTGTCAAATACTGTCAGTAGTGACAAATGATTGACATATTTATTGATTGTCAAATATTTATGCGTGCGTTCAGAAATTTATTTTATTATGATCTAATAGAAAGGTTAATAAACTATTGTCTATGTCGCGAAAGCGTAAATTGTCGGTAGATAGGGGGTAGGTAGGTAGGTGGTAGGTAGGTAGGTGGTAGGTAGGTGGTAGGTAGGTGGTAGGTAGGTGGTAGGTAGGTGGTAGGTAGGTGGTAGGTAGGTGGTAGGTAGGTGGTAGGTAGGTGGTAGGTAGGTGGTAGGTAGGTGGTAGGTAGGTGGTAGGTAGGTGGTAGGTAGGTGGTAGGTAGGTGGTAGGTAGGTGGTAGGTAGGTGGTAGGTAGGTGGTAGGTAGGTGGTAGGTAGGTGGTAGGTAGGTGGTAGGTAGGTGGTAGGTAGGTGGTAGGTAGGTGGTAGGTAGGTGGTAGGTAGGTGGTAGGTAGGTGGTAGGTAGGTGGTAGGTAGGTGGTAGGTAGGTGGTAGGTAGGTGGTAGGTAGGTGGTAGGTAGGTGGTAGGTAGGTGGTAGGTAGGAGGTAGGTAGGTAGGTGGTAGGTAGGTGGTAGGTAGGTGGTAGGTAGGTGGTAGGTAGGTGGTAGGTAGGTGGTAGGTAGGTGGTAGGTAGGTGGTAGGTAGGTGGTAGGTAGGTGGTAGGTAGGTGGTAGGTAGGTGGTAGGTAGGTGGTAGGTAGGTGGTAGGTAGGTGGTAGGTAGGTGGTAGGTAGGTGGTAGGTAGGTGGTAGGTAGGTGGTAGGTAGGTGGTAGGTAGGTGGTAGGTAGGTGGTAGGTAGGTGGTAGGTAGGTGGTAGGTAGGTGGTAGGTAGGTGGTAGGTAGGTGGTAGGTAGGTGGTAGGTAGGTGGTAGGTAGGTGGTAGGTAGGTGGTAGGTAGGTGGTAGGTAGGTGGTAGGTAGCTGGTAGGTAGCTGGTAGGTAGCTGGTAGGTAGGTAGGTGGTAGGTAGCTGGTAGGTAGGTAGGTGGTAGGTAGCTGGTAGGTAAGTGGTAGGTAGGTTGGATAGAGTAGGTAGGGTAGGTGGGGTAGGATTCATTGACTGTTAGGCGGTACGAAGTTTGCCGGGACAGCTAGTTTTTAATATTTCCCACTGGACTGTTTGGAAAATTCTTCATATCGATGGTCAACATCCATATCATTTTCGGCCAGTACAAGAATTAAATGAAAACGATCACATACCGCGGGTGCTATTCTCACAATGGTTAATCCAAAATTTTGACAACGTTTCCATTTTATTTACGGATGAAGCAATGTTTACGAGGTCGGGCATTTACAATGTTCATAATGAACATTACTGGAGCCGGGTAAATGAACACCGCGTCCGGCAAAACAGTTATCAGCACCGTTTTCCGTAAACGTGTGGGCGGGAATTCTGGATGGGAAACTTCTCGGACCCTATTTTATTGACGGACATTTAAATGCGCAGTCGTACATGGCTATTTTAAGACATGTGTTCGACAGGATGTTGGACAATGTGCCCCTTCGTTCCCTGATAAACCTTTTCTACCAACATGACGGTGCCCCTGCACATTTTCAGCTGCAAGTCAGGGCTATGCTGGATGAAGAGTTTCCTGGGCGATGGATTGGCCGTGGAGGGCCAGTGGCGTGGCCCGCGCGCTCGCCAGATCTTACACCTCTGGACTTTTATCTGTGGGGTGAAATGAAGCGCCGGGTGTATGCCACTGAGTTCCGTAATACGTCGGAACTCAAAAGGCGGATTCGTAGTGCGTTTAGAGACCTGAGAAATGACACTTTTGTGCTTTCGAGAGTGAGAAACAATTTAAGAAAACGTGCGGAGGCATGCGTGGCCGTAAATGGATCCCATTTTGAACAGCTTTTGAGATTAATGTAAGTGTAAAAATAATTCAATCAGTGTAAATAAAACCAGTATTTTTTAATGAAATTGTAGATAAAAATGTGATTAACTTTTAAATACGCCAAAAATACCTACCCAGTTGTTTGTATTTTTTTTAATTTTCATTGTTGTTAAATCTAACTTACATCTGGACTCGTCACGCAACAAAGGTAGGTATTTTTGCCTGTCCTAAGCCAGGAAAAGTATGAAGGGAAAGTTACATCACAGGTTACTTGTATTGTGTTTTTATTACAATGATGTAGTTAGTTAAAACTTATGTAGGTAGTTATAACGGACGGCCAGTGCAGCAGGTCAACGCCCTTTGCAGTGATTACGTAACTCGGGCGCATATTATCCATGATTTTACGGACGGTGTCGGACAGAAACATTTTGAAGTTTTTAAAGAAAAATTCGTTTATTTATTTTTAAATTCAGATAAACATTTTTATAATTAAATCAACTACCTATGGTTTTAGTGACAACGGTGTTTACCCTTACAGCCTGTATATTTCCATCTTATTATCAAGTGCAACATGCGAAACAGAAATGCTATCCACCAAAAGATGCTATTACAGTGACAGAAACCTCAGCTAAAATAAAGTTACAAGCTCTATTGGATATAACGACAACAAGAATAATTACGTCACTCGTCATAGATAGTGGTTGTAAAGAATTTACACTAATCAGTAAGTGGGGATTTGACGGTGCTTCTAATCAAGCCAATTACAAACAAAAAATGCAAACAGACGATGAACAAGAAAGTCAACTTGACGATTCAAGCATATTTATGGGTAGTTTAGTGCCAATAAAATTAGTGTGCGGCGAACAAGTTATCTGGCAAAACGATTCACCAAATTCATCTTACTGGTGTCGTCCAATCTTTTTCGAATTTTTGAAAGAAAATAAAATAACGATATTGCGGGAAAAAAGTGCTATTGAGGAAGAGATTGTAAATTTAGTGAAAACAGAAGTTGGAGAAATAAAAATTTCACACGCTTTATTAATGACTATGATAGACGGAAAAGCAACATCAATTTTATGTGATACTTCATCTCAGAGATGCCACATTTGTAAAGCCACTCCAACAGAGATGAATAATTTGCCCTTAATTGCATCAAAACCGACTGATCCAGATCTCTGTTAATACGGATTGTCATCATTGCATACCTGGATACGAATGATGGAATGCATTCTGCATATAGCTTACAGATTAACCTTTTGAACGCCAGAGCATAAACGCACGCGCGTGCCCTCCACGCGAAGCCACAATTTCACAGCATACAAATAAAAACGTTCAAACAGATTTTAAAACTTTATCAAGAAACAATATTATTAAAGAGACAAGACAAGAGCTTAAATATTTAAGGTGTACAAATAAAAACACACAAAAGTAATGATTTTATTGTTTATTTCGTGTTATACATCGCATTTTTTGTCACATATTTGTGTCGTTGGCGTACAAGGCACGCGCTTGCTTGTCACGTATAGGCGACAATGGCGTTCAACAGGTTAACGATACAGACATGGACAGTAAAGGGAGACAACAAGTGCATCATGGAAAGAAGAAAGAAAGACATACAAGACGCTTTTAAAAATAGAATGGGACTTCTGATTGATGTTGTTAAACAAGGGCACGGCTCCACGAATGACGGAAATACTGCTAGAAGATTTTTTGCAAATCCAAACATGACTGCTGAGATAACAGGTGTTAGTGAAGAATTAATAAGGCGATTTGCAATCATTTTAGAGGCAATTTCATCAGGTTACCACATTGACACAGCGAAATTTCACGAATATGCTCAAGTGACCATGCAACTGTATTTGGAATTATATAGCTGGTATTATATGCCTTCAAGTGTTCATAAAGTTCTTATGCATGGTGCAGCTATTATTGAAAGTTTTGGTCTAATACCAATTGGACAGCTATCTGAAGAAGCTGCTGAAGCTAGAAATAAAGACTTTCGTAGGTACCGCCAACACCATTCCAGGAAATGCAGTAGAAAAACTACAAATGAAGACATTTTAAATAATTTATTGACCAGCTCTGATCCACTCATCTCAGCGAAACGTCACAAACTTCGCAGAAAACATAAAACTTTGTCAGTAGAAGCACAAAGTTTATTAGTAATTGAACAAGCGGAAACATTTTATGATGACGAATACGAAAATTTTGCATTCGTTAATGTGGATACCCTTGACAGTGATTAAATTAAAACAGTGCAGTGGCCAGTAGTTATTGTGATTTTTACTTATTTATTTATTTATTTTATTAGTTCTTAGTGGATTAGGCCTAACGGGGAGACCACTACATTAAAAAACGCGCCTAGTTCTTAACCTCTATGGTGGTGTGGAATAGAGAACAAAATTTGAAATTGCGACCAAATCGCAGAAAATCGCAACCCGAGAATAGGCGCTAAAATAGGACAAATATACGTACTATGCATACGTAGAGTCAATTCTTTGAGAAAATTTGAGAATTTCGAGATTTTCCAGAAAAAGAAACTTTTTTTTAAATGCTAAGTAAGTCCTTTACCGGCCCGTTTCAGCCCACTGTGCGCCGGTATCGTCGAAGCTATCTTGCTCTATCCCGGGGTTTTTAGTTTGCAGGAGAAAGGGAACGAAAACAAGCATGTCATATTTTGTATTTTGTTGGTTTTTCTATTGTGTCCTTTGTCCAGTGCCTGTAAGTGTGTGCGTGCAATTACAATCGTTAACCTTTTGAGCGCCATTGTCACATATACGTGACAAGCAAGCGCATTCCCTGTACGCCAACGACACAAATATGTGACCAAAAATGTGAAGCACTATCACACGAAATGAACAATTAAATCATTAATTTTGTATGTTTTTATTTGTATACCTTAAATATTTAATCTCTAGTCTTGTCTCTTTAATAATATTGTATATTGATAAAGTTTTGGAATCCGTGTTCATTTTGTAGGTATTTTTTTTGTATGCGGTGAAATTGTGGCTTGGCGTGGAGGGCACGCGCGTGCGTTTATGCTCTGGCGTTCAAAAGGTTAAGTTTACTTAACTGTATTTGTAAAGACTTTAATTTCCTTGAAATAAGGTTCATTTTTCTTTATTTTGTATTAAATGACGGAATTTGTATTAATACAAATAAAACTGCACTTTTAAAATTCTTATTGCCTTGATTTACAGTCCATTTCAGTTTGTTTTGGCTGTACAGGGGTAGTGTGACTGTAATTTACGTAGTTTTAGTTAATTTTGGGATAAAAAATTACCTATATTAAAAATGGTAGAAATCGATTCAGTAAACGATTCTGAACAAACTAATTTCAGGATGTGCGTTAATTATGCTACATATTGTATAATTATGTATATTGTATGTATCTATTAATCTTGATATTTGCTAAAAAATTCATGGCAGGCGCATTCCGATAAAACAATTACATGTTACTAAAAATCAGTAAGTAAGTATTTATCTAAAATTTTAGATAGTATCTTGATATACAATATATATACATTTGTTTATATTATGACCTGTGCATAATCAGCGTGAAATAACCGTTATTTTAAAGTGTTTCTGCTGGAGAGTATGCTCTGTAGCATGACCACTTTGAATTGATATTTTCAAGAAACTAACAATATACAATTTTTGATATTAAGCTACAAAAATATAGACATTATCTACATTTTATCCTGCAACTTTTACATAATATATTCAAAGTGGTTCTGCTGACATAGCTTTCTGTCCATTAGTCAATTCAATCAATTTGACTTATAATAATTATTAAAATAACTCTCTGCCCCCAACGATTTGCAACTGATAGAGCTTAGTAGCACCATTAGGATGGAATTTGCTGTGGACACATGTGCGGTCATGCATGTAAGGCGAGGGGAGATTGTGGAATAGATATGATAATAATATAGCTAACGGAGAGTAGTTGCATAGACACAACCTTGTAGCCAGAATTATCCATCAGCAACTTACTCTAAAATACATCCTTGTGGAATCGGAAGTGCCGTATTATAGGTACCTGCATGCCAGACCCAGGTTTCGAAAATGGCAATATCACACTGTACTGCACACGCCAAGCAAATCCCGATGAGGGAATAAGTGCTCCTAATCTCTCAATCTACACACCTGAGTTAGCATCGACTTATCCTGGTCTCCTTTACCGTCTTCTTATGGTAGTGATAATTTTCCTTTAATCATTTCTTTAATAATAAAAAATCAGATGCTTGTATTCCGACACCACAACCGCAATTAAAATACAGACTTCAAAATGCAGACTGGGATAAATACAGAAATTGAGTGGAAGAAAGAATTGCATATTTATCTTTATCTCTTACTACATGATCATCAGTCATTATCTAATTACAAGAATTTTAATAGAGGTGGCAGATAATACTTTCCCTATTAAGAATGGTGCTACAGGCAAAATTCCTTCTCCACCTTGGTGGGATGCTGAGAGCACTCAGGCCATTAAGAAAATAAAAAAAACCCAAAAAATTATTATCTATCATGCCGGAAAAAGCATTTCAAAATGTTTTGTTAATTGGATTATTCGTTAGCATAAGTGTATTGTTTCTGTAAGAGCATACTTTGAAGGCGATAAAATGACTTTGGATGAATAACTAACATTTTGTGTATATTGATTGTTTCCCAGGACTTTCTTGACAGTAGTATGATAATATCCCTAAACCCGTTTAAGCCAAGTAAAATTTTTAGGCCTTATTTTGGATACACATCTTACAGGTTTACCACACTGTGAGTTAAGTGCCAAATGTGAACGATATATCAACATAATTAGATGTCTTGCTGGTGTTCGGTGGGGAGCACATCCCTTTTCATTGAAACTACTGTACACACCTTGATTAGAAGTGTATTAGAGTATGGGACCTTTTTGCTGGAAACTGCTAATGTTGCTGGTCTTAGGAAAATGGAGAGTCTTCAGTCCAAGGCACTTAGCGTAGTTTCAGTTTTGGGTTGATTGTAAATTAAGTGAACTTTATTTATATTAATACTGTTTATTAATATTTTACTACATAACTTTTTACATAATAGAGAGCAGACAATTATAGACTCCATGAACGGACGTTTGAGAGGAAACCGGAACCACAGGACGCCTGCAAGCTCGGTGTTCCTCACTGTCTCTCTCTGTGCACGCCCCTCTTCATATTGATACAATCTGCTTCTGACATCAGAGCCAGCAGCAGATTGTCTCCTTGTGGGATGTGTAGGTTGTGAGGCTGCAAAACAACATTCCAATTTAAATAGGTCAACAGCCTCAACAAAATATGCCTAAGACACTTGAATGGGTTTAGTGAATATTACCCTAGCTTGTGCCCTGCGAGACTTCCCATGGTAATATAATCACTCATCCTGCAGTAAACAATTGATAACTTGTATTTCTACTATGTAAAGTAGTTATGTATTATTCAATGCCAAAGTTTAATCTGTATTTTTTATGAAGTAGAAGTATTTCACACACAAAAAAATTATGTTAACTATATCATGTACTAAAATTTTTATGATAGCATTACTCAAAATACACCACACCACAACAAACCACAGTAACAAATACTTACAAAGTGTGGAAGTCAGGCTTTCTTGTGACGCCGGTGGTGGTTGACTCGCAGGTTGTAGCAGCTGCCTATCTTCCTGGCTGGGTTCCATATGCTCTATAACTACGTCCTCATGCATATCCAAACTAAGAGGCTGTGAGAAGCTCAGTGGTTGGCTTGTTTGACTGGAGGTTGATGGAATTGGTTCATTGGTCTGAAAATAAAAACAGGTTTAATTAACTAATAGAATCATGAAATATTGTATTAAATTAGAGAAGAAGAATTAGATTTGATGACATTAACTGAAAATGAACTTTAAAGTCCACATGAGTTTAAAAAAAAATTTGGACATAATTAAGATAGTGATTTATTGATAATTCAAAGAACAACTACCTCTCTGTAGGCTGGCACTCTGGCACTGGTTTGGCGTTCACCAAACCCAATTCCCATGATAGACAGTATCCTTAACTGCCATTGGGAAAGTTGGGGTGCCATCGACGGACCACCTCCAGTTGCTGAAGCCGACCTCCGAGAATCAGCAGCAGCTTTCTTGGCTAAATGTTTTCTATCAAACCATACCTGCAAAATATATAAGCATGAGATATTTATGTCACTATATTATTATGTTAGATATGAACAAAACACTAGGTACCCTTTGCCACTGCTGAACAGATTTAGTGCAACCACCCATTGAATTGAGCATGTTGCACAATTCTTTCCACAGCCTCTTTGCGTGGGCACTCCCGTCGCCACCCCTCAATTTCCCGCGAGCTAGATCCCTATGCTCATCCAAGAAATTGAGAAGGGTTTCTATTTGTTCGGGAGTTGCCGAACCCGTATGTGGAGCCATTTTAAACTGAAATTATGTATAAATGGTTATTATTAGAAGAGGTGATACTTTGTTAGTGAAAAACCAATTTTTATGTATGTATAATATGATATCTACTTACTTACAAAGTTTTTAAATCCAAAACAAAACTTGTGGAGACCCAAAATACAGCAGACGTCGCACGTAGAAGTCGAACTGTCGTACAGTACGAAACGTACGTACTTGAAACTTTCTTAAGGAATGTGTAGTATGTAAAAACGCACTTGAAGACATGATTTATTTAATACAACACTTGAGAAACACACTTTAGAAAACTTTTCAAAGTATTCAAACAAAAAATTGTAAGTTGACATGTTATGATTAGATTGTGATTATACAGATATTTTTGGTTGTCATCCGTGACCAGTGTCTCCAACTCCATTTGTCAAAATTACGGTGTTGCTAATCTAAAAATACGGTATTTGGCGGAAAATTACGGGAGATTAAAAATTTAAAAAACGGTAAATTTACAGTAACTTTATTTCACAATCAAACATTAAATTTCAGGCGTTTCAGCCTTTTTGTACATAGAAACATTAATACTTTTAATCATTTTATCAGTAGGATGGAAATCGACGCAGTTTTTTCCTGTTCTCTTAATGAGTTGCTGCGTAAATAGACTCCCAGCAATAGATTTTGTAGACAATTGGTTCCTTTTTTTCGTTTTCAAGTCAGTAATGTGGCTGAAGACAGCATTCCTAGCATAAAATGTGCTAAATTATAGAATAGTCCGACTGGTCGCGAGTGTTCTTTAGTTTTGATTTCTGACACCTTATGCCATAATACATCTGGAGGATCGTTGACGTCTAAATCACATTTGTTTAGTGCAATGTAATTCGGAAAATACCGCCATTTATCGTCTAAAATCTGCTGGACATCAAGTTTCTTGGGAGATATTCGGGGCAATAAGTTGAATATTGAAGCCAATGATGTTGGTCTCTTTTCAGTTGCAAACATGCAATTTTCGTTATTAAAATTGGAAACTGCAATAAACAGTTTGTTATCTAGGCTATATCTTTTTCTTATGCCAACCGCTGCCTGAACAATGAATCTCTTACAATTTTCTCGCAATTGTTTCACAGAATTGACATCAGCAATAACTTCAGGAAGTGACAACTGTTTTTGAACACCAAGACCTAAATAAATATCTTCTGGTCGTATATGTTTGCGTTCGTCTGTGGGGTCAATACTGTCGAGAGGTGTATTATTTACATAACTTGAGGGCATAATTAACAGAAGCAGCTCTCTATATAGTTCTTGCATTTTCAAGTGCATTTCTGGTAAGACTGTATTTTCACTTTGAAAATATGCGTTAGTTCTAGTGAACTTTGGCAACATCCACGAAAGAAAATAAAAGTAAGCCTTCTGAATGGGGTCTCTCAAAGCAGTGTGTATTTCACGGCATTCATGATCTTCAAGCCATTTATCATCAAAGTAAATTTTAAGAGCCTCCCATTGTTCTAGGATCCTCTCGACGACGGCTGATAAGGAGAGCCATCTAGTTTGGGCTGGTACTGTATTCAATAACTTCGTAATTTGGTCGTATAAGTTTCGTCTACTTGTCTATGCACACAAGTTGATTGTACGGGGAATACCCCAGGGAATGATACAGTGTTGTCATTTTCAAACATTGTTTCAAATAAAAATAAACTGTGTGGTAGGTTGGGTGCATCATTTTTAAGGTGCCACTCATAAAGACGAAATTACGGTAGAATTGAACATGTCTACGGTAGGTGGTAGATATGTTCAAATTACGGTAGGTTTACCGTAATTACGGCGTTGTCGGAGACACTGTCCGTGACTACCCATTGTTGGCATGAAATAGCACTCTTTAAATTAGTCGGTTAACAATGACAGTGAAAGGGTGTTTTATAGTGTCCCGGTGAATGTCGTCGAAAATAGCATTTTTATCTATACGTTTATATTTTCTGCATGAATATTACAAGAAATATTTAATAAATCACATTTTTAATATAAAATGTAAAAGTAACGCTAAAGAGTTTATTAATTTTAAGTTAAAGTAAAAACCGTAATTTACTTTAGATGACACCAAAAAAGACCCACACAATATTATAGATTCCATTCGTTCACGAAAATTGTCTATGGTTCCGAACTTCGTGTACGCGTCCGAAAATGAATTAGAGTAGGATCACTAACGAAACTTCGTTTAAATTTCGTTCGTTTACGAAGTTTCGTTTCGGAGAAAGAGAGTAGACCCCCAGGTACAATGAAAAGCAGTCCTATTAATTGTCTTCAGTTGGAATGTGTAGACCAACATAACAGAATACTAAGGGATAGAAGGTTACAGAAGAAGGCAGAACGGTCGTATAGGGGACAGGAGAAAAATATATGATTTAAATCGCCTACCTCTGTGCCGCATGAACAAATAGGGTCGTCAATTATACGAAATCTGGCAAGATGGGCTGGGGAACAAACGTGTCCCAGTCTCATCCGTATTAAAACGGAGGTCGCCATTTTGCCAAATTTCGCCCTGCCAAACCATGGTTTTTCCGGAATCTCCGGTTGAATAAGGGAATAATGATAACCCTTTGATCTACTACTGTTATCCCATGCTATCTTCCAAGTGTCCCGAAGAAATGTTTTGGGCAACGTCACGAGATCATAAGTAAAGATCTTATATGGGACTACGTCCCCACAATGCACCGCATCACCGGCAAGAGCGTCAGCCACTTCATTGCCATGAATTCCAGCATGGGCCGGAATCCATGCAAATTGCAGTGAGATACCCTCAGTCATCATTCTGAACGCAAATTCTCGTATTGAGTAAATTATAGGGAGCTGCGACTTATTTTGGTAAGGGGATTTATTAATAGCTAAAAGAGCACTTTGAGAGTCTGAAAAAATTATAACTTTTTTGAGCTTTATAACACTAACATATTCAATGGCTTTCAAAATACCAAAGCATTCCCCAGTGAAAACGGAAGTCTCCGGAGGTAGTTTTACTTTTTGTACGATGTTGTATTGGGAATGGTATACACCTATCCCAACACAACCCGTCGGAGCACGTTTGGCAGCATCGGTAAAAATGTGGTGGTAATCAATATGTTCAGACAGAAAAAAGTTGAAATTTAAATGGTTATGAGGATCTGATTTGCTGACACAGTCATATTTTATGGAGGGACTGAATTGAAAACTTTCGTAACTACAGCTGAAAATAGGGAGTTTACTGGAACGGTGAATAGGAGAAGAAAGTGAACGGAATTTTTTATAACTAACAACAAGACAGGGAGGACGTTTATGGGTCCAGTAATCTGATGATTCAATCTGCAGCATTAAATGATCCAGTTTGGGAATGACAGGATGTGTTGAGAGCTGAAGGATCCGGAACAAGTATTTATCAGATAAGAATTGCCTTCGTAAATAAAGTGGAGCTTCTCCGCATTCAACTTGCAGTGCATTAATAGGACTTGACTTCATAGCACCCGAAATAATACGTAAAGCTTTAGACTGTATACGATCCAATTTTTTAAAGGCCATAACACTGCCTGGTTCCAAAACGAATAAACCATAATCCAGAGTGCTTCTGATGATAGCGTTGTATATAAGTTTTAAAGAAAAGGGATGAGCACCCCACCACACACCTGAGAGGCATCGAAGCATGTTTAGGTGATTTTCACATTTGTTAACAATATAGTCGCAATGGTGGACACTGCTTAATTTAGAGTCTAATATTACACCTAAATATCTGAATTTATCTTTAACTGGAATAGGTAATCCCTTATATCTTAGGTTTACTAAAGGAATATTTTTCTTCCGTGTGAATAAAACAGCCGCACTTTTAGATGTCGATAAATCCAAGCCATTCAAGTGCAACCATGACTCCAAAGTAGACAAAGCAGAATTAACATTAAAACTAGCTTGTTCAACAGAATTATTTGACGAGTACAGTAACAAATCATCAGCGTATTGCAGAACCATAACATGGCTGGTTATGGACGAGTCCAAATCAAAAGTATAAATGTTGTATGATAGGGGACTGAGCACAGAACCCTGTGGGAGACCTCTCCATACAAGGCGAGAAACCTCATGATCTCCAATAAGCATGCTAACAGAGCGTGCACTAAGGATATTAATAATGAAATTCGATAAAATCAATGGAACCTGTAGGGCTTTTAATTTATTTTGTAAAATTGATAACACAACATTATCATAAGCCGCATTAACATCGAGAAAAACTGCTAAGGTGGATTGGTTATTAGAGAAGGATAGTCGAATATCCGATGTTAAAATACTTAAACAGTCGAGGGTACTTTTACCTTTCCTAAAACCAAATTGTGAATCTGCCAGAAGACCCTTACTTTCCACATACCATTCAAGGCAATTTTTTATTAAGTGCTCAGCTAATTTAATTAAAATTGATGATAAAACTATGGGGCGATATGAAGACGCATCAGATGGAGTTTTATTTGGTTTGAGGAATGGCAACACCATTTGACGTTTCCATTCATCAGGGATGTGTCCAGTAATCATGACAGAATTAACTAGCTTTAAATAATAATTGAGGACATCGTCATTTAAATTAACGAAAAAGGAATACGGGATGCCGTCAATGCCCGGAGCAGAGTCCTTAGTATTATGGATAACACCCTTTAATTCAGTGATAGTAAATGGCTGCTCTAGCGTTGCAGAAGTATCTTGGTTGACAGATACAAGAGGCAAACTAAGTTCAATGGCCTCAGGCACCCAAGGGGGAGCCAATTTATTTAAGAAGTCACTTGCTGTTGCTAACGAATCTGGAATAGGAGAAGAGTTCTTATAAATGGACCTAAATCTACGAATATTGCGCCAGACAATCGAAGGGTGAGTATTCGGTGAAATTGATGTGCAAAAATTACGCCAAGATTCAAATTTTTTCTTTTTGAAAATTTTGCTAGTTTCATTAATTATGTTAGTAACGATTTCGAAATTAGCATCAGACATATCTAAGCTATAATTATGTTCAGCCTCTTTACGAATATTAAACAATTCTGTGCACTCTGAGTCCCACCATGGAGGTGATGGTCATGGGATTGTACCAATATTTTTATTTTTTACAGGGAAAACTTCATCTGCTGCTGCAATTAATATGTGTGCTAAAGCTACTGCACAACTATCTTGATTGGTATCAGATATGATAGGCAAGGAGCAAAGTTTGCTGTCAAGAATATCTCTGAATTTGCCCCAGTCATTATTATTTCTATTTGGTAGTTTATGTCTTAAATTTGATCTCCTTAGTGGCGCATTTGGTTTAGAAAGAGGATATTCAATAACTATTGGAAAATGGTCACTACCATAAGTGGAAGTTAGAGTGTGCCAAGTTAAAATTGAGGCTAAGCTTGGAGAACAGATGGAAAGGTCAATTGCGCTTAGGTTTTGATTGGGTGCACACCGACGTGTGGCTTCTCCCGAGTTCAAGATACATAAGTTGTGTGAGTCTATTATATCTAGTAATTCTTCCCCATAATTGTTGGATATTGAGCAACCCCATGATTGGTGATGGCAGTTAAAGTCCCCCAATATCAAGAACGGCTTTGGTAGCAAAGAAAAGATGTTGTTCACCTCTTGAAGAACAGAATAAGAAGGGTGAGGAATGTAGATAGAAACAATACAAGTATTATACACTTTAATAGCTACAATTGAAATATCCTCACTATGAGGTGGTAATGTAATAGAAGAGAAAGGGATAGAATTCTTGATAAGTATAGCTACTCCACCATACCCATCAGATCTATCCTCTCTAATGGTTGAATAACCACTAATTTTAAAAATATGAATTGGTTTGAGCCAAGTCTCTGACACAGCAAAGACAAATGGCTCATATTTGTTTAATAGATGTATTATGTCACTCTTTTTGCTTATTAGACTGCGGCAGTTCCACTGGATTATATTGGATGGGGCCATTATGACTGGATTGAGATAAATTGTAAGATTGGGCAGCGTTGGACGGTGATATGTTGAACTGGGAGAGAAGATTATGTAAAGCAGAAAGTAAATCGTTAATTGAAAAATTTGTATCTTTTATTTCATTATTGTGATTATTAGTCAGAGCACAGCCATTTGAAGGCTGAGGTATGGCAAAATCTTTAATAATAGCATTGTGGGCTTCTTTATTATAGCCATGCACATGTTTTGAAGGTGCTCTCGGTTTTAGGAAGACAGTCTTTTTGTAACTATTCGAACTATTAGAATTAGGAGATGAAGTTTGTGGGACATTTGAAAAATTTTGCGATGGTGAGGATAAAAGTGTATCAGCATATGATTTAGTAACTGGAGGATGTACTTTAGCCGCTTCAGCATAGGAGACTGAACTTTTTGCCATGTATGTTTTGATTGATTTTTGTCTGGAAAATTCTGGGCAAGCTTTGTCAATTGCAAAGTGAAAACCAGAGCAAAGACAGCAAGATGCACATTCTTTATCTTTATCGCAACTATCCCCTGAGTGTCCTTGACCACATTTATAGCAGCAAGGTTTGGACCTGCACTGAATTTTAGTATGACCAAACCTACAACAGTTAAAGCACTGTATGGTAGGGAAAATATACAACTCCACAGGTAATGCATTATAGCACATAAATATCCTCTTTGGCAAAACCTGCCCATCAAATGTAACTACTATTGTTTGTGATGGTTTCCAGACAGCTGTTCCATCAACAGTACTTTTAAAATTCAAACGCCTGATCTTTAATATTGGCCCACACCCTATTGGTACCGAAATATTGTCAAGCACTTCTTCAGGAGACCATTCAGCAGGAACGCCACGTACTAATCCCATTCGTGTGACATTAAAGGTGGGAATAAAAGCTTTATAATTAAATTTATTAAGACATTCATGCGTAATAAAAGAATTTGCGTCCAGATGATTCGAAAACGAAAGTGAAATTTTGTTTCTACCAATTTTTTTGACGCTTCCATTAATAATATTCTTAAAAGCATTATGCTTTAAAAACTTGCCAAAGGTGATAGGATGAATTGTTGTACCATCATCAGGTGCTGTAAAGCTCTTTTGGACATGAATTAAAAAAGGCGCGCAATCTGAAATTTCGTAACTTGTTCTGCCAATCTGAGTAGCAGGAACGAAGGAAGGAGCAGGGATAGGAGAAATGGGTTCAATAGGCATAGTTTTGGTAGGCAATTCAGCAACTTTCGATTCAGTACAATTACATCCGGAAATTTCAGAGCCATGATTTTTACGGGTGCGGCGACGTTTGTTGCAATGCTTGCATAAATGTACGCGTGTCCTTTTCAAGTTTTTGGTCGAATATGAGCCGTCGGTATCCATTCCCGATTCATTGTTAGAGTTCACAGTGATAAATACGCCTGCCGGGGGAACGAGGTCCCCCGGGTCGGGCGGGTCGTTCATACTTAAAACTAAATTATAAAATAGTAAAAAAAAAACTTACCACTAATGAAGAATATACACTAAAACTAAGTTAAAATAAAAGAATAAACTACGTTAAAACTACTGCTACCGATCCTATATTATACTATTTTAAATTTTACAATTTCGCTCCAAAAAATTCGCGTCCGCCAAGTTGGAAGTTTCCCGCGCTTTTTTCAAAATTCAACTTTACAACCGAGATGAGATGACGTATGTCACGCTGCAAGCTCTTTTTTACAGATTAGGGATGGGCGAAACCGAGATATTTCATCAATTGAAAGAATCGGAGTCGTTAAAACTTGACTATTGTTTGTTTTATTGACTTTTTTTGCCACCGACTTCCGAAAGTAAAGTTATTTTCCACTTTTAAGTTTTTATTTTACCCTTTTTAGTTATCGCATCACACACAAATCCTTGTCAAGTATCAGTTTCGCAATTTCTTTTACTTGGATGACATATTTTTCCTGCTAATTTGATTTCAAAACCAAACTGCTGAACCGATTTCGATGAAATTTCTATGGGACCAATCGGGAAGTAGATCTATTCAGATAAAAGAAGAATTTTTCAAATCGGTTCATAAATGTCGGAGATATGAGGTAAAAAACACAAAAAAAAAAACATACAACCGAATTGAGAACCTCCTCCTTTTTTTGAAGTCGGTTAAAAATAAACCATTGAGTCAACCATCGACTCGTCGTTCTACAAAACAATCGAGATGTTTTTGGTAGTGTTGACTTTCGATAGTCGACTATCGCTAAACTATCGATAGTAAACGTCATATCAATAGTATCGATAGTATGATACAGGGCAAAAGTATTGATATACAAAAATAGTGTCGATACTATCGAAGACCAGCATATGTTTAGGAGCAATACTATCGATAGTATTATAAACGGCGATAGTATTGATGGTGTAAAACTATCGATGGTGTAATAATTGATAGTGTTAATTATTTAATACAACGATACTATCGATTCCATTCCATTTTTCTCTCTTTTATTTTTAATTTTGTATACTCTTATATTTTTTTTTCTCTCTCTTTTCAAGGAAAGTAGAAGTTTTCGTTTGTTTGCTTTTTTATTTTTTGTCATAAAACAAATGTTCCTTTAATTAGGGGAGGACACTGGCTCCTGCAACACAGTTTTAACTATCGCAGGAGTCAGGGAATTCCATTGCATACGTGTACAATGTTTTTTGTCAATAAATATTTTTAATTTTTTTTTTTTTTTTTTTTTTAATCGATAATTTCGATAGTATCGACAGTATTACTTTAAAAAAATCGATACTATCGATACTACTGATAGTATTATAATGTAACAGTATCGATCCTATCGATACTATCGCCTCCAATCAATAGTATTAGTTAATTTGTGATATCGATAGAATCGATGGTATCGATAGCACTATCGATATTGTTACTAATTTTCGAGGTCATCTATTGATAGAGAAACTATCGATAGTTGCGCAACTCTAGTTTTTGGATAGGTCGAATCTGTCGAATCAGTCAGTCTCACTCACCGAGTCAAAGAGTAAAGTAACTATAGAGAGAAAGAGTAAAAACTCTGTGGTAAAATTTGCATGTATGGAAACTGCTGCCCCCTTACGTTTGGTGGGTGAACTAAGAGTCTAATATTAGTAGGTATTATATTATATATATATTACCTACATATGTACTTACCTATCTATATAACTCTCGAATGAGTTTGTAAAATAAGGTCAATCGGGGTTTTGACATAATTAAAAAAAAAACGTATTCAGTTCAGAAAAATATCCTTTTATTATCATCAAACAAATTTAATAACTTTTTAATATTTTTTCGTTTTATACTTATTATAATACATTTGAGCTGCTTTTTTAGTTACATCGTCACCTTCGTTGGTGATTTTACCATCTAGTATTTTAATAGACCTGCACCAACTCTATATAATTATATTTATGGACGTGTCAACAAAACGTTGTGTTACATTTTCTATATGGGTTCACAATCTAGAAAACTAAAATCGGTGAATAGTTCAATGAAGGCTTTAATTCTTTCTTTGATGTTATTTTTGTGGCAATCATTATTTAAAATGCAACAGTTTTCTTGTATTTCCTGAAAACAAGCTACGAGTTGACAAAAAACGGCCGAAAATCCGAAGTTGAGTCAATGAATGACATTGATGTTTATTTGACACTCAGGACAAGATGGCTGCCAAGTTTTGTTATCACACCAAACTCCAGATGTCGCTGTCGTCTATGGAAATTGATGACAGTGCCAAGTGTGCCCCCCCTGCACCGAGTCTCGCTCGGTCACCGGGGTCAGTCCACAGATTAATAATATGTAGCAAGCACGTAGGCAGAGAATCGATTCTCTGTCTACGAGCAAGCAGCAGAATGAACGCGCCATGCGCCAGTCGCAATCAAACAGATCGAGTCGGACTCGGGTCCAAGTCGAAAACCATCGAGATGTTCGAACAATCGAACAATCTAATAAAACCTCTTGCCATCGCGCATCGCTATTACAGAATACAGATGCTTCGAAGCATAGTAGAAGAGACTCCTGTGTGGGAGTAGGTGTTTACCATTTCCAATATAATGTAGTTCAAAACATAAAGCTCCCGCCCAAATCATGTTTAATTACGGGAGAAGGTTACGGTCTTTTTTTTTGGTTATGCTATCTCGCAGGTCAACCTAGGGCTGACTTCTGCTTAACCGGACAATCCTGTGGGTGCCTTGAAATTAAATGAGGCCTCCAGCCAGGGCAAATATTATAAACTAAGCGACAACTCGCTAAGGGCACCCCCTGTGAGATATGGGCCTCGGCTTAGGGCGTCGCGCGTCGCTGGGGGAGGGCAGCAAGGGGACAGGCTGGATCTGAGTGATATTACTTGGGGGCTGATTTATGTCTACAGGCTCAACAACATGGGCTGGCTCTTGCAAGGGTCGGGGGGAAAGTGAACGGGGACGTCGCGACAGGCCTCGGCGGCAAGGCCGGAAGGATGGCGGATTGTTTCTGTGTTTTCTAATAGTACTGGTTTCCCTACTACTTTCTTGAAGAACGGTGATGGGGTCGTCGGGAGTGACGAGGGTATGACGGGGACGGCGGACCATGCTAATACGCGATGGTTCGTATCGATCGTTCGTCGATGCGATCAGCGGGTTGCGATGCATAACGGCAGAGTCAAAGTAACGCTAATAGAGGCGTTTCATAAACTGGAGGACGGTAAGCAATCTACGGTCTATATGTACACTGTCATTACGGACATAAAAGGAGGCTCACGTGATTTTACGGAGGAATCGGTTTTGCAGAGTCTGCATCTTATAGATTTGACGGTGGTGGGCGTGGGCGAATACGACACATGCATAAATGTCATAATGGGATGGATCACTGCGGTGTAGAGACGCAACTTGCACTTTAGTGACAGCTTGCTCTTTGCAGTTAACACGTAGTTAAGTCTACTCATGGGAAAGGCCGCTCGATTACGAGCTGCTGTTATGTGCGGCATGAAGGTGAGGTGGGGTTAAGTATGACTCCTAGGTACTTGGCTTGCTTCTCCCAATGTATCGGCTTGCCATACTTGGTGACCGTTTCGGGGGGGGGGGGGGGGGGTTTAACCGCGGTTTGGTGAATAGGACCGCTTGGCTCTTGTTGCGGTTCACCTCTATTCTCCACTTCCGCCTAAGACGTTGGCTGCGGTCTGAAGTGTGTTGCTTGAAGTGGTAAATGTGTAATTTCTTATTACAAGTAAGTTCTAATAACTTTGTTTACAAATGACGACTAGGGTGACAATGTTCTAGAATTCTGGATCAATAAACGGGGATCATTGTAATATAAATCACTTTCAAGCACAATAAATTAATAGCTAAGGCTTACTTCATTGTAGCACGTATGTAGTTATCAAAATAGGATATGATTTTTTTAACTGTTCGGAGATCTCGCTTGTCATATTGGTCTATGCAGATTCCCTAATAATGCGAATCTTCAGCAACGTTGGCTTGAAGTTGTCTCTTTAAGAAAAAGTATACAAGCTATTGCCTAGTTTGCAGCCGGCATATCAGGGTTGGAAAACTAAATGTTATGGAGATACGTTCCCGCTGCTACATCTGCTCTCTTATAACAGTCAAAGGAGGTTTTTTTAATATTATATTATACCTAAAAATAAACTAGGAAGTATCCGTTTTTTTTTAATTGCTCTATCTTTTTTGAACAGTCTAAGCAGGCGTCCGTCGGCTTCATCAAGTTTTTTTACACCCCGTAATTTTTAATAAACTATTACTTGTACGAAACCGGGGCGGGGTGCTAGTAAGCTATACTACTGTCCCAAATGTAAGTAAAAATATTGGATACCCTATTAGAAAGAGATGCCATCCACTCTGGAAGTTGTCTCGCTCGGACCGCTTTGGAGTTGCACGTCATCATTCCAGTTAGTTTATATAAATTCCTTGGTGTCAGTTGTCAAACAGCTGAGAAATATGGACATCATGGAATATTGCTCATTCCCCATGGTAATTAGCGTGATAATATATAGCCTATGTCCTTCCCCAGGATAAAATCTATATCCTTACCAAATATCATTATGATCCGATGAGCCGTTTAGTCGTGAAAAGGTAGCAAACAAACATACAAACAAACAAACAGAGTGACTTTCGCATTTATAATATTAAAGCAAACACATTAAATTATACTACACAATATATTTAATCTCTTTGTATTAAAGTAAGTATGGATTAATTTCTATAACTAGAATCACACTATGAACACCCGACGAGAAGCGATTTTTTTTTGCATTTGGAAATATTCGGCCCTGGAATGGGCGACGGGGTTTGTCAGACTCCTACTGACTAAACCATTGTAACCACGGTGTTCTTTGGCTACCTTGAGCCGGGAGGCTAGAGTACTTGCGCAGTTCATCACGATCCCTCGGCCAGGTTTTGGCCCAGATAATCATCCGGGCCCAGTCACCCTCTGCGGCCGTACACGGCCACAGTTCGTCATGGGAGACGCACGCAAAACACGGTGGGCTGACGTCCACCAAACTCAAACTCAAAGCATTTATTTCAATTAGACCATTACAGGCACTTTTGAATGTCAACACACAAAAAAAAACTAAGCTACAGTCCCAGTCACAGGGCATAATTACTTGTGAAAGTACTGTAGTTACCCATTCGATAGCGTAGATCTCTATCGAGAAGAATGGGCAAGAAACTCCATGGACACTCTTTTAAATCATTAAGTTGTTAAAAAGTCTTGGTTACATCATTCATGTCGATATTATACATATATGTGAGAACGATGTAGAAAGACGTGCGAGTAAGAACGTCCAGAGTAAAAAGATACAATCAACAATTCAAAAATACAATAATCCATGGCAGCTGCGAGATGACCAGTCCCTACTGACAGCGCCCGTTCATCCATCATTCAACTCAACCATTTTGAAGGGAACTAGACGACTCGACACACGCGCCACCATCAGCGAATAGAATAGAATAGACTTGAATAATTATTTATTTCATTGGTTAGTTAACAGAAAAAGGTCACATGTCACTTAAAAATTAGAATTTTACAAGTGCATTTGGTGTATTTTATTTGGCGCAGTTTGTCCGGGAGGGGATCTTTTGCAACCTACTACGTAATTCTTTTCACACACGATTGAATTATATAAAACAAGTGTGAGCAGTTTTGGATTTAAGATCCCATCAGGTTTTAAACTAGGAGTGACTCTGCGAGTCAAAGCCTATGCTGACGGGGGAGGGCCGTTCTTTTGTGGAGCGGTTTACCTCTCTCGTATTTGTTCACATACATATACTATGTCACCTATTCTATTTGAGAAAAGGAACGGGTTGAATTGTCCATATTTCGTGTATGCGGTACCGGGATCTTCTAGGCCGCTGATCGTCAGTGAGGTTAGTTTTTCGATCATATCGCGATGGAGGTCGTGTGCTCTGAGATGCCACGGGTCTTGTCCAAGCATTTCCTAGAGAGTTTGGGTTTCAGTGCGACGTGGGAAGTCACCTGCAGCTTTGAGTGCCATTCTGTATTGTCTTTTCAGTTTCGTCAGATTGCTCTTGCTGTATCTCGGTAGAAGTTGGATGACTCCATAGTCGAGTACCGGCAAGAGGCATGTCTGTATGATGAGCAATTTCGTTTCAATGTTCACTTTGGATCGGTACCCTATGATGGAGTTTAGGGCACCTCTTACTCGTTTTAGCTTTTCTACTCTTTCTTTTGTGTGTTTATTCATTGATAGTCTGTTGTCAAATACAACACCGAGGTATTTTACTTGGTTCTTATATTCAATCCGTTCATTTTTCAATTGGATGTAATATCTGTATCCGCTGTTTATGTTCCCTCGCCTAGGTCTTTTGTGAGAAAACATGACACACTCCGTTTTATACACGTTACATCGGAGGTCCCATCTCTTGTAATATTCGATAATTTCCTCCGCAGCCCATTCTGCACGCCGTGTGGCATGATCTGGCTTCTCCGCTGAGTTTAGAATACATAGATCATCTGCATATTGAGACAGCATCTGACCAGAAATTCAATGTTTTGGTATATCAGCCACATATAAATTGAAAAGTACGGGTCCTAAAATCAAGCCCTGTGGAACGCCGTGTGGTCCGCGTTTTTCTGTGCCTGTTGCTGTTCTAAATCTGCCTTTGGTGGTTCTGTTTGACAGGTAATGTTCAGGTAATCTTTATAATGTTATTTTGTGCTCCTGCTTCATACATTTTCTTTATAAGACCTTTAGGATTTATGGAGTCAAATGCCTTGCTGAAGTCAGTTGATATCATGGCCACACTATGCTTTCTCCAGGGCGTCGGTGATGCATTTGCCAGTTCTCAATATTTGTGTTCCTGTGCCTCTTTGACGAACAAATCCGTGTTGGTGTTCGGGAATCAGGTCGTTGATTTCCGTGTTTATTCTCGAGAGAATAATGCGTTCGGCCCATTTGCCCATGATATTAAGAAGGCTTATGGGTCTGTATGATTTGAATTGTGCGTAGTCTTCACCTGGTTTATGCAAGAAAATGCAGTTACTTTCTTTCCATCTCTTAGGGTAGTATCCCGTGTTAATAATATAATCCATAATTCGCTTGAATATGGTTGTAATGGTGTCACCTCCCAATTTTAGAACGTCTGCTCTTATTCCGTCTGGGCCAGGAGCTTTCTGATTTTTGAAATTTCGAAGGGTTGCTTTTAACTCCGCATGTGATGTCGCTTCTAATGGATGGACGCCATCAGCGAGACATTTTAGTGAGCATGACATTCTCTCAACCACCAGGGAAAATGCGAGTCAATAGAAGATGTAAATAGTAGCTTTATCGTACATAGTACTCACACATGTGCTATGCAAATATATAATACTAAGAGATTGAATCTATACAATGCAAAGATATGTTTACAATCTTCCACCATCACCTGTTCAGGTGATAGACTCCCCAAATCTGTCACCCGCAGGCCATACCCTATACCAGTCTTGCAGAATTACGGTATTGGGGCCGTCAGGATGTCCGCTCATACTTACGCTCTTGCGCTCCTTAGAGTGCCATGGACCGTACGATCCTAACATAGAGATATCCCCCGATTGGGCAGTAGCCTCGAGATTAAGTTCGCGGTGCCCATCAGCCGAGTGCCAATAATTGCTGAAGTGTGGCCCAAAGTTTATAGAGAGAAATAGCAGTGAACAATTGAATGTATTTAGTAAATAGGCACACGTATAATTATTGACAACTTGATTTTATAATTTTGTTTAACTTTAAATATCTCGGCTCCGATGCATTCTGGAAATAATTGCCTTTACAAGAAAACGAATATCTTATTATGTTCTTTTTAGTGAAATACTTTTCATTAGTGGCCGCAGACTTAAAAAATCATGCCACTTTTACTCAAACGACGACCCGAATGGCGCAGCGGTAGTGAGGCTGCCTTACGTTCATAGGGTTCCGGGTTCGAATCCCGGTAGGAGCAAGTGTTTGTGTGATTAGCATAGACATTTGTTTCCGAGTCATGGATGTTAATATGTATAATAAGTATGTATTTACAAACAAAAAGTATCTATGTAATATATCAACTATCTGGTGTCCACGACACAAGCCTCGTTGCTTAGTGTGGCACTAGATGGCGCTGTGTGTAATGTCCAGCGATATTTATTTATTTATTTTATTTATTTAAACCCCTTTGGTTCGGCGGTACGGCGATTTGCTCCTTGTCGCCTCAGCCTCGATAGCTTGTTAGCGATGGGCGATTCAGAGATGTTTTAACAATCGAAAGAATCGGTGTCGTTAAAATAAACCATCGAGTCAACCATCGACTCGCCGTTCTACAACACAATCGAGATGTTTTTCGATTGTTTCGAGTCAGCGGAATCGACCGTTAGTTTTCGATTGGTCGAATCAGTCACTCTCACTTACCGAGTCTCACTCGATTACCGGGGTCAGTCCACAAATTACTTATATGTAGCAAGCAGCAGAATGAACGCGCCATGCGCCAGTCGCAATCAAACAGACCGAATCGGACTCGAGCCCAAGTCGAAACAATTGTAAACTATCGAGTTGTTCGAACAATTGAAACAATCGAATAAAACCTCTTGCCATCGCGCATCGCTATAAAACTTATTACTCTATGGAAGCTAGTATATGGTCTATGGTCATAATGCTCCATCTTGTAAAGATCCATGTTTTTGTGGTTGTGGTTTTTTAACTAGCACAGTCAGCTTTTGCTTTTTGCGTTGGGTTTACATGAATTTTGAAATAATATATATTGTGCGGGAGGCGCGCACTCTTTACAATGTTTACCACGCCTAAATTATTAAAGAGTGCAAAAAGACGGTGAGCTTGTAGTGCTGGAAGTGGTGGTATTTTCTTCGAAATTTTATTTTGTATGAACTAACACTAAACCAGCGATCACAGACGACGGTACGTATTTTTAATGTTCATACACTACCAAGATACATCATCTTTTTTGTGACTCTTCTGTAAAAATAACACGACAAGTTTGTTTTGCAGTTCATGAGTAATAATAATCAACAAAATGGCCGCCAGCCGCCTTTACCGCTACAGAAAGTGCCGTCAACGGTGGCACTTACGGCGACGGCGGTAATCAACAAGAATGTTAAGTCATCGGCACCAACGGACCCGCGGATTAGGACCGCTAATGTAGCATCATCGACTGACCAACAAACAAAAAAATGCCGCGATTTCGTGTGGGGTATTTGTACGAAAGGCGCTCAATGCAAATTCCGTCATGAGTTGGAAATCGAATCTATGAAAGACATTTTAAAGTTCTGCCACGATTTCCAAAACAGAACAGGTTGTACCAGGCCAGATTGCACATATTTACACACTTCAAGAGAGGAAGAGAACTTGTTTCTGACAACAGGCCAGATACCTAGAGCGTTGGCTGAAAGATATGCAGCAATGTGTACTGCACAGCTGAACTATACGAGTTCTGTGAGCGAGTACATGCAGGCCCCACCGCCACCACCTCCGCCGCCGCAGAGTGCTGCCGCGCCGCCACCACCACTTCCAGCACCTCTGCCTCCGCTGCTAGCGCCGCCGCCCCCTCCGCCGCCGCCGCCGCCGCCACCGACGGCCACATCTACACCAGTTAGAATGGCACCACCTGTATTTTCAGGTACTCCATTTTGCCCTAGTTTTCGTTACTATGTGTGCCACGTTCTGTAACAGGCTCTTGACCAGTTTTTGTTATGTGCGCGCCGTAGATGGCAATAGGATAGATCTTGACCTATGTCAATAGCTAGTTATAGGTAGGTATAGAAAAAGGCTAGTTATAGGTAGGTTTATACTTGGGGCACCCCGACTCAGACAGGTTAGGTTCACATCGGGTAATCTTCTTTATTATGTGGTTAGTACCAAAAAACCTGGTGTCAGAGTTTTTATGCCGCCCATGGGCCTCTGACTTGGCTATACATGCCGTTGAGAAATATCTCTCAGGCATGCTGGTTTCCTCACAATGTTTTCCTTCACCGAAGCAAGTGATAATTATACAATACTCACATGAGTCCGAAAAATCAGAGGTGCGTGTCCTGGGTTTGAACTTGAGACTTATGGTATAGCAATCCAACGGTCATACCACTAGACTATCACTACTTCTGACTGTGACTGCACTGCCGGGTAATACTATACATATAGTGGCACATAGAAAAATCTTTTTGAAAAAATGTTGTGTGCAGCAAGTCTATGACTTACGAGGCTGAAATTTGGACAGTCATGGTATGGCTGGTCTATAAATTCAAGGTTGCTCAGTGAGCTATGGAACGGGTTTGTAGTGGCTGAGTGGTTGACCGTTGCACTTCATGTTGTGGATTTGATTTCCTCACAGAACAAATATTTGTATGACAGCTTACTGGTAGTTTTTCCGGGTCTAGCTGTTTGTGTTACATGTGAGCTTCAATGTTTGTAAACACACCCACAATATAAGAAAAATTCATAGTGGAGGGAAGAGTATTAGCTGTAAAACCAAGTTCTGTTAGGGTGTTCTTGAGTGGACAACTTGAATCGGAAAGGTTAAGGTGGGACACCCTCAGTCTAGGTGGAACAACAATCTTTGCAGGGTGGTTGGTAGTGATTGGATGAAAGTTGCTGAGAATCTAGTTAAGTGGTGTGAAATTGGAGAGGCCTATATTCATCAATGGATTTTTGTAGATTGATAATGAAAGGCTCATAGGAACTGTAGATGATCTATGTTTTCACAATGACTGGTTTATGTGCGAATGCCAGGCATTCACAATAGCCATAATATCTCTTACAATGCAGTCCATTGCTAGAAAAGGATTACTGATATCTAAATTATCTTTTGATAGCTGTCTGTTTTAATTATTTTGTACTATGTTTTTCAAAGTATACTGTATATCAGAATCCATTAGGACATATCTATGCTTTAACCCTTCCATCTGTTGGCAATGATATTATTATGTTAGTTTTCTTTTACAGCTCCACCTCCCTTCAATACGCCTGCAATGTTTCCAGTAAGTCAGCGACCGCCTGCTCTACCGCCCATGTAAGTAGTTGAGAATCTATGAAATGTGTGTGTTAAGAGGCCTATTATAAAATTGCTGAGTTGTACTGAGTTCAAGCAGACAACTCGTCCCACTATGTAGCAATTTGGCCATTCTTTGTTATTATTATTATGAAATTTAATTTCCTATGTTAATCTGGTATAAAGAAGATGGAGCCGAATGGGCCCAGCGCTGTAGCACTTTTAAACTTACATCAAAATGAAGATCTGTTCAATCCTAACATTTTATTCTATGAAGGCATGGCATGTCTCTAATTAACAGTGATCGGAATAGGTAGAGCTAATGTACCTAAAGTTCAAAGAACAGAAACGAAAAGTGGGGACTTCCTTACGACATTTTTTTTTTCCGTATAATTTTATTCTGAAACTTTGAAATGTCTCGGAATAAGTTATGTACATCTATACATATAATAAATCTGTAGACATGGCGTTTCTGTACATTGAAAATGTTTGGAAAAAAAAAGTTGGGGTGTTAGAGGATAACACACAGAACCCATTTCTACTATTTTTCGAATTTTTATCTGTTTGTCTGCAGTCTGTGAGTCTTCGGCTATATTTGTTTGTTTAAGTATCACGTGAAAATTACAAAACCAATGTGGTTAGTTTTAATGCACAATTATAGTGTGTAACTTAGAGAAGGTATTAGTTTTTGTTTCATTGCAATCTCTCTCTCTCTCAAAAGATATATGAATTTATTGGGTTCAAGAAGAATTTATCGCCTTTACGTAAGATACATGCAACGACATCTATTGAATCAAACTGGTACTAATGAATAAAGATGAAGAGCAGCTAACAAGATAACTTTAAATCGATTTATCGGGTTTTCAAAAGTTATGGTAGCAAAAGGTACTTTAGATGGCGCTGTTTTGAAAATCTTCATAGCCTATATTGTTTGTTCGATCGCTTTCCATGCATGAAATTTTAGCAGTTTAACTCCGTTGTCGATAGATGGCGTTGTTCATTACAGTAAACTAATTGAATTCATATTTTTTCCTTTATAACCGACTTGGACAACAAGGAGAATGATCTCAAAAAGCCAGTAGATAAGTTTTCTATTGTTAATACGAGTAATTCAGGTAAAGAGGCTGGTCTGAAAATTAAATTAGCTTCCGCACTTACTTACGGCTTCAAACGAAGATAAGGAGATTAACTTTATTTTTTAAACAATAAAATTCGTGCACATTTTTTTTAACAGAAACAGTAAATGAATTCGATAGTTGTATACTTTATTAATTTTAGTTGTACTCAAGTAATTTTCCGACATTCGGAATAAATATTCCAAAAAAAAATGTCGTAAGGAAGTCTCCACTTTTCGTTTCTGTTCCTTGAACTTTAGGCAAATTAGCTCTACCTATTCCGATCACAGCTAATTAATCAAATAAAAAAGTTACAGCAGTTCAAACATTCAAATTATTATTAGTAATGCGTTAATTTAACTGTGTTCAACTTTCGCATTTTTTTTAAATCATTATGTTTTATTTATGGAAATTCCCAAGTAATAATTATGACCACTGCTATTACAGCAACTGCAAAACTAAAGCATCCAAGATCACTTCCACATGTTGGTATACACATTCTAAGCTACACAAAACATCACATTATCAAACAGATTTGGTGCTACATCCAGGATTGTCTCCTTACGAAGGAACTCCTTTACGGTTAATAGCTCTGAGTTGCCGATTTGTATTCCTAGACATACAGTTCTGGTAACAAAACTTGTTAAACCAGGTTTTGGTGCGGCAGTCAGGATTATCTCTTTACAAGAGAACTCCCCAACGGTTAATAGTACTGAGTTGTCGTTCTATACACCCACAGATTTGGTAAAAACATATTTTTTGCATGTAGAATTCGTCATCGTATGTCCTCTGTCCAGGGTTGGGCGAAAGGGCCTGTCAGACTCTTACTGACGTAAAACACACACGGCGTATTTCGACTACTTGTGGCCAGTGTGCTGGAGTGCTTGCACAGTTCGTTACGCTCCCCTGGCCAGGTGGCCGTAGATTCTCGAGTCTGGTGCGCGCAGAACACGGTCCGAGTCAGTGTTTGTTCAGGTGACAGACTCCCCAAGTTTGTAACCCAAAGGTCACATCCACATGGCGGCCGGAAATCATTGTATATTGTGTAGTCATGTTAAATCAAGATTTCGTGCTGCAGCAAGGTTTCATCTTCATATGAAATAATCTATATACCTTAATGGCTAGTAGTTTATAATTAGTATGTTCATTGTTTAATTATAATGTTCCCACTGATGTGGGCCGTAATCCAATCCACCACGTAGACCCAGGGCCGCGGTTCCGTCGCCTTTTTAGAGCAGTGATGATTAAATAATTACCAAATAGTAAAGTGCCTGCCTGTGCTCGAACCCACGATTCGTAAGTCACATACAACTGGCTCTTGGGCATCCCCAATGGTACACAAAATAGATAGCAAGTCATGGCTACTAAATTGACTTCCCATCGATCTTTTTTTTATATTAATGCAAGTTTCAATGACCTCAAAAATCTTTAATGGGAACCAAGTGAGAAAAGTGAAGTCTAACAAAAGGGGTTTATTACCTTACTTTCACATGTACAAATTTTTCTGTTAGTCTCACAGAAAAATCTAGTGTAATAATTTAGCTTATATAGTCGGCTCGCTATGACCTGAGTTTGCGTCGGTGCAAGGAAGGGGCACCACGCAAAATGGCCGAAACCGGCGGTGTACTATTCTGTATAGCTAATGACACAGATGTGAAAATTCAAGTTGTCACCTTTTTAAGAGTGACTTTGTGCGAAGACTATCAAAGTTATAGTTAACCATGTCCATAGTTTTGTTGTGAGCTCTAAGCGTGTATACAAAATGGCACCTCAGTGCTATTGACCGTTCAGGAGTTCTCAAGGAAGGAGACGATCCTGGTAGCAGCGCCAAGTTTTGACATTCATTCAATACTTCATAATCAATTCATAATGAGCTCTGAACTTGTGTATAAATATGGTAAATACAATGATTAAGTTCAGGCAATAGCCACTATTGCCTAATAATTGGTATTTTAGAAGTGCTGTAACTTGTTTGTTTAATTGATTAGCGTCATGGTTTTTTCTTATAAAATGTTAGTATTGATCAGACCTTCACTTTAAGATAGGTTAGAAAGTGCTACAACACTGGGCCCAGAGTCCATATAAATTGCCCCTTCTTCTTTATCTTAATAACATTAATGTGTTAAAGAGAAATTTACAGTTAATTCTTAACATTTTTAGTAGTATATAATATTCATTCTATATATAATATTTCAAAATTCTGAGGCCACTACGAACTAATTCAATATTTAAGAGATATTATATAATACTAGCGGATACCTGGCGTGTGTACCTAATGCATTGTTTTAGTGGTCTAAACCATCTTCGCATTATTGCCTTATTAGATTTAATTTCGTTTGCTTATGAACAATAGTTCAATCCATTCGCACTGAAAAGTGCCGTCGCGCATTTTCTGAAAAACTTGCTACGGAATTTTTGTTTTATATAAATACATAAGAAAATTTGGGAAAAAGGAAACCGCTATAAACTATACTATTAACTATTCTCTTCCACTTAATAAGTAAAAGCGGTCTTTCAGTTTCTCAGAATAATAACGCCAAAGTTCGCCATTTAACGCAAAAATCACGCTCGAGATACATCTCGAGGCCTCTTAACCCGTTAAGTCCCGTCAATAATAAATCAATATTAACATTATAAAATATACCAGTATTAAGGAATTACTAATTTCAAACATTTTGTAAACATTACAGGTTTGATGCAAGTAGGCCTCCACCTCCATTTCCTACATGTACACTTCCTAAAAAAAGTGGTGCAATCAAACGAGCTGGAGGACATTTTGAGGGTAATTATCTTGCTACATTAATAAACAGATTTTTTTGCCAAATTACCAAGTCAATATTAAAGAAAAATGGGTATGTGAATTTACCCCATCATCCTTTAGCCATAAGATAAAAACCAATGCAATGATTTATAACATGTTTTTTAATCTACATTATATTTCAAGGCAAAGAATTATTTCAATTACACTTGAAGTTTTTCCAAGTGTAGAAGACTCAGTTGTCTTCAAAGTAAAAAAAAACAACAATTTTAGTTTAATTTTGTCTTTTTTTTTCTGAAATGAGCAATTAAAGTTAGGACATGAATGTCAAAAACATGAATTTCAAGTGCTACATTATATTGACCTTAAGTTGAGTTTGACTTCTCTATTCAAACAGTCAAATCAGAAACTAGCAGTTACTCCAAGTATCTAATTCATTACACAAATATTCCCCTAAAGGCTTGAAAAAAATCTTGAGAGAGTCGATTGGTATAAATCTTATTGCTATTGAGGGGTGGGGCAGTTTAGATGATTTAAATTCAAAGGAGTTAATTGCTCAGCGAAAAGCAAAAAAAACTGTCAAATTGTTTTCAATATTAAGATCAAGAAAATTTAAAATCACATTAAATCCTTCTAGCATGCGCGAATACTTAGCACACAATATTACTGAATACCTTAAATTTAATTATGGATTTACTGTGACATACAATATCCCTTTTACAATAATTACATAATCAGTTTGTGCGTGCAACAGATTTTTGTTTCTGATAAGTTGTAACAACTTGGTTTACTATCGTGCTAATTCGTTGTCACAGTTTGTACTGTCACATTCAGTTTTTGTATAAATTTTCGTAATTTTGGGCCATGACAGATTATTTTATCTAAAATAATGTTTGATTTAATTCACTCTAGGTGCTTTCAGATGTTAAGAAATGTTAATAGGGCTCTATTTATTTAGGTGTAAACCTAAACAGCATTAGTTTTTTGGAGAGCCTATTCACAATAAACAGTCTATTTACAAAAACGACTGAATTTATTAAAAATCTCTTGCTGGGTTTGATTCTTACTAGCAGTACTGTCGCTGGGTGCCAAAAATTTTTGGATTGTCTTATAATTTTTCTCAGTTTTCTTTGTGCAAAAAAAAATATTATTTCATCCTCAATTTTGTTTACTAAGCATTTATTTGTGTCGAAAAGCCTTATAGTATATATATTTTTTTCCATTATTCTTTTATATTAAATATTGGTCCATGTGGTCCACATTATGGAAAGTCATTGAAAAGTCAGAGCAGCTCAAGGTGGTCAAAGAAAAGTCAGGTAAATCGAGGGGCCACCTGGAATGTCAGGGAAAAACTGATACAAACTGATACTACATTTTGCGTCCATAGTTTCCCAGTTATTGTAAAAAGGATTGATATAATGGATTGAAGCTCTAGTCCATTGGTTCCCAATTTACTGCAGATCGCGGAAAAATTTCGAGCTCGCTTCGCTCGCTCTGACAAACTTGTTCTTTTTTTTACGTATGTCGACAAAGTTATTCTTATGTTTTTATGGAGCAAAGAAAACCTATTCTATACCAGGCGGGGATCATACATTTTTGAGCTCATTTCGAACGCACTTGCATTCTACATTGTCTTAAGGCCACGATATTCGAGCGCAGTAGGCATTTTGCGTTACTTACCTCCACGCGTAGCTAGTCGCGCGAACGTGCATTTCAAATGAACTCGCTGACCTCGCTGTGCAAAAATTTAGTCACTGTATAAAGTTGTAACAGAAGGTACAGTCAACTTCGTTTTACGGAATTCATGTTAACATTTCGGGGGTTTTGTTTTTAGTGAAATGTAAATAAACATAATATAATTTATTTGATTACTTACTTACGAGGGCGGGTCAAAAAGTTCGCGGAATGGAGGGGTTGGAGAGGGGTCGGGGTATTTTTTTTTACCTGTGACTACTTGTCAACTCAATACAACTATAATTACCAAGTTTTATTCCAATTGCTTCATTAACCTTTGAGATATCGCTGGATACACAAGTCAATCGGGAAGAAAACATCAACTATGGAGAAAATTGAGTTTCGTGCCGGGATTAAGTTCCTCACTAAGCAAGGAAAACCACCACAAGTGATCATGGAAGAAATGCCATCTGTTTATGGGGACTCTTGCCCTGGAAAAATAATGATTTATAAGTGGCATAGTCTTTTCAAGCAAGGTCGGGAGTCGATTGAAGACGACGAGCGCACAGGTCGACCGATTGAAGCGACGTCCTCAGACATTGTCGAAAAAGATGAAAAACTTATTCTGGAAGATGCCCGCTTAAAGAAGAAACAAATCGGAGAAATGGTTGGAGTATCATCTACAACCATTTTGAACATCCTCCATGATCATCTTGGCATGTCTAAGGTCAGTGTAAGATGGGTTCCGAGAATGCTCACACCGCTTCAGAAACAACAGCGCGTCGAGTGTTCGCGCGAGTTTTTGAGTCTGTGTAGAACAGGGATGAATTTATGAACCAAATTGTTGCTGGAGATGAAACTTGGGTTCATCACTATGAACCTGAATCAAAGCAGGAGTCTATGCAGTGGCACAAAAAAGGTGCAGAACCTCCGAAGAAGTTTAAAGTGTCGCAATCGGCCGGCAAGATTATGGCTACGGTCTTTTGGGATGCAGAAGGTATTTTATTGACCGATTATAAAGAAAAAGGTGTCAATATTACCGGAGAATATTACGCTACATTATTAGAAAAATTAAATTACGCTATTAAGGAAAAAAGAAGGGGAAAATGGACTCGAGGTGTGCTCCTTTTGCACGACAATGCACTTGTTCACAAGAGTCATGTTGCGATGGCTGCCCTACACAGATGCGGGTTCAGAACACTGAACCACCCTCCCTATAGTCCAGATTTAGCCCCATCAGATTATGATTTATTTCCAAATATGAAAAAAGAGCTTCGAGGAAAAAGATTTACCGATGATGAAGTGAAGTCGACTATTTCTACGTATTTTGAAGGCCTAGACAAAACATTTTTTTTTGAAGGTATTAATAAACTTTATGAAAGATCTGAGAATTGTATTAGGCTTAAGGGAGAATATATCGAACAGGAAAAATAAATTTGGTTTTAATTTCGCCTCCATTCCGCGAACTTTTTGACCTCCCCTCGTACAATTGTTTTTTTTAGGATTCAGTCTGTCCGTCTTTCGGTCCGTCCGAATGTCACAACCATTTACTCCGAGATTTTATATTTTCAGAGCAAAATATTCATTTTTCAATATTTTATGTAGCAAATTGAATTGTTTGACCTTTCGTTTTTTTTTAATTTTACCAGTAGCTGTCATTTAAACGTTATTAAAAAAATAGATCGCGGCAGACCAAGGAGAAGATCGCGAGACGCCTTCGATGGCTTCCTCGTGAATTGGCGAGACAAAAGCATCGTGAGGAGTGAAAGGAATGGGGGGAAACCTTTGCCCAGGTGTAGGACAATACGGACTAACTAAAAAAAAACGATTAAAAACGCCAACGTTAAATGTTACCCTTTTCACGATGAAAAGTACGCACCTCCTAGGCGCAAATTGTTCAATATCCACATTGCAGTTTAATTTATTTCTCGGGAATTCGAATGCCGTGTCTAGTCTAGTACATGTTAACGTTGTATTATATGACAATTACTATTGTTCATAAAAATAACCGTTTATTTACAAACAAAATAAGAATTTTATTATTTATTAATATTATTTAACAACAAAAAATCGATTTTTAAAAGTTTTTTTGAAGAGTTTTTTCGCTTTTTTGAAGATATTTTCTACATAAACAATATTAAGTATATTTTTATTCTATGTTAAAGTTGATATTTCAGCGAAGAACACTGATACAATTCAAAAGTTGAAAGTTCACTAACCAAATTTTTTGATTGAAAATTGGGTCTTTTTTAAATTTTCTTTATAAAACATCAACATAAAACTATCAAGGCTTGTTTTAAACATAAAAAACATCTTCACCGAGTTTCATCTTAATGGAAAAAAAACGCGGGAGATATAAATCCAACACCAAAACAACGTTTTTCATCGGTTTTTTTTTTGCGTTTCTTTTATGGTGAATAATGCCCAATGATAAAGTTTTAGATTATTTATTATCTACAACTTTTACATTAAACTTTTTTCAATAGGATGCATAGTTCAGCCGCAGTCCGCAAAAAAACGAATATTCACCCCTCAAAACGTAAATACTACCCCTCTTACCCACCCCCCTTCCGGAAGTTTCACTGAGTCGGGTCGACTTTACCTTCATTACTTACACCATAAACTACATTTATCGACCACTCTCATACTGCTAAGAATTTTTTATGCTTTTAATATTATTGAACCTGGTCTATACGTACCTGTACATATATGTAACTGCGGGTTATAACTGTGTGGGGTTGTCTATCGATAGCTCTTAAACATGGCATCGAAGTTTCTTAAATACTTTTTAGAGTTCCGTTGCCAAATGGCAAAAACGAAACCCTTATAGATTTTTGAATGCTGCCGATAGACACCCCACACAGTTACATACATTGATATTATTTTATCAACCCTCAGTTATATGTATTGAGAGCCACACCTTTTTATTTTTTTCATAATTTTACACCACTTGTGTAGCGATTCTTAGAAGACATCTACTCTCCAAATTTTAACTGTGTCATACCAATACTCTCCCAATAGTCTCGGAGTAAAATGGCTGTGTCATACGGACGGACGGACAGACGGACGGGGCGAATCTATAAGGGTTCCGTTTTTGCCATTTGGCAACGGAAGCCTAATAAGTTTTATTAGCATAAATGGTCTGTGTTGTAGTTGTGCTACTGTTGTGTCTGTATACTGTAATTTTAAAAACAAAAATAACTACTAGTTTATATTTTCTTTGATATTACTATAATCGTAAATTACAAACGACGACATTATTATCAAGCTAAACATTGCCAGTTTTGGTGACCTTGCATTGTATAGCTTTTCGGACAATGAGAACTCAGCCTATACTGGAATGTAACTATAGCTTGCCATGTCGTCGTGCATACATTTTTTTGTTTCGGCTGGGATTTTATCATAAAACCCACTCGTGTTCCTTTAGTTGCCTGTGCCAAGGGCCACGGTAACACTTTTGAATAAACTCGCAACCCTGGTAGGCATCGTTCTTATTGGACCCCGTCAGTTTGTGCTGACATCTCTTTAAGGCGTCGTCGCTACTGCTAGTACTGTGACGAAAGCAAATAGGTATCTAAGTATCTATACAACTACAATATTGCTCGGTCGCGTCGCCTTTTATGAGTAGGTAGTTATAAATTCGAAGAATAATAATAAGTAATCAAACATCTGCTGTTCAATCCTGGATATTTTCTCTTGCTTCTGTTTGTATTCCCCATTTTAATCTTTTTATACCACTGGATTAAATTAGAACTTAAACTAATATCTACCTTTTTAAACTATTAATATTCATACTAGATCCTACAACAATATTTATAGACTGACTAGCTGTCCCGGCGAACTTCGTACCGCCTAACAGTCAATGAATCCTACCCCGCCTGCCCTACCTGCCCCACCTACCTTACCTACTCTACCCACCCTACCTACCCTGTCTACCCCACCTACCCTACCTACTCTACCCACTCTACCTACCCTATCTACCTACTTCCTAGTACCTGCCTACCTATCCTACTCTCCTAGTACCTACCTACCTATCCTACTATCCTAGTACCTACCTACCTATCCTACTCTGGTTATCAGTGCGGTTAGCACGTGAGGTAGCTCTTCGCACATTTGATTGACTGCGACGACCTAAGTCAGGTCGTCTTCTCCTCAGCATCGTAAATTGTATTTAATCAAATTGAGAAAATTTCTCGCTCATTTAGCAGTAAAGTGTCACTGTCACAAAATATCAACAAAAAAGAGCACATTACTTGGAATGTCACTATCACAAAGGATCACCAAAGTAAAGAAAATTCTCGCGCACGTAGCCACAAAGATAGAAGGATGCACTCATACACTCGAGAGCAATGAATCCGGGTCACTTAAAGAATGTTAAAAATCTCGAAAACTAAAAATGATAGGTTAATGCAATAAATTGTATTTAATAGACAATGTAATACTCCTTAAATGAAGGTATTAAAACTTCTTAGTTATTGTAAAGTTATATCATAAAAAAATCAAATTTGAAAAAGGGCCACTTTCGAAGATGGAACTACGAAATTACAGCATTTGGTTTTGCTTTTGTTTGTAATCTGTCATTTATGTGGGTACATAAACCATGTTGATAGTGCTCTATATTCATTATTCAAGCTGAAATGAAGTCGCTTACGCCTGAAGAATGCACCAGAATACTTACTATGCTGGAAACCGGCCGGAGTCAGCGCGATACAGCCAGGACTGTCGGTGTGTCGCTGTCAACAGTACAAAGAGTTCTCCGACGTTACGAAGAAACTGGTTCTAACCTACGCAGACCAGGAACGGGCAGAACCAGGTGTACCACAGCACGAGAAGACCGATACTTGGTGAACACCATGCTTCGAAGTCGCCTTCTCACAGGAACTGAACTCACCAATCAGTTTCGACGCCTCGGAGGAAGTAACCCAAGTGCATGGACAGTAAGACGTCGGCTTGCTGAATCTTAACTTAAAACCCCTTAGACCTGCAAACGGCCCTAAACTGGAGCGTGGGCATCGTATTTCAAGACTAAGATATGCCCAGAGCCACGTAAATTGGAGTATTGAAGATTGGTCAAAAGTTATGTTCTCCGACGAATCAAAATTTATGCTCTACAAGCACGATGGAAGACACAGAGTGTATCGAAGACCAGGGGAAAGATTCAAGCAAGCATGCATCGAAGAAAAAGTAGCCTACGGTGGTGGGTCTGTACTTGTGTGGGCCGGAATTTCTTCTGAAAGTTGCACAGAGCTGGTGATCATAGAAAACGGCTCTTTAACTAGCGTAAGATATGTGGAAGAAATCCTCAATGATCACGTTGGTCCATTTATGGTCAATTTAGGTGAGGATGCTATATTTATGCATGACAATGCCCGACCTCATACAGGTAGGATTGTGAATGACTACCTTCAAGAGATGAACATTACTCGTATGAAGTGGCCAGCGCGCAGCCCGGATATCAACCCGATCGAGCATGCTTGGGACGAGCTAGGCAGATGCGTAAAACAACGAAACCCTCCCCCAATCACGCTTCGTGAGCTCAAAATTGCTCTCACAGAAGAATGGGAGAATATTCCCCAAAATCGTATAAGGAACTTGGTGTACAGCATGCCAAATTTGCTATTTTTGTTTTAAGGAGAGATCAGCAGTTTTTTTCTTTATGTAATTTTGTGTTAATAAAATGTATGGTGACTCATATTTTTACTTTCATTTAAGGAGTATTACATTGTCTATTAAATACAATTTATTGCATTAACCTATCATTTTTAGTTTCCGAGATTTTTAACATTCTTTAAGTGACCCGGATTCATTGCTCTCGAGTGTAGATATCGTAACACAATATCGTAATACTTTTTTCCTTGTTCTGAAGTGCGACAGGATGGATTGACATATTAGGTGGTTGTCAAATCTAATGTCAAATATTCTTCTTCTTCTTTGCTTTATGGCTTTTGTATCCTATCCTAGGATAATACTGAGCCAATGACAGTGAATGTGTAATGTTAAATATATGATTGCGTTCAGAAATTTAATTTGTGACAAAACTTAAGATTGATAATCTTATTAGAAAAATAATCTGACAGATTAACAACTGAAGTTAGCTAAAATTAAGTTTCTCGAAGCCGTCCACTATTTATGTACTAATTTTGTGACTGCAATTTTGTCGCGTTCGCGATTCACTTTTGTTGAGTTTCGGAACGCGACATTAGATCCTCCGACGCGCACGCGAATTTGAACTTTATGTAGCGGTAATAAATTACAAATTGACTCTCCGTTTTATTTAGAAAACGTTTGAAAAAAATCACGTTTTATCGATTTTTTATGATCGGGTGAAGTTGTACATATCGTGTTTTCAACCGTAGAATAATCAAGAATGTTTTTTCTTCTTAAACTACAACATATATTTTTATCAGATCAAAATAATCAATATTTGATTGTTTATGTTGAATCAAAAATAGGTCGATTCCGAATATCCTGGCCTTAATTCTAAAGCTTTTCACATCCTCGCATTGGTCGCTCCTACATACTATATTGTCGTGATCCATAAGATTTTCTTCTTCTTCTAATATTGTAATTTGAGCCATGTTCCAAATATTTTCGAGCTCGAACTCGAGCTGAATGGTAAAGTGCAGACTAGTGCTCTCCATGAGTAATATCAATAAATAAATTGAATAGGAGGGCCAACAGTGCTAAACAATGTACATTTCAAGCAAGTATGGCTAGAACTTCGGAACAGGTAATTGATGTCAAGGTTAAAAAAAAGACGCAAAAAGATAGAAACAGTATATTAATTTTAAAGATAAATGATGATATATAAATATATATAAATGTATCATCATTTATATTTAAAATTAATATGTTAAAACAGTAGTTTTGTACGGAAAAGGTACATTTAAATGTTCCAAGTGATTGAATTCAATTTATGTACCTATTGAAAATCATAAAGAAAACATACACATCCAAAACTGATAAATGAACAACTCGAGGCGAATAAGTATTTTTGATATTAGCCTAAATGATGCTATGCGACTACTGATCGCTAACTTAAATACATATGTTTTATTCATCCTCTGAGGGTCGATGTCAGCATAAAATTGAAACAATCGATATGTGTACGGTTTTGCTCGTACATAGTTAGTCGGGAAATTCGGGTATTTTTTTTCAACTTTAGCAGTGAACACCATATTATTAGACAAGTAATGTTTCACGTATGACCTTTAACGTAAAAAGAGTAGAACTTGAAGGAAGACACCCAACAGAAGTAAACATTTTCGGCACAAATATTAATTAAGCACATAGAAATTGAGAGCGTTTTGTTAACTTTCATTTGATATACACTTAACTCTTGTCAGAATGTTAGTTCTTACGCTAAAATGGTCGAAAAATAGTTCGCCTAAAAACCAGGACCCTTCCATAGATTACCTCGTACAAAAAAGCAAATCCTCTTTATTTTTATTTAGATTATGTTAAAATGAAACTGTTATTGCCCTACCCTTACCAACTTTGAAATGACAGACTGCTAGTGTTAATAACATGTGAAGTATGAATCACTACTTCATTTATTTGTTACTTGAAATGATTCATTATAATTCTTTTATATAATTGCACATTTAAATAACAGCCAACTACCTCATTGTATTCATATAAAATATGTTCTTCAAATGCCATCTTCATGCGCCAAATATATTTTTAAGCAATAAATTTGTTGAACACATGAATGCATTATAATTTGCATTTGCGTAATTTCGCATTAAAACACTAACAAAATCACAATGGTATAGATTTAATTAGTAAGAAGTGCATATTTGAACTGAAGCAAACTAAAATGATGTATCTGATTTTGAACCTCACAAAAGTACGTGAGACCGTACAGTGCGAACTGCTAAATCTTGGAAGGTCAACAGTGTTAAAAATTAGTACATTTAGATAAATGTGGGCAAACTTTGTCATTGCAGCCGAGGCGGAATAACACACCATCCAAGCCGAAGGCGAGTCATTAACTAATATAACTATAACTTTCGTAATCTGTAAAATATTTCCTATTCGTTTATATGACATTTCTGTTATTTGGTTTAAAATAAAACTAGTAATTTGTAAATAAAAAAATAGGTATTGTTACTTCACCAATTTTTTTTTAAAGACGATATAACCATCTATTTATGAATGTCGTTAGTCTTTTTGCGATATAAAATAATAATAATACTTAAAACCTCAAACTATTTAAAATAATGTGAAATTGCGTTTATAGAATTTCACGGCACCAACCTGAGTCATTCAACAATCTGTATAAACTGTAAATATGTTAAAGCTACATAAATGTTTGGTTGTTTTTCTACTTTTAACCATAAACACAAACATATAAATATTCAAAAATATTAATAAAATTACTGACTAGAAACCACATTCAAAAACACTCAACCCAACGGTTGCGCCACATCTACTATATAAAAATAAGTCGGGTTTTCCTTCCTGACGCTATAACTCCAGAACGCACGAACCGATTTCCACGGTTTTGCATTCGTTGGAAAGGTCTCGGGCTCCGTGAGGTTTATAGCAAAGAAAATTCTGGAATATGCCTTTACACACACCAATACACACACAGAACGTGGCCCGCACCGCGCCCCAGTTCTGCTAACTCTTGCGTTGTCTATCAGTAGGTAGGCACTAGGAGAGTAGGATAGGTACTAGGAGAGTAGGATAGGTAGGTAGGTACTACGAGAGTAGAATAGGTAGGTAGGTACTAGGAGAGTAGGATAGGTAGGCAGGTACTAGGAAGTAGGTAGGTAGGATGGGTAGAGTAGCTAGGGTAGGTGGGGTAGACAGGGTAGGTAGGGTGGGTAGAGTAGGTAGGGTAGGTGGGGTAGACAGGATAGGTAGGGTGGGTAGAGTAGGTAGGGTAGGTGGGGCAGGTAGGGTAGGCGGGGTAGGATTCATTGACTGTTAGGCGGTACGAAGTTCGCCGGGACAGCTAGTAATTTATAATATACTACTCTGTCAAGAAAGTAAACGAAACGATCGAAACGAGACGATGTCGGGAAACGATCAATAATACACAAAATGTAAGTTATTAACCCAAAGTTATTTTATCGCCTTAAAAGTATGCTCCTTCAGAAACACACGCCAACGAATAATCCAATCATCAAAACATTTTTTAAACGCTTTTTCCGGAATTGAGTTCAGTTCTCGCCTCGAATTCTCCTTTATATCTTCTACCGAATGAAAACGGGTGCCACGAAGTGGTAATTTGAGTTTAGGAAAAAGAAATAAATCGGCTGGACCCATACCTGGTGAATAAGGTGGTTGCTCGATGGTATTTGTTGAGTTTTTGGTCAAAAATTCGTTCGATAGCCTTGTGCGAAAGTGCATTATCGTGGTGCAAAATCCAAGAATTTTCATTCCACAAATCTGGCCTTTTTCGTCGAATTTGCTAATTTATATTAATAAAACCTTGTTATTATTTTTAATAATTGCACAAATAACATATTAAATCGATAAAGGGTTGGAAGATTTTTGTACGAAGCTTGGCCTGCCTAACTTCCGCCATTTTTTTTTTGCATAAAAGCGGCCTAGTATTAAACCCTTATTAATCAATAGCTGGATTATTAGCTACAGCTGGCATCAATATGAACAAGGATTGTATGGGGAAAAATCATCTAATGCACGTTTCTGTGAAGTCACGTTTCTGAGATATCAAACCTATCAAAGTTACAATTTTCGCCATCAGTACAACACTTGTAATTCGGAATGTCTTTGCTGAGAATATAAAAAAAACTTTCACCCCTGACTTACTTTGTTAGCTGCTTCGTATTAATATTTCGACGATTTTAAGTTACATACAGTCTGGTCTCTAGATAGTCTAGTCATTATACGTAGTGCTTATGACTCGCAACATTAATTTACGTTTCTTAGCGTTAGTGCTGTTGATTAAGTTATATTTGGCAGTCGTTACAGGTAGTCGATAGCGCGAAAGTCAGCTAATCCAGTTTTATCAAAGGACGTCATGGAACACCGTAAATTTAAGTCATTGTTGCTACATGCTATATACTAGTATTCTGATCCATCTGGTTAGACTGGAAGTCAACCCCAACAGAGTTTGAAAAAGACCAGGCATAAAATGAAAATCTGATTAAAATGTTCTGTTTGATGTAAAAAATTAAATCAAACACTGCTCAATTTTGTACAACTAATGTGCATTTTATTTTGATGCGGCCGGGTAATCTAAGAATAAGGATAATCTAAGAGTTATTATTTTGAAACGATTACATATAGGCTCTAAAAAGCATACGTTTGTGTTTGGTTCAAAATCAGATACGCCTTTAAATATGAATTGGTTTGATAAACCAAGGATGACTAAAATAAATTTAATACTCACATGACTAATTAAATTACACTACTTAAGTAGTGTAAGTCAAGCTATGGTATTTTAATTTATTATGTTGTATATTTATTTAGCATTATTCTGGTACACTTAACAGCAAACGTTAAGAGTCTGCAGTGTTCCAATTTTAGTAATCCTTTGTTTATAAAAAAATGTGTTTGTTTAAGTTCAACTTCTTTTAACCGTTTCACAATAAGTTTAATGCATTTTGCTCATATTTATATACCTAGTAATAAAATAAACTTAGGATAGCTAATGTTATTTGCTTGGCGCGTATTTATTTTGTTCCCAGCCGGGCCAAGCAAAGCGAGGAAAGCGGAGTGCCTCAAAGTAGTTGAAACTGTCTGCGAAACTTGTATGCAGCAAGAACTCAGGTTTGAAATGATAAGATTCTTCTCCATATTAATTTGTACGCATGATATAAATTGAGATATATTTAAGTAACAATAATTGACGCTGTGTTATTTTACCGGGAATTTGTGTTTGATATGATGAAGTATGAGAGTGGTCATGAATCGGCGAGTGTTTATAAGCGAAGCGCGTTCTGATTCCAATTATAATATTTTGAGAAGCGAATTTTTAGCATTCAGTATGTAATAATGTTTACAGCTTGCATAATGCAAAATTTTTATAGACATCTTTCTCGTCAAATAAAGTTGTCCGGTTTACTTAAATGAAAACTAACATCTTAATGGTAAAGAATTTAACGGTAAATTACCTGCAGGTGAAAATGGAAATAAAATGCTGTGCGATATAACAACTAAAGCAAAAGGTCAATTCAAAAAACATAACGAGCCAAAATATTTTTTCGAACTAGTATTTAATTCAGTAAGCAAAGGACTATATTATGTAGACAGGGTGAATTTTTCAAGTGGGCGTGGGTGGCCAAATCCGACACTATGAGGATAAGCATAAAATACTCAAGGAGTCTCTGGCCCGATTTGGATGAACTCTAAAATCGCTGATTGGATTTTTGAAAAATCAATATTCCTAGCCAGGAATCGAACCCGTTGATTTAAAAAAAAAAACACTATTATTACACTATTCGATTGTGTCGCTAATAAGGATCAAGTTCTGGGAAGTAATGATACGGCAAATCAATCAGTCATGCTCACTCAAACGTCTTGCTGATGGTGGCGGGTGTGTCGCATGATTTCGGTGGATGGTAGAGCTCAATAGTGTTGATCCATGCGTCATGTTCGTGAACGGGCGCTGTCATCTCTTAGCTGCCACTGCTTATTTTAATTACTTACTTGGTTTGTGCTGTTTATTAATTCTTTTTACTCTGGACGCACTTAATGAGCATGTATTTTTATATCGTTCTCACATATTCAATATGTTTTAAAAAAAACTGTGATCTGAATGGGGCATATAGGTAATTAGGTATCCCAATGACATTACCAAATCAAATAGGAAACAATATATTCATGAAAGTAAACATATACATATTTTAAATATATATTATGTAGACTTAACTAAAATGCATGATTATTGTGCCCAAGTTACCACCATTTCCCCAAATGCTAACAAATTTTTTAAAAAGTGACAAAATCTTTGGCGTTAGTATGTTTGATCGTCAGTTGATTGTTTATGACGTCACTAGCCGAAAAGCGATCAAAGTAAACTTACTCAATTGATTTAAAATTTAACCGACTTCAAAAAAAGGAGGTGGTTCTCAATTCGGTTGTATTTTTTTTTGTTTTTGTTACATCATATCTTCGTCATTTATGAACCGATTTGATTTTTTTCTTTTATCTGAAAGGATATACTTCACGATTGGTCCCATAGAAAGGGAATTGCTCAGTTTGTTAGGGCAATTTGGCTTAACGTGAACATTAAGTATAATATTTAATGACTAGGGTTTTTAATAGTTTATGCCTCAAAGAAATGAATTATAGCAATAAGGTTGCAGGAGAGTGTTAAAATGGTTCATATTTAGCATGTCTAATGCTAAAACTTGTCGCTGAAAAAGTTACAATTATGAGTATTTATTTTCCAAAATAAATCATTTGCCTTTATAATAATGATATTATCTTACTTTGAATGCAGTAGTAACACCCTGAGGTAATTTAAATGGAAAAAATAAAACTATTTTTTTTTTGTTTTAATGATTTTTATTCTGAATCATAAATTAATAAAATATCATCTAAAAACTGGGCAGGCGGCCTAATATTATTTTCGTGCCTTGCCCAGCTTAAGTACCATATTATGGTCATAACGTGAGCACAGCAACCCACCGTTCTTCGCCCTACAAGGCAATTGCAACAATATTGAATAATTGCTTCTCTGCCTTGCAGATTATTATTAATTATAATATACACAAAATATATTTTTCGGCTTATGTGCCTGCTTTGAATTTTTCCTCGTAATAGAGTGCAATTGCCAGTTAAGGGTAAACCTTCAAGGAGGTTGCTGGCTCTCTCTGTACACACTTCAATAGTATAGGAACCGTCATTCCTGATATGCTCCCCATAATATGATCTAGCTTGCTTTAACTGATATGTTCCACAGCTGAATAAGATAAGCTCACTGTATGTAAGTCTTGGGAATGATATATTACTGATGTTTACATTTATATTTACAAACTGTGATCGTCTTCTATTTAAATTATTTTGGATTACAAACTCAGCGAGTGCATTATTCATGTACAATCTTTCGTTAACTATTTCAAGGATTTGGCTGGCATCTTCTCTATTCCTGACTCTTTGGTGAAACTTATTTATCAACGCGGCAGCCACCTTAAAATCTATGATGGCATGCTTGGAAGCCAAGTTAAAAAATTCATGACGGAATATTTTAAAAGAGTGTTTAAAGATCCCATTAACCGCTTCTACAACCCACCTACATATAGTAACAGTTCTGGATTTATTTGCTGCCAACGTTGATAACTGAGTTTCACCTGCTTGTAAAGATGCAGGCATATGTACAGAATAATTACACTCTTCTAATAACGATACACAGTCTCTAAAACCCCTATCCAGAATAAACACATCTCCTGCCTGAAAATACTGCCTTAAAGTGTTTGCCTCAGTTCTAAATTCGTTTAACATAATATTAGCATCAGATGTTGTTGCTGGATAGGGGCCTAATACATCAATAATGTATCCATCAGAGCATACCATTAGAAATGGCTTCATTAGGTTCCTGTACTTGTGCAAGGAGTATGTATTTTTTTGATACAGATAATTTGAACTCTTTTGAACATATAAATATGTACCATCAATTATAATAATTGGTTTTCTGTCTTCTCCACCAAACAAACCATTGGGGATGATTAGATTTCTTTGGGATATTTCTGCCCTTGCAATATGGTTTATTCCTAAATTACGAGGAATAAAATCCTCATTTAACATGTTGCGAGCCTTGCCCATAAGTCTAGATAATGTTGAGCGTGGGACATTTAACAATGATGAAATTCTTTCATCACTATCCCCAGTTCTAAGTTTAATTAAATATGCAGTAAGACCCAATGTCCCATTATGCACCCCAGATAACCTTGGAAGGTCTGCTTTTAACTGAATAAATTGTTGTTTGGACAGTCCGATCCAGAAATGGACAATATCTTCAGACATTCCCTCTATATTATTAAAATCAAATGTTTGGTTCCTTTCTTTAATAAATGAAGCAAAATCCTGAATATATTCTGCAGTAAATGAATGGTTGGGATGAGAAATGTTTGATAAAAGTTCAGCCCAGTTATTGTTTCTTAAATGAAACCCACATATTCTACTGTTTTTTGGCACATAAAAATTAAAATCAGTAAACAACTTCACCCTTAGCCATGTTGGGATACTCAGTCGCTGTGGTGAGTCACAATCTGGACAAAAACAATGAGCTTGTGTATCAGGTGCTCGAGTATAATTTGGCAGGGATATTGTTTCTGTCGACGCTGGTAGATTTGCAGATATTACAGCAGGAACTGGTGCTCTATCAGCTCGTTGCCAACATGGATGGCAGATGCGATCGGATCCATGAACCTAAAACAATTTAATTCATAGTTAGTGGTGTTGGAACACCAACTGACATCGTTTTTATTGATCGCACATTCACTTCAATGAATATAATTATCAGAATAATATATTATTCATTAGTTGAAGATATATGACATTATGTCTGCACATTAAAGTGTAAATAGTATATCACACTCTTTTACAAACAACTTTTCATTGAACAGATCATTCTAAAGTGTACATTTCTTTGTTGTTCTATTACATATATTCTAAATGCAAACAAAATACATAAAATAGTACCTGACGTGGTGATATCCACTCGCTAATTACATTTCTTATGTGTGTTTCTCTTTCAGAATTTGTATGCAGAACATGATATCTACTACGTAGTATTGAACATCCACAATTTACACATAATTGTCGTTGATGACCACTACTTGTGCTTTGTTCATTTTCTTGAACCGCTGAATTGTTGAGAGCCAACATCCAGCAAGAATGACAGACCAAGCTCTGGGCTGTAACCTGTAAATAAGAAATATGCATATGTGTTCAGTTTGTATGGATAATGGAAAAGATTATTTCAAAAATATTATATAGAACATTAGCTTACCACTTGTGGAGCAGTCCATTGTCGAATTACTGATAGTATTTCAACGGGTTCCAGAGTGCGTCTCCTGCGATGCATAATATCAATGCCACAATTGACGCATCGCATTGGTTCCTCATTCCCACTAGGGGCAACCAGATCGTGCGCAGGAGCGTCAGTGTTCATGCCAAGGTTGTCATTTATAGTCGGTTCCACGTTTAACAAAATAGCGCCAGGGTCATCGTCAGGAGCAGAATCAGTGTCCAAGGGTAAAGCTGGGTCTTCAATTGAAGCGGTATCGGAGTCCATTATAACAAAAACCAAAAACTTCGCAAAAGTAACCGAAACAACATTCACAATACACGGAAGCAAAGCGAATGTTTTTAATTTCATTTCGTTGTCTAGATTTGTCAATATTGACAAATCGGTGTTGCCAGGTAATAAAAAAAAAATCGATTTGACAACAACCGAACTAATATTATAATCGGATGTAAAATGATTTGAAGGCCAAAAACGATGAGTGTTTTGTTTGTATTTAATGTATTTAAAGGAAAATAAATATAAAACCTTTTGAAAAATCATTTGATTACAGATTTTCAAGAAAATACATACTTTTTACTCAGATTCAGAAATCGATTATTATCTTTAATAAAAGACTGAAATCACAATTATTATTAATGTGGCAACACAGAATCAGCTTCCAACCATAAAATGGCGACGCTTTTTGATCTCAATCGGTTTAAATACTTATTAAACGACTTGTTTTTACATTTACTTTCCAGCAACGAGAATCAAAAAAATATTTATTTTAAATTTAATGATATTTTTTCGTAAAAATACTTTTTACAGAACAACTTGTCCACGTTAAGCCATTATTGAGCAATTCCCTTTCATCAAAATCGGTTCAGTAATTTGGTTTTTAAATCAAAATAGCTGGAAAAAATATGTGTGATACGATACCTAAAAAGTATAAAATAAAAACTTTTTTGAAAAAAAATTAACCGACACAAAAAAAATACAAAAGAAAGTGGAAAATAACTTTACTTTCGGAAGTCGGTGGCAAAAAAGTCAATGAAACAAATGGTAGTCACCGACTTCCGAAACTAAAGTTATTTTCCACTTTTTTTTTGTTTTTTTTTTGGAAGTCTGTTATTTTTATAGGGTATTTTTTATTTTAGGGAGCTCGTTGCTAAATAATAGCAGCCGCTCGGATCAATCTTCAGGTTAAGCTGCGCTTGCCTAGGTTGTGGACTTGTCTGTGGACGGGTGACCACCCATTACATACCGAGTTTCCTCCGTGCCTCGGAAAGCACGTTTATCCGTTGGTCCCGGCTGTCATTTGAAGATCTTTGACAGTCGTTATAAGTAGTAAGTGGTCCGAAAGTCGGTCGCTCCATGTAAAATACTGGTATTCAGCTTAATCCGGTTAGACTGGAAGCCGACCCCAAACGTAGTTGGGAAAGGGCTAGGCAGATCATGATGAGTGTATTTTTTTTACTTGTTGTCCAAAAAGGATATCATAAATAGAATCTAATCTCGATACCTAATAACACTCACGGATCGGATAGGGTTTTTTATACATACACTCAGCGGCAGAAAAAGTGGCCAAAATGAAAAAATGATCAATTTTTTTATAATAAAATGTTATTTTTATTACACGTAATGCGTTAAAGGTTTATAAGGTAAGTAACGTTAAAATTAAGACTTTAAAGTTAAAGTTTTAACAAAAATTTGGAAAAACAGTAAAAATAAAGCTTTTAAAAGAATTTTTATCTAAAATTTCTTGGAATGACAACAAAAAGTCACTTAAATGAAAACCGCGTATTACTCTTCTTTGCTTCGATGACGGCTTGCATGCGTTCTGGCATGCTTTGCAGTATCTTTTATGTTCACTTGAGGAATTTCGTCCCACGCTCTGACGAGAGCCACCTTTAGCTTACGGAATGTCACTGGCGGGCTTGGCAGTGCTCGGACCCGTCTTTTAAGCATGTCCCAGACATATCATATAGGATTCATGTCTGGGCTGTGAGCCGGCCAAGGCAGTTTCTGAATACTAACATCAGCTAAGTAAGACTCAACGATGCCAGAAGTATGAGCTTTTGCATTATCCTGCATGAGCAGAAAATCTTCTCGACCAATAAAGTCCACAAAAGGCACAAACAACATGATCTTATAGGATTTCTTCAATGTACCTGACTGCTGTTAGGCGTTGATCCACGGTGACTTGCTCCGTACGCGCTTCGGAACATCCACCTTCCCACACCATGACAGCTTGGTAACTTACTGTCTGGCGTGTCGTGATGGGAAGGAAACGTTCTCCACGGAGCCTATACACTCTCTCACGACCATCTGGTGCTATTAAGGCTACTCTGCACGCATCAGTAAACAAGACCTTGCTCCATTGGTCCAAAGTTCAACTTACGTGTTCACCGGCAAATCTTAAGCAAGCAACTCGGTAGTGTCTCTCGTGTTCTGGCCCTCGAACTGGTCTCCTGGCACGTAAATCACGTTCCTCCATTCTTCGCCATATGGACCGTTCACGATGATACCAAGTGCCGCTTGATTTCAACAGCGGGGAGGAAGCGATTTCTCAACTTAACTCTCGGATTAACGTTAAAAACAGTTCTGGGATAAGCTTTTAGCCAGCGCCAATCTAAACACAAGTTAATTTAAAATTACCCACTTAAATAAACTAAACAGGTCACTTGAAACCAACCGACATCAAAACATCTCATAAATAACACTTAGTTTGTTTACATGCTTCCTTTCTGCACTTGGGCTACTTTTTCGGCCGCTGAGTGTATATGTATAATTTCAACATGAATGATGCAACCAGAAATTTTCTAAAAATAGTTTGATTTAAAAGAGTATCCAAGTTATTATGCCATTGACTGGGAATGTAGCTTTATCCTTTTGTCCTTGATTGATGACACCAGCAGCGCAATGGACTTTACAACATTCTGGTCGTATTTTATTTTTATCATCTATTTGCGGTTAAAGAACGAGAAACTGTATAAAAACTTAAAGTGAATTGGCGTCAATAGTGATTTGGCTTAGTGATTTGGTTCGACGTTTCGTAGATATATACAAACTGGTTGCATAATATACTGCTTCGTAATTTATCAAAAAATTTGATCTTTCCTCAAGCGTGTTGTATGTCATTACTTCCCAGAATTTGATCCTTAATAGCGACGCTATCGAATGGTGTAATAAAAAAATGAATGGTGTAATACAGTATGGGTTTTTTTTTAAATCAACGAGCCCGAGAGTCCTTTGAGTATTTTTCGCTATTCCTCATAGTTTCGGATTTTGTCATTCACGACCCACTTGAAAATCAACCCTGTAAACATCTCGGCTACATCACTTGAATCAATGAAGTTATAAAATATTCACATTGCAAGCAAAACACATGGGGTGAGCCTGCACAGCGATGACAATTATCTAAAATTCTAAATAATGAGACAGTGGCTCTTGGTTCTACGGTGTAGTGTTGTTATGCGTTATCGCGCCCTTGGGGGTCTGTTCACCAAACTATCCGGTAATCATCACGACTGTACGGTTGACTGGAGATCGCTTATTTGAAATTAGAAAATAGCTGCTACATGCTAACACACGCCTGTTTGTATGAAAGCATTGCATAACTAAACTTTTCAACATGTCTTTAGGATGGGGCTGAAACGTCAGGAATTGCAACTATTGGAGCATGATATTGATTACCATACCGTCATCTACGAGAAAAAGGTTCAACAATTTAGGCACCTTCAGAAAATATTGCGCGCATCAGTATCTCCAGAATTGAGCCGCATAGTGATGGAATATGTAGAGGTAAGTGGTATTGAACACCGTCACCAAATATTTCAGTGAAATAATTTCAGACACAATTTAGTCAATAATGAATGTGTTATCTTCATACAGGAGTCGTCGCCTCAGCTCTTACCCGCCAACCAGTCAGCTCACAGTCTGCTGTCTCAGATTACTAATCAAACTACGACATTCGATTCTGTAAGTTAAATTTATGTTGTTATGTATGTCGTCTTCGTAGAAAATCACCACCTGGTGATTTTCTAGTTTTGATAAAATATGAATTTATTGTTTTTTTTTATATTTTGGTGTATATGAAACACGTGACACAATATTATCATGTCTAATTTTATATTCTTGGGGTATCTTTACCTTTTATATTATGCTTAAACAAACGAAACTCTCTTAAGAGCGTTGTTCCAAATCTACGCGCTCGGGTTTTAGGTTTTTATCGCTCGACGCCGCTTAGTGTGCGTTTTTCCTCATGTACGGCACACAGTTGCGACGCTACGACGACTAAACGGTCTTGATCTGTAGCTATGGCGTACCGCGTACCTATGTATATTTTATTGAAGTAAAAAGCTAAAGGTTTTCGGAGAAAATAAAAAGACTGTCCACAATAGATTATTAGTGTATTTTAATTAAATTTATACAAATATGGATGAAGAAAATAACATTATGTAGCTACTTATAATACAAATAAACTCATTTTATTTGTTTATTTGTATAAGTACCTACTTAATTGAAGTTTTTAAAACTATTTGTCTAATGGGCATCGCTCGACTTTTCCTTGGATCTATAATTTCTGGGAGAACACAATCAAAATAAAAGGTTGTTAATCGTGGAGCCATCTTTTGTTCCCAGAAATTATCATCTCTGAAAACTTTGACGACTTTTATGTTAAATTCACAGCCAGTACACACAGCAAACAAACACACTGAAATATCTGTACTGAAATCACTGAAATAATAATAACAATTTTCTACTACCGATGTTTGATTATTGAGGTTATTGGTACTTGTAGGTGTTTTTCTGGGTAAATCAAAAGTCACGTTTGGGTTTCGTCCTTCAATTAAACTAGGGTCCATGTTTTCAGTCCTACAAATAAAATTGCTGATATTAAAGAAAATAAAACAAAACAAAAGTTCATCTACTAGAATAAAAACAACAGTTTCAACTTACGATATTTGATCATTAACATAACTGATATCAGGTTCTTCAATTCGAAAATTCTATGTTTATTATTTGCAATACATTTATTTTTGTACGCTTTGGAAAATATTTTGTTAACTCCTTAATGACTCGTATTAAGTTTTATTACTTTATTATTTCCAGGAAACATCTACAGTGCCCAGACAGTTCCTACTTCAGCTAATGGGGTGCGTTCTAAATCAAAGACCTGTTGTGGAAACTGTAAGTATCATGGTGCTATTCCACCAAAATTTGTCCGCGACCTGCAGAACTGTTTCCACCGGCAAAGCTGTGCGTAACATGTTAGTACGAAAGCCTATGTCCAAAATGTTTACCTCAACGTTTTACGACCAAAACTTATAAAATCGATAGATTTGGTTATTCTGATTCCAAAATAAAATGATCAATGTAATAAAATGAAATCCTTTGCAAAAAAAAACGGGCACCTTACAGTCATTGGCTTTTCTATGGATAATATTAATATTTAGTATGTCATTAGCATAAATGACTAGAAATTTTAATAAATATTATCAATGAGAATATAGTTTTTAACACTTCATGTCCTGGAATCGGTGTTTTAGTCAATGTAAACAGAGAGCCGTGTTAAAATGGACATTTTTATGGGTATAATGGAATTAATAACGAGTATGACCTCCCCTTGCAGCGATTACGCATGTAATCGTCTTGGCATGCTTTCCACCAGGCTTTTGATGGTGTCCTGTGGTACGTGTTCCCAATCAGCCGAGACCACACGTTTAAGCTCCTTGTTGTTTTGTGGAAGTCGTTGGACAGATCATACTCGCCTTTTTAGGCGGTCTCAGACGTGCTCACAATACTATTTATACAGTGGTTTAAATTCATCTACATTCAGAAAAAATATATTCCCGGGAATCCTGGGGCATGTCCAAATTAACATTATCATTCAGGTTCAATGACCTAAAATACCACTACCTATTCTGATCCCTAGTTATTATTGATTTTTAATATGAATCCGGCCGATCGGTCCCAGCGATGCCTGAGGACATCAAAATAAAATTATCCTGCACAGTTTGGTCCCGGTCAGTGACAGAAAAATAATTTTGGGATAAGGTCAGGAAAATGATGATGATAATGGTCCAGCCGTCTTCAAGTAATCCTGGAACATACATACATAAAAAATCCAACAAACGTAGAACCTCCTTCTGTTTATAAAGTCGTTTAAAAGTAGATAGGTATTTGATTGCAGTATTTGAATTGAATAACATTTTTTATTAAATTAGATTTTATTATTGTCGATATCAATTTCAGCTATTAAAGGTAACAGCACAGGTTTTTACGATAGACATACAAAGGGGAAGAAAGGGATGAAAGCATTAGAATTGTCTAATGAAAGAACGAGACATTTCCATAAGACATCAACGCGAATATAAAAGCTGTGCTCTTTCACCCAGCCACCATTTTAACGAGACCCCTGCGGTCTCATAATCTGATTTAATTACACAATTATACAGTTTAATTACCGGTGAAAAGTTATGCCATCCTTTTTGTTACTACATGCCTTGGAATGCTTCCCACACCACTTTACTACGCAAGAATGCGTTATACTTGCATAAAAAGTTATATTTTTTTAATAATTTAGCTTGCACACAGGTCTAACACTTGGACACAACTAAAATGGTTACCAGTTCCGTAGCCTATGCATAGGCGACAAAACGCTAATAGTTTTCGAGCGTCGGGGCACTGTATGGGCGCAGACAAGTAGTTATATAGTCTTTGCTCCTCACCATTCAGACAAATTCGAGCTTCATCGGAGTAGAGTACGCTACTCCAGTTACCTAGTGTCCAATATAGGCAATTTCTAGCGAATTTCAATCGAGCAATCCGGTGCTCACGGAGTAACTTGGGGGCCCGCGCTGGTCGTCGACTGCGTATATCAGCCGCTAAAGGCCTCCTCCTCACTGTCCGTAGGCTAACTTTGTGCTCCTCGTACCTCTTCAAGGTTTCTTTTGAGATCTATGTAACTGCATTTGCAGTTCCTCAGCGCCTGAGTCACTAAAAAGCGTTTTCTCCCAGAACCTTGCCTTCTCTGAACGGAACCTGTCTCTTGGTATCGAGTGCAGGTACTTTGGACGGTTGAACGACTCACGTTTAACCGCTGTGAAACGTAACATTGGCTAAACCCCTCTTCCAGCAGCGCTATAATTTTACTAGCTATTATCGCTTTGTCTGCCATTACATAAAGATATCTGTTTTAAGTCACAATAAGGCAGGACTAAAAGTAACGAGAAGTTAGTTTTAGTTGCCTGATAACCTTTAACCGCAAACCCGCGAAAAGTAAGTAAAAAGTCACAAACTGAAAAAGGGATCTATTTTTTAAAACAAAAGTTTCGAATTTGGAATTAACTTGTTTTCATACCCAGACTCTTTATTAACTCCCAGTAACATAGTTTGGCTATTAAAACCTCTTTAGAACTTAATGATTACCAAAAATGTAGAAACATCAAAACCGCCCGTTTTTTTTTTTGCAAAGGATTGTATTTTAGTTTTATTTTTAATGTACCGATATTTAAACAGAAGGTTTCAGGCAAAGGCTGACATACAATATACTGACAAATATTTAATTTTATTCTTTTAAAGTATACGTATGGACCAATAGGTGACAACCTCATTTCGTCAACACCTACCTATATTCTGACATCCTGAATAAGATCGACTTTCACCTATCTTTTAACCCAATGAAAAATATTGTAACAAACATATTGCGAATAGGCTTAGGTGAAGGTGGTATTAGGTCGCTTAAGTATCGTCTTGACGTAATTTTATTCAACAACATGTAATAAGCTTAGTTTTCATTCGGTAAACAGATGAATGAAGGTCGGTCTCCTAGACCTAAATTGAGTGCGTGAGCGAAAAAGGAGTGTTCGCTAATGCGAGTCCACCGCTTCTACGTGTGCGCGCACAACACGCGCACATTTTGTTTATGTTCACTTGAGCGAGTCCACCGAAAGAAACTGTGCGGCAAACTCTGTGGCACTGTGCCGCTCACCGGTGGAATCACAAAATCTATAACAGTTATGAATATTAAAAAAATAGCACATATTATTGTAGTTGCGTCACATTTTACTAAATTTTGTTGTACTTTTTAGCCGCCTGTACCTACTGTCGGAATGGATGAATCATCACTACTGCACTCGCTGACTGCACTAACCAGGAGATCAAACCCAATCACTCACACCTCTACTGACGTGTTACAGGCATTGTTGGAAGTGATTCGTAATTGTAAGCCAAACATTTCATTTATTATGCTAACAACTTTTACATCGTCTGGAAATTTTACATTAAAAACCAACACAACACGATATTAGATAAAATTTAATTGTGTCTAAGATAAAGACAATATGCAATTTAGGAGATTTTTTAAATGTATGGAGCCTCGGCCAGGTTTTTGTCCACTATACTCAAAAATGGGGAATCACACAAAAAATAGTTTTCAACTATCCAATTACTTTAAGTTGGCTTTGTTTGGTGGTAAAACAAGAATATACATTTGAAATTGCAACACAAAACGAAAATCTGTCATGGCGGTAAGCTGTCATGTTGATTGATTTTTGGCGTTTGACATGTTTATTTCTGTGGAGGTTATCATTAGGTTATCCGATTACTTTGTTTGATTCTGAAGTTCCTACATATACATATGTATACAACGTGTTTTTTTTTTTATAAATCCCATAACTCTTAGGGTTATATTTTATAAGTAAAAATAATACAAAAAGTCCCAGAATATGTGGTCCAAAAATGCATAGTTTCGAAGATATCATCACTAAAACTAGCCTCTATTAACGAAGTTTCATTGATAAATACGCGTTAATCCAGTTTCATTCAAACCAATTATTCATATTTAAAGCTAAGAAAATGCGACCTTGTCATATTTCACGTAAGGGTGTTTTACATTATTTTGTACTAGCACGTCGGCCGCGACTTAGTCCGCAAAAATTGTGATAGCTCGGCTAATAAGCATGTTATAATTTATAGCCACCCACGAATATCGTAGCTTTCTACTAGTTCCGAAGATAGCCCCCTACATACAAACCTACAAATTTTACCTCTTTATAATATTAGTATGGATGAAACAAGAAAACAAAAAAAAAGATAATTGAAAAATAATTCATATGCCAGTTGATTCTTCGATATGGTGCCATTCATACCCTAGAGTTATGGGATGTCAGAAAAACCGGCCAAGTGCGAATCTTACTCGCACATGCAAGGTTCCTTAGCACCAAACATTATAATAAAAATATTTGTAACGCTTATCCATATTAGACCAGGACCAAACCGTTTTAAAAACCGTAATTGAAGAAAAATTCTTAACAGTATGGGAGTGGTCGGAAAAGGTAGTTTATGGTGTAAGTAATGGAGGAAAAATCGATCCGACTCAGTGAAACTTCCGGAAAGGGGTAAGGGGGGAGGTAGTATTTACGTTTTGTGGGGTGGATATTCGTTTTTTGCAAATTGTGGCAAAACTATGCATCCTATCGAAAAAGTTTAATGTTGAAGTTGTAGACAACAAACATCAAAAACTGAGAATTGGCGAGAAGAAGCTGACCATCGTGAGGATTGGAAGGGATGGGGGAAACATTTGCCCAGGATACGGGCTAACAAAAAATTAAAGTTTAATAACGCCAACGTTAAATAGAACCCTTTCCACGATGAAAAGTACGTACCTCCTAGGCGCAATTTGTTCAATGTCCACATTGCAGTTTCATTTTTTCTCGGGAATTTGAAAGCCGTGACTAGTTGAGTACGTGTTAATTTGTATAACGTATTATATGACAATGACTATGTTTATTTATAATAAAAAAATTAGAAATGCATGATTTCCGCAAAAAAAAAAAACGATTTTTATAAAGTAGTTTTTTAGGTTTAGCGCTTTTTTAACGATATTATCTATTTAAACATTATTATATTTTAATTCTGTGTTAAAGTTGATGTTTTGGCGAAGATAATGAGCATTGCTAAAATTCAAAATACAAAAGTTTGCTAAACAAATTCGATTGAAAATGTTTTTTTTTTTTCAATTTTCTTCATAAAACATCGAAAAAATAAAATCTTGCTCTGAAAATATAAAGGCTTGTTTTAAACAAAAAAGAACATTTTCGTCGAGTTTCATTTAAAATTAAAAAAAAAAAAATCGGGAGATATAAATTAAGAACCAAAAACAACGTTTTTTGACGGTTTTTTGCGTTTTTCTCGATAATTTTGAGGTTATGGTGAATAATGCCCAATGACAAAGTTTTAGTTTTTTTTAATATCTACAACTTCTACATTAAACTTTTCGATGGGATAAATAGTCTAGCCGCAATTTGCAAAAAACGAAAATCCACCCCCTCAAAACGTAAATACTGCCCCCCGTTACCCCCTTCCGGAAGTTTCACTGAGTCGGTTCGATTTTTCCATCATTACTTACACCACATTTTCCGACATCCGAACAGGCGAACAGACATTGATTTTTATATAGTAGACTAGCTGTGCCCGGCATACGGCATACGTTGCAATGCACTTTTCCCTACCTACCAACTACCTATTACCTACCAAGCTACTACCTACCTGGCCATTCTCCACCTACTCTTACCTTGGCCATTTGTTTTTTTTATAAATTTTGCCAACTCAGACATTATTTTGTTAAATTGACCCAAAGTATAATATAAAATGGACTGGAAATTCAAAGGAATCTAATCGTTAGAACCCCCTAATATAATGTAGTCTGAGTTGGTAAAATCTTAAAACTGTGAAATAAGTGAAGGGTCAATGATAATGCCTGCAACTCAATTATTCATAAAATAAGTATACTGAAATCGGCCAGGGAAATATATTTTGAACAAGCTTAGAAAATATTTCAAGGTCTGATTCGCAGTAACTTATGGTATCATTATACCATTGTATAACTTACCGCGAACTTATCAATCTAGCTAGGTTTTACTTTTTTAATTAACAATATTGTGATAAATTAGGTCACCTTTATTAAGTTGTTTAAAATTTTTTGGCTAACCAATATTATTTTTATTCTTTTTCAGCCTCGACTTTAAATTCTGAGCGAAATCAAGGAAATGAATCTCGCACAAAAGAAAAAATTAATACTGATAGAAGTAGACTTAACACTTCAAACATAAGCAGTAGTGCAGCCAACGGATTTAGCCACTTCGTCAACGGGCATAAAGTAGAAAGTGGGCCTTCGGCAGTGGTCGCAAGCTCCAGCGGATATCCGACAAGCACGAACGTTGCGGTCCGAACATACTCCAGCGGAACGGCCGGCATAACGTCGCTCTCACAAAGTGCAGCACATATGTCCACGGCGTCGCATGTACCCAACGCATCCCATCCTCCTGGCGCTCCCCGCCCTCCGAGCGCAGCCCATCCCCCTAGTGGCCCGCACCCCCCCAACGCGCCTCATCCAGCTTCTGTGAGGGCAGTGGTCGCTCCTGCCACGTACTTGCCGTACCAACCGGCCGTCCCGCCGCCTCCCAACAGAGGCTACTATTCACAGCCATATCCGACAACCTCCAACCGTAAGTTATGGAAATGGCACAAAACACTGACACTCGAATTTATAAACACGTAGTTACTTGTTGCTCATTTCATAGTGAATTCATTACTTGTGGATGGATTTTTCATTACAAAATTTTATTCTAGAATCGATTAATGTACGTTACTTATGGGGAAAGCGCTCGGGTAGCCCGCGAAATTCAAAATTTCTCTTGAAGTTGCAATTTGCGGGACAGTATCGGGTTGTATGTTAAACAAAATATGATTTGCGAACGTAATAAATATTACATTATTACATTACATTATATAATAATTAAAATCATCAATACAACCCTCGAAGTTCATATAATCCTAATCAATGACTATTTCCCATGAAATAGTCATATAATAGGGTTAAATGAACTGAGAGGGTTGTATTGATGTTTTCAATAATTATGACTCTGTAAATGGATATGTTACGTGTGCGAATCATATTATTATCAAAACCCTAACCGGCCTACCCTGTGTATTTTTTTGTGTAACAATTCTTTTTAGCCACTCCATTTTTATATTAATGAACAATTGTTTTCTTAAAAATCATTATTACTCTTCATCATCAAGTCATGGGCTATAACGTGACCAGAAAAACAAAGTTGGGTTTTTTGTAACAAACAAAAGCAATCCAGAAGGTTTTAATTGTATTCTGAGGTCACAAACCCTATCCACTGGATTGTATGTGTCAAAGGGTAGCTATTGAATTCGGTTATATTTCAATATATTTCAGATGTACCTAACATTCATCAATCGTACCCTAACTCTCCTGCACGAATGGCAGTGACGCCTCAAGTACCGCCGCGGCCCTCAACGTCGACGACGGCACCGCCTGTGCAAAACGCTCAGGCCTACAATCCGTATTTTATGGGCAGATATCCCCCCCAGCCACATAACTATCCTCCTTTCCAATAATCATGACGAGGTATGTACACCTTACGTGTAAAGATGACGACGCTATTTTGCGAATTTATTACATTTTAACCAGGGATGCATCGATACGCACTTCAGCCGATATGATACCGATAGGTACAAATATTAATAAAAAAGTATCGCCGATACCGATATGGACAGTTAAGATTCAAAGAAACCTGTGGCTTTAGAAACAGACAAAATTACTCATACTTATAATAATATTTATTTAGAAATGATAATAATTGATGATCAGAAGACAATACTTAATAATTAAAATTCACAGTTATGTTTTTTCAGGAATTTTTATTCAGGAAACAACATTCTTAAATTATTCGGTAAAAGCCGATATCGTAACTCTGTTTTGACGAGACCTGCTGTTGAGAATAGTCTTTTAGATGCAACAAAAATCAAAAAGCAAAATTCAAAAGTATCGGTGTATCGAAAAATTAATATCGCCGATATCGATATATCGGAAAACTTGCGAAATCGCCGATATATCGGTATCGGTTGCATCCCTAATTTAAACATGGGTATTCCAAAATTGTGTTAATTGAATTGGATACTCAAATCAGGTAATTTATGCTGGTCCCTAGTTTATAAGAAAAAGCTTTTGCGAGTTTGCTAAAACTATGTTCACGATAGCAAATGCCTGCGCCACTATGAATTTGGAATTGTGCTAGTAATGCTTAGCGTGAAGACGCGGTCTTTCGATATAACGGTTCGTCCTTTAACCACGTGAGGTTTGAAACAGTGGTTTTATTGCACTCCCCGTGCAGAAAAAATCAGGAATAATCACGATGGAGGATGGGATAATGAATAAAACCCAAGCACGCGATTTTTGTAATAAAGAAAACCATTGAAATATTTTGTGAAGCTATCTGATATTATTTAAGAAGGGGGAGCAGGGCTAACCTAAAACGTCACGTGTAAACATAAAGGGGGTGGGGGCCATAAAACCTCACGTGACTAAAGGATTGGCCCTAATAAACATGGTGCTTAATGAGGGTTTTCGTTTTTGTGCATACCAGATGACGCGGATGGCGAGTAAGGTCCTGCCAGTACTTTTATTTGATATTTCAAAGTACTTATAACTTCAAAGTTAATCATATTTATAACGTACTACAATATAATGTAAACTCTGTAGTACGAGAGGTACCCTTAATCTGACGAAGTCTATTTATAGCGGCTGAAAATCATATCAAATAATATTTTTTTAACCATTGCACAAAAGGGGTCTACGCGTCAGCTGCTCTGGAAGTGGGGTAATTCAAAGTAACAGAAACTAAAATTAGTAAAAAAAAATGTAAAAAAAAACACCTCATACCGACACCTTATGAGATGTATGATTTGGGATCATTTTCAACCTAAAAAGAAATGGTCAGCTGCATGTAAGTCCTTGGGAATATACGTCAGCTGCGTAAATGAACTTAGAATTAACGATGGCACATTCGAAACCGCTTTGAAGAAAAATAAAACTACAGTTTTGGTTTTTTGAAAAAGCTTCTGCCAGAGCTAGGAATCGAACCATATCCTTTATCTAAAACATATTATTATCCTGTATTATTACACTGAGCAATAGTGTTGCTGATACGGATTAAATACTGGTAAGGAATCACTTCAAATCAAAGGAATTTATTACGGAAAAGTGAATAAAAGCGTATTCCTTGATTTGACACAATAGATTTGTACCCAGTATTTGCTCTAGATTACATATACTGTCGGTTAGTGCAATAAAACAGGATGGAGTTTTGGTTAAGAAACGGGTTCGATTCCTGGTTCAGCAAAAAGTTTCCTAAATCTAAGTTATGGTTTATTGGATAGCTTTGACTTGGCAATTATTCATAGTTTACGAACTTAGTCTAATATGCAGAGATCGGAATAGATATAGTATATTATTGTGTGGATAATAACTCTAATGATTTTTAAATTTCGAAATAAAGCTGTTAAATTAGAGGGTGGTATTATCCACATATATATTACTTCCTTCCTTCCAAAATCCTAAGCTAATTTACGAAGCCGACGTATATCACATACTCACATCCATGCAGCTGACAATTTTTTTTAGGTTTAATTAACCCCGATTACGATTATTACCCCGATTATCGTCCTGTAAAGTTTTGGCGCGGTATGAAATTGTTTTTTACAACTTTGACATGCTGTAAATTCGGACACAACGGCAAAGATTTTTCACATGTAGCAGTTTAGTGTGGTAAGGTTGAAAATTTTTAAAACACTTGAAGTCCGATTTCTCTAAATAACCCTAAATTGTTCAAAATTCCGTCAACTATCACCAATGCATCATTCGGTCCGTTCCGATCACCCTGTATTTCAAATAAATAAATAAATACTCATAATTTCCACGTGTGACTCTGACTCTTCCTATTGTGAAAAGAGTTTGTAAAGAGTTACCCTAAAAAGTATTGCGTCCTTTTTAATTAATTAAAAGACTGATTATTTTTATTTCATGATAGAACATTCGATATTATACCGACTTACGGTGGCCTGTATTAACATAATGGGTTCTGTAGGTAATAATAGTAAAAAAAAGGCGAGGTAAAAGAGAGCAGTATTTGTTTCAGTTATTTGCTCGACCCTTCGCTTTTTTCGTCGCCAAAATCTGTGTATTTACAGCACACCGCGCTAGCAGCAATGCTGTAATAAATAAATAGTATGACCCGTATTAGTAGCATTGGGGTTCAAATAGTTATGTGAGCAGACAAGTCATAAGAATGCTTCTGCCCTAATCCTTCTAACGAAGGTAAAAATCACAGACGGCCATAAGTCGCTATTATATTTAGGTGTACACGAATTATATGTAGAATCTAGTGAAGTTGCCATTATATAGTACAAATTATTTAAATTTTATGTTAGACAATTTATGACTGATAGTTCCTATTAATAGTCATTAGAAAGTAATGTCGTGCCAATAATGTTATCTTATCATAAGATCGATGTGTGTTCGATTTGTTTAGTTTAATTAGTCATAAGTTAATATTTCATGGTGCTCCTTCTATTGAAGAAAATGAATACTGAAAAAAAAAGGTCAAATGAGAGCTCTAATTTGTTGCCGGAGAATTTCGTGTACACAATGTAGATACACGGAATGTACGTAGTCTGGTCATAAGTTTTGTCACATATGGAAAGTTAAATAAACGATACAATGAGTTACGCACTACAACAATTTATATATCATATGAAAGGGTATAAAATACAGATTTAAACGACATTAAAATTATTCGAAATGTCCTCCTCTTGCTTCGATACAAGCCTTCAATCTGCAAGGCCAGTCATCAATCGAAGCACGCACGACGTTCATGTCAATATCGGCGACTGCTTTAATCAGGGATGCTTTAAGTGACTCCAAGTTGCGATGGGGTTTAGCGCAGACCTTCTCCTCTAAGTGTTGCCATATTTTGTAATCCAAGGGATTCAAGTCTGGACTGGATGAGGGCCAATCCTCATGCCTGATAAAATCGATTTCACGGGTCGTGAGCCAGTTTTGGGTACTTTTCGCCTTATGAGCCGGCGCAGAATCCTGCTGGAATACCCAGTGCCTGTTTTCGAACATTGTTTGTGAAAGAGGTTCCACAATGTTTGTTAGGACTGTGTTTTGATATACGAGGGCACTGGTTTTCACTCCTTTTTCACAAAAAAACACCTCCGTTGGACCCAAATAGGACACTCCAAGCCAAACCATGAATGCTGAAGGGTGATGACCACGCTGAATACGTGGCACACGTCTGTTCGCTTCTTCACTAGAGTGTGCATACACTTTATTATTTTGTTTGTTGAAACTCTCCTCAATATTAAAAATTTTTTCGTCCGAAAAAAGTATTTCGCGGTATTTTTTTCCCGCGTACTGCCTTAACAAAACCCGGCTTCTTTCGAGTCTGATTTTCTTCAGCCGTGCGTTAAGAAAATGTGCTGTTTTTTTTCTATAAGCCCGCAGTCCTAGGTCTTCATTTAACACCCTTTTAACAGTAGTTCTGCTTAGTCCCATCTGCAGAGCCAAACTTTTTTGCTTGCGGACAGGATTTCGTTGGATTCGCGCCTTCACTGCTTTGATGACCGCTGGAGTCCGAACAGTACGAGGTCGACCGCTCCTTTGTTTATCTTCTAATCTTGAATCTTCCCTGAATCGTTTGATAGTACGATAAATAAATCTCAGTGGAATTTTCAAATTTTTCAGCAGTTTGAAAATCTCAGTTGGCGCGTGACCGCAACGATGCAATGCAATTACTGCGACTCTGTCTTCTTTGCGCGTCCACTCCATTTTAGAAAATGAACAAAATTCCAGAAACCCTTTGTTTTTATTTTCTTTTAATATTCAAATTTCGAATGCCCATAACATTTTCCCCGGCTTGCATTCTAAATTCGAAATTATACCTTTGTGACAGAACTTATGGCCCGACTGAGTATTATAATATATAATTCACAGTATAAGCACTGATACTTACCAAACACGTTACTTAGTTACCCGTCAACTCTTACTTGAACTTTTTGTGTATTTTTGTATTAAAGACAAAACGGGTATTTAACTCTTTGAGAAAGATTATGTATTAATGCTGACTGACTAGGAAATATAAAAAAGAGAGACTGAGCTAAGCACTTAGATATAACAAAATAATAACCACTTTTTATATTCTAATAATTAATTTTAAACAAAACCGGGAAACATTGATTGTATTTGTTTTAATCATTCTAAAAATACACGTCTCTATTAAAAAAATATATACATTGGTGCGTAATAACAGGGGGACATTGTTAACATTTCATATTATCTGCCGGAGTAAATGAGCCGCCTTTATGCAGACAAAGAAATGTGCTCTAAGTTTTTATTCAGTTTTATTTATAAAATAATATTTGGAGTATAATGGATGTAAAAAGACCCTGCACGAAGCCGAAAAGCACTTTTTTCCGCGTCATTGCAAAATATTCATTGTTCTGTATCTTACCTGGGAAGTTTCTAGTTACGGAGATATTTGAGGTCAAAGTTCCATCTTTTTAACAAGTTCTTTTTTTTAATGAGTTTTTAATATTATAACTTTACTTTAAATACCTCCATGACCACTGTAATAATCAATGGATTCATCAGCACAATGTTTTGAGTGCGTTACCTTTAGTCCTAACGTAAATGGTGAGTTTTCACTCAAAAAAAAGGCATTTCCCAGGAATAATTTTACTTAGAGTAATGTAGCTCGATAATGCTTGGTTGACGGCTTCGTGAAGATCCGTTTACACACCTTGTATTAACATGTACTTTATAGAAAAGCACTGCGTGCCGAAGCGATTGCACTGGTTTAACATACCCGATTTGATTATGTTGTTGAGTGAATTTCAAAATTTGACATAAAAGCCTTTGCGATTGTTGAATTTTCTAAAGTTTTTTAGGAATCTGTTCCTATTTTTTCCTGTATCTGTTCCTAGTGATGAAAATATCCATGTTCACTCATCAACTTGAACCAACATCTATCTCATTCTGACTTGTTCTTGGTCACTACCAAGTTGTAAACAATAATGTCCGTCGTTACCGTTCACATCGTCTTTTCTTTATTAAACAAAGCCTTACATCGGCCCGCGTTATCACACGCGCAAAAACTATGTCTTGGCAGTGTACGCTGTTGTTTACAAAGACGCGGGGCGTGAAGCAGCGCATGCTACGCCGCGTCCTTCGTCGCGGATATCGTTACGTTTCAAAGAAATAAATAAAAAGTATTTATTAGTCTCGCACTGGACTAAACAAAATGGTTAATTAACTTAACAATAAAACAAGATTATAAAAAATTCAACTTAAGAACAAATTAAAATAACACGGTTTTACACGCTGTATCTCCGTAAACAAAGTATTGTATTGCATAACGGGCTGGTGTCCGCAACTCCACCTCCAAATCGCGTATTTTGCGTACGGTAAACAATCATATGCGGCTCCGCCGCAAGTAAGTTTGCATTTCAAATAAATGCGTGTAAAATCGCTTCTCCGTATACGGTCTCATATATCGCCATATGTTTGAACTTATTGTGGGCCGCGCCGCACAACGCGCGTTTCCGTAAATAAGCCCTTAAGGCGGGTTGTTTCAGCTCTACTTAACCAGACGCAAAACCAAACGAAAGCGTTGATTCACAAAATTATGACTAAGACGTTTGTTAAAAAACTCAAGGGGACACAGGCGGTGGGGACAATGGGAATACCGCTAACCCAGTCAGTTTCAATACCTCCACAGCAAGATGCAAATCTCTTAGTATTTAGTGGGTGTACCAAATAACGAAGTTTCCTTTTTCTTGTTTAACGCCAGTAAAATTGCAATCAATACGTTGTCGTCCATGTTTAACGTGCTTTCATGAAAGCGTCACTCTACCTACTGGCAGTGTGAAGGAGATCGGGCAAATTTCTATTGACTGTGGTCCAAGAATCTTTGTTGATCCTAGGATACTCAAATCACTTGTTGTGTTTCTTGCTTTTCAATTATATAATAATTACATTATATTTTCAAAGCTCATGTAACTGGCTTAAAAAAGGTTAAAAAAATGCTCTTCGTAAACCCTCGTCTAACAAGCTTTAAAATGATGTATGTCTCAAACACCGACGCTCCTTATATCTCTTGAATTAGAAGATTATTGTCAGTAATTGTACATTATGGCGTTTTAACTTTTTTCTCCCGGCCCCGATTTGCTTATGTCCTTAACAAAGAAAACCCAATAAGCTTCAAAATGACGTCTTAATCACTGACGCTATTTATAATTAATGCAATCGTTGATTACATAGTTCATTTTAAATTATGAATAACTTTTTTTTCCATAGAGCAATCTTTTTGGCGCCATAAAAAAAATGCTCTTTCAATCAGCTTCAAGAAAATATAGGCCTCTTTCACCGACGCTACTTGGTCCGCTTCCGCCCGATGCCCTTTCTAATGCAAAAAAAAACGAATGTTTACGCTAATCTCACGTAATTCCGAATCAGGAAACCGTGCGTATGTGGCCCAAGGGTTCCGATTTTTTGCCATTTGTCTACGGAAGAACGTAAAAATATGTTTAGCTGTTAGTTTAAGTACAAGCTAAGAAGTCAGTCATGCTAGGTTCTAATTAGTTATGCATGTTAGATAAAAATTACGTGCACAGTCAAATTTCTCCGTAATGGAAAATTTCTCTTCCATTTCTATTAGAAGAGTGTTACACTTTCTACTGGCAAACCGAACAACATAGACGATCAGTTTTTTGTAGTCTTATTTCAAATTAGCTGACCCGCGCAACTTCGTCTGCGTTACATTTTTGATTAATGCTCCGCTCCTATCGGTCGCAGCGTGATGTTATTTATCCTATAGCCTTCCTCGATAAGTGGACTACCCAACACTAAAAGAATGTTTCATTTCTGAGATAAGCGCGTTCAACCAAACAAACTCTTCAGCTATATAATATTAGTATAGATATGAAACCAAATACAATATATATACCAATATACCAAATATGAAACCAAATACTTTTACAACACGAAAGGAAAGACACTCAACAACCGACATCGATGCAGTTTACCCGGCGAGGGTCGTTCTTTCACTCAAATGAACAACGCCATCTATCGAGCACGGAGTTAAACTGCTAAAATTAAAAAATAATTAATTTAATTATTAATTTAATGCATGGAAAGCGATCGAACAAACAATATAGGCTATGAAGATTTTCAAAGCAGCGCTATCCTAAGTACCTTTTGCTTTTTGAAAAACCCGATAAATCGATTTAAAGTTATCTTGTGAGCACTTCATCTTTATTCATTAGTACCAGTTTGATTCAATAGATGTCGTTGCATGTATCCTACGTAAAGGCGATAAATTCTTCTTGAACACAATAAATTCATATATCTTTTGATAGAGAGCACGGATTGACCTTCTTTAAGTTACGCACAATACTTGTGCATTAACCCTAATCACATTGGTTTTGTAATTTGCACGTGAGACTTAAACAAACAAACATAGCCGAAGACACACACTGCAGACGAACAGACAAAAATTCTGAAAATACTAGAAATGGGTTCTGTTTGTTATCCTTTAACACTCCTACATTTTTTTTCTAAATATTTGCAATGTACAGAAATGCCATGTCTTCAGATTAATTAAATGTATAGATATAGATAGATCAGTATGGTCTAATCATAGCCCACGTTAAGACGTGCAAACAAAACTGGTAAAAACAATCCCGCACCACCATGATTTCGGAAGGAATATCTATTTTCGGTATATTTATGTACGATAACAGGTTTTAATTTAAATGTAAATATTTGCAATCGTAATTAAACTTTGTGTTCTAGTATTAAGGTTTATTTATGTGTATTATATTTATGTATACTGGAGTATCTAAAACAAAACTATTGTGATACAAAAGTAAGCCAAAGGAGGGCCTCTTCCGTACTGATAATGACGACGAAACATTATTGTTATTACTTGGTAGCGACCAAGAACAAGGCAGAATAAGATCAAACAAAATAAATCAATTTAGTTAATACAAAGGTACATTTTCTTTTTGATATGTATTTCAACTCGTGAGTCGAACCTTTAGTTCGTTCGTGCATAATAACTTATATGTACCTACGCTCAATCGTTAAGGAAAACTAAAGCCTAATGTAGGCAAGCACCTAAATATGGTGTAAATCATCCGTAATATTTAATGAAAATACCACACTACGTTTTTCGCTCATATTTTTTGATGTAATGTGTGTTATAAACAGTGATCAGAGTTAGATGAGCAATTTGGATTCAAGCAAAGCTAATTTTGATGTTGACATTTGGCCTCCCAAGCATTCTATCAATTTGTCACTTCGCCTGTACATAATGGCAATTTAATCGTTTTAAAACTTTAAATTGCTATTATGTTGATGAATTATTACGACCGACCACCACAGGAGGGATGAGAGACATGATGCGGATTTCAACCAAGATGATTGGTCGATTCCCGCCCGTCTCCTCTCTGCTTTGGTGGAATCCGAGCCTAATAAATGAACAAACACTGTGAATGGGTTGCCTGAAGAAATTAAAAGTAAATTCTACCTGTTATATAAATGTTATTTTAACTATTTTTTAACCAAACGATATTTTTTTTTATAGTTTGATTGATAGTACAAAGCCTAATGAACGAGAAACTGTTTATTTACTTTTTCGGATGTTCATATAGATTTCCAAAATATATATAAATACTCTTTAGAAATCTTAATACATGAACAACCGATACATTCGGTAAACAAGTAGTCCCTTCGCATCTTGACTTAAGTACGCCCAGTTAATAGATTTCTTGAAATACAATCCGCCAAGGAAGTGCATTCCTTAGCTGTACCTCCGCACAATGGATATATTCCCACAACAATTTGTGCGAATGGATCCTATGTCCTCCAGGTACCGCATCATCTTACATCCGTTCAATGACCAAATCTGATCACTGGTTATAAATCCTATTTAAAGATTCCCGTGAGTGATGAATTGTCGTTAAGTAATTTACTATTAAGTGTAGTTTACAATGTTCTGCCATATTTATGTAAGACCTCTGACATGTATCTGACATTTTAACTGAATTCGGAGAATACAGTTTCTAATAAAATATGATTAGTGTTTTATTTCTTAGCCACTTAAGTTTTCTTGTATTTATTTCGTGAGTTGGTTACATTGTTGTGGATGGTGACTTAAATCCATGACATGAGATTAAGCTCTGCGCTGCTCTGCGTTGCTCTGCGTGACTTAGTTAAAGTGGATGTGCTGAGGTAGACCATGTCTTCTTACGTTTTTGCAATAGGCAGATCAGTGTGGTTGATTATTGATGAGTGACCGATTTTCGTCACGGTTGGCGCAAAGGCTGAGCGCTTGGCTGCAACGCTGCGTGTCGCAGGTTCGATTCCTGCACTGATCAAATATTTGTATGGCCTACAAATAGTTGCTCCGGGTCTAGCTGTTTGTCTATGAGAGTTTAAATAACTATTGTAAACGCACCACCCACGAAACCAGAAATTCTTACACCCGTATCTATAGTCAAATTAAAGTAATTACTTGTGCAAAAATGTTTATGCAATAGACAAGAATTTAAACGAAGTAAGGACCGTCAAAGAAAGCAATAAGAAGTGAGAGTCAAAGTGGCGGGTGTACCATAGCAAATCAAATTATACCAATTACCTATAATGTACTATTTTGTACCCAGCTCTAAGAAATCTGTACCTCCTTCAGAACGAAATTATTTCGAAATTAAGATACACCCGCCATATTGATGTCAATATGGCGGATGTACCTTAATACTTTATATTTAACCATTACTCTTAAAATATAATTACATCAAAAAAAATGTACCTCAAAAGTACCTCAAGTAAAAAGAAACACACTTTATCAGTGGGATAGTTCCTGAGAAATGAATCAACCGTGTCTGGTGTGTATAAACACGATAATTATCATGATATATTGAAATAGTTATATATACACTGCAGGCCAAAAGTTTAAGATCACCTTAATTGAAGTAGGAAAATAAAGTAAAACACCAATAAAATATTAAATGTTTAATTAACCAGTTTAACTATCTAATCAATTAGTCACTAATTAGTGTTTATTGACAAATTTTAATTAAAAAAATAAGGAAATATTAACAGTCCACGCGAAAAAAGGCTATAAGTTAACTAAACTGATGTTTCATCAAAAAATCCTCCTTTACATTGTATGACTTTTTTCACAAGTCTCGGCATACGAGCAATCAATTTGTTGATGGTGTCTTGTGATATATTGCTCCAATTTTCGCATAAAGCATTCCACATTTCTTCTTGCGAGGATGGGCCACGATTACGGACGTTCCTGTCAAGCTCTTCCCACAAAAGTTCAATTGGATTGAGATCCGGGCTCTGAGGAGGCCAAACCATGTTTTTTAACACCCCTTGCGCCTCTTTCTCTTCTAAATATCCTCTGCATAATTTGGGAGCTATGCTTTGGATCATTATCTTGTTGGAATATGAATGCGTCTCCAATTAATCGCAACCTGGAAGGAACGGCATTTTGTTCTAAAATGTTTTTGTACTGTTCCTTTTTCATAATACCTTCAATTTTGACCAAATCGCCAGTTCCTTGGTTAGAGAAGCAACCCCAGACCATAATTGAGCCACCGCCATGCTTGACTGTTGGGACTACACAGTCCGGCACCATCTTTTCTTGAGCATTGCGTCTCACGTAAATTCTTCGTTTTGAACCGAATAGTTCAAACTTGGATTCATCGGTCCAAAGAAATTTTTTAAAATCATCTTCAGTCCAATCTCGATGGGCAAGTGCCCACTGCATCCGCTTTTTCTTGTTTTGTGGCCTTAGCAGAGGTTTTCGGACGGCGATGCGACCATACAACTTTGCATCTCTCAGTCGCCGTTTTACTGTAGTCAATGATAAAGGTTTAACTCGGGTTTTGTTTACTTCAACGCGGATTTCTGGTGCTGTTAAGCGTCTATTTCGCTTGCTGGTAACAACAATGAAATTATCTTCACTAGACGTGGTAGCTCTCGGCCTTCTCGAGCGTGGACGATCTTGAAAACTGCCTGTCTCCCTGTATCGAGTTATTGTGCTATGAACACAAGTCTTCGATAACTTCAGTTGTGAAGCAATCTCACGTTCGGGTTTGCCTTCATTATGCAAAACAACGATGGCAGAACGCACTTCTCTGCTAATTTCGCGTGCTTTTCCCATTTTAAGACGTCTTCACTGTAGAAACCACAAGTTTAGACTAACTGAGACTGTTTGTGAACAACCTAAGTAAACTCAGGTAAGAATAAATTGAAACTACGTGTTTTCAGAAGCTAAATAATCCTTAATATTGACCAATGTCAAACAAAAGCAAAGTAATAAGTAATGAGCACACAATAAACATATTATTAGGACTCTACCACCTGGCTCTAGCGCAGCGTTTGTCGGTGATTGAAAACAATAGATGTTCATTGTCCAATAACTTCAAAGTAAACAAAAGAATGACTTCTTTAAATATAATATACATTAACAATAGAATATGCAGGTGTGCATTTCTTTTATTTATTTTATGGGACTTTATTACAATTGATAGATAATTATACTGTTTAAGTGCGGTCTTAAACTTTTGGCCTGCAGTGTACATTTATATCGGGTGTAAAAAGACAGTTTCCGAAGCCGAAAGCCATATATTCTATTCCCATTATTTGGATAATTTTTTTCCACTAGACCCCATACCTGGGAATCCACTGGTTCTGGAGATATTGAAGGTCATAGTCGCAAATTTTTGTTACTGTTTTAGGAAAATGCGCTCCAAGTGTTATTACTAAACTTTTTTCCGAACAAACATTACCAGAATTTTCGTTCTTTTTTCGAATTTTCGAAATTACGCGTTTGAAGTTACAAAAACGCAATAAATATCAAACATATCCGACAAGTACCTACGCAGAGTGTATAATTTCGCTCAAAAGCGGACATGCTCGTTTTATATGCTATTTAGAAAGGTATTAATCGAACAAATCTACTAGTAAAACTCCGGTGTCGTTATCTATCATAGTAGTCGAGAAATTTTGAAAATCGAGAAAAGTCCATAGAAACCATAGAAACATTTTATTTCCGTATGTAATCGTTTTTTCCATTGGGTGTTTTTGGTTATGATTTAAACATATTTTAGGCACCTATTAATAGTAACCCTTTCCCCCCGGGGTAGTGATTTTTAACGAAATTCTGCTTTTGAACTTTATTATTATAATAAGGTAGGTAAAAGAAAACACACGTATTTTTTTCAGATTTTTATTATACCTAGAAGTACTATTTCCAAGACCTAGACTTAAAAGTACCATCAGGAACTTCGTGTTATCACAATGTTAGGAAGTTTGATAGAAACTACAAAAGTAATGAGATCCAATATTGACTAAGTATTGATAGGTTTTTAATTACAGATTAATCTCGTGGTATTCAACAAAACAATTTTTCTTCTCATTTACACACAAAAACACGTTGCAATGTGAACATTTACTATGAGGTTTCGACTGAATCTTCTTCAAACTACAAACCTCACACCTTCCCCTGTTCTGTACGAATGTAGGCCAATGGATGCCTCTGTTACCCAGGCGTACGTCTTTTATAGTGGAATAGTCAGATTTGCGCCTTTTGGAAGGACCGCCTTGCGCAGTATTATCAGTAGAAGTCTTCCTTTTCTGACATGCATCTTTCATTGTCATCAAGCCTTGAGAAACAGAGCGTCGAAAATCTTTTACGGTAGTCTGTTCCATTATAAGTCCATAAATGGCATATGCATTGACAAATGCGATGTCCAGAAGACCCCAAAACAACCTGTGCCACCATTTCGGTGATTTGCGATCTAAACAGTAAAGGGCTCTCAAACGATCAGCACTATCTATGCCGCCCATATAACTATTGTAATCTTTGACAGCAACAGGGCATGTAATGGCAGATTTGGATCCATTTTTTTCTTTACGTGACACAGTTACCTCTTCGGTCCCATGAAAATTAGATACTAAATGAACTACTTTGTTATCTTTCCATTTCCAATATCCAATGTCTAAATTTGAAAACCGATGATCACTGTCGCCCCTTTTCATTTGAGAATCAACGAGCATATTTACGGCCAGTCCTTTTCTATTACTTCGGATAGTTCCACATGCATAGGTGTTTTCAGTTTTCAATTTCTCAAGCAAAGCAACAGACGAGAAAAAATTATCAAAGTAAACTACCTTCCCTTTACCCCAATCTTGTTCCGTTAACTCCAAAACAACTTAGCCATAGACAGTAAATTTTGAGTTCAGTTCTTCGTCTTTTCCTTGGTAAATTGGAAACTTCTTTATATAGCCCCTCTGGTCAGCAAGACACCCCAACTTGTACCCCCTTTTTATGGGCTTCATGGGTAGATATTGTTTCAAGACAGACCTACCCTTAAATTTAACCATTGATTCATCTACACTGAGCTCGCGAGTACCATGATAAACCTCTTGAAATTTTTTATTGAGTGCATCAATCATCGGTCTAATTTTATATAACTTGTCTTTGCAGTCTCTTGGCATTTCGGAGTTATCATTGCAATGCAGATGAGATAAAATAATAGCAAATCTGTCTCTTGCCATTGTTTTGCAAATAAGTGTATTGTTGAGATCAGGTGACGAAGAGTAATGGTCTCTCCACGCCGGACAAGTATTATAACCCATTAAAAAATACATACCTATAAATGTTAGGAGTTCCACCTTTTTTAGGCTCAATACCTTGCCTTTCTGAGTAGCATAATGATTACTTTGGTATATAATATTGTCAATAATATCTTCAATCAATACTAAAAATACATCAATCGGTGTAGCACAGTGAGCAAAACAGTCTTCTACTACTCCAGTATCTGCAGTGTATTCCGGTAAAATGGTATTTAGGTCCCTCTTTTTCCATTTACGGTTTGGTTCGGGTAATCGCTGGTTAGTTCTATGTGAACACGTATTTGCAGACAGTAGATCAGGGTGAACACTAGGTCCAGAAATTGGAGATGTGGGTACCTGATTTATAGGGCCCTCCAATACATCTTCATTGGACGGCGAGGATGGTGAAACTTCGGCTAACACACTGTCTAGAGCTCGTTCAAAAATCTCATCAAAGCCTCTTGGTGAGGATAGTTGAAGATTTTCCACTTCATCATCGGACACGCCTGCATCAGACTCTTCGTCGCATTCCGGAAGATCTTCTAATAATAGGGCTTCAATAAGAGCAGAATTGTTTTTAATATTCATCTCATTGCCTAAAACAATAAGAATATAGGTCAGAGCAATGATAAAAATACAATAACATTCGTTTATGATAAAACAAAATACCCGCTTCATCGAGTATGTGTATTATGAAAACCCATACTTTTTGAAACTAGAATCACCTGACGGTACTTTTAAGTCCGCATCAGTTTTTATCAAATATTCAAATAAAATAAACTGATAATACATTATAACAGCTTTTATAAATGTTATTAGTGATATAAACAACGTAAATAGTAAAAAACATAGCACTTACCTATGATATTCTATTAATTATGAAAAAAAACCAATTACACTGCACAGCGAAGTGACGAAATGTATGACAGGTTGTAACTCGCTCTTCGGATTTTACGGCAACATCACGCGGTAATTCAAAATGAATGCGCTGTGATTGGCTTACGGAAACGATACTCTAAAGGATCGTCAGTTTTAGTTAACATAAAGTGTTTTCGTACTTAAGTTATTAGAAGAAAAATGTGGAGGTACTTTTAAGTACCGTAAGGACTTAAAAGTACCGTCAGGTAATTCTAGTTTCAAAAAGTATGGGTTTTCATAATACACATACTCGATGAAGCGGGTTAAAAAAGTTAAAAAAGGTTAAAAAGGGGGGGGGGGGGGTAAGGGTTAAAAAAGTTAAAAAATCTCGTCTGGTTTGGGCGAAAATATTTTTTTCTGTTATTTAGTTCATATTTTTTTCTGACATGTCCTGCATTATTAGCATTTTTTCAAATGCCAAATTATTAGTTGATGTAACTATTACTTCGACAAAAAAAACTAGATGTATTAAACATAGGACTTCGGAGATATTAAATTTTAAAATTTTAAGTTAGGGTTGTCACTCAAGTCTATGGTTTATTTCAGTGGTCATTTTTTTTTTAATGTTTTGTTGATGATAGAAGTCAAAGAAAAGATCTCTTAAAACTCCTAAAATATTATATCTATATCTTATTTTTATAATATAAAAACTTATCATTAGGTTATTTACCTATTTCTTGGATATAAGGGGGTAGATAATGGATAGAAATGATTCGGTGAGTCCTTTGCATCTGTGTCCAGGACCAGGAACCTCCTGATGGTTTCCTTTTATTTGTTTCCGCTTTTTTTTTCAGGTTCAATATTAAAAACGTGTTTAGAAAATTTATTACTTAGTAGATATTGTGTGATTTTTCAATAACATACATTTTTCCATGAGTTTACTTATTTATAGTAAACTCATGCTTGACAATCCTATTTCCATAGAAATTGATGAAAAACTTAGAAACGGTATAACTCTGAAGTCCTGTACGTAAAATGTTCCATTTTTTTTACTATAAGAAGCTACATAACTAGAGTGTATTTCGTTGGTAAAAAAATGCTAATGTCATACAGAAAATTTTATATAATTTATTTTCTAATATTTCAAAATAAATTTTTAACTCGCGTTCCAGGGAAAGTAAAGACTTGTAATTTATACACGACATTATATAATATACTAGCTGTCCCGGCGAACTTCGTACCGCCTAACAGTCGATGAAACCTACCCCGCCTACCCTACCTGCCCCACCTACTCTACCCACCCTACCTACCTACTTCCTAGTACCTACCTACCTATCCTACTCTCGTAGTACCTACCTACCTATCCTACTCTCGTAGTACCTACCTACCTATCCTACTCTCCTAGTACCTACCTACCTATCCTACCCTCCTAGTACCTATCTACATATCCTACTCTCCTAGTACCTACCTACCTATCCTACTCTCCTAGTACCTACCTACCTATCAATGATTAAATTACTAAAATGGCTATTAAAAAATAAGGGTTGATCGTAGAAGGGTGAAAATTGAGGATTGTATGTATTTTTGTATGTTGTATCATAAAAAATAGAAATTAAAAATTTTGTCTAAAATATAAAAAATAAATTTAGGGGTGGACTACCCCTAACATTTAGGGGAATGAAAAATAGATGTTGGACGATTCTCATAGATACCGGATAAGCACATAAAATTTCATCAAAATCGGTCAAGCCGTTTCGGAGGAGTATGGCAACGAAAACTGTGACACGAGAATTTTATATATTAGATAATGTCGTGTATAAATTAAAATTGTATATCAATTCATGGTTAATTTTAAATAAGGTGAGCGTTTGTTATTTTGGGAAATATCTACAAAAAAATATTTTGAAAAAGTTCATTGACCTTTAAAAAAAACGATTGTAACTTTAAAATTAAGTAATATATTTAAATTGGTATTTCATATTATACTGTATGACAGTTATATCCATCGGAATGCGCTATAAAAAAGGATGTCCGCTTTTGAGGCGAAATTACACACTGTGCTACGTGACTTAGAGCGAAGGGGCGGGGTTTAACTTTGCTTGCCTGGGTTCGCAGTACATTGCGCGAAATATAAAATCGTTTTTTTTTTCATACCTGAAAATAAAAGTCGTTTCTCAGCAATAATTTTTGCACCAAGCTACTTTCTTAGATGTACAGTATGCGTAGTTGACGGCTATGTGATGTGTCTTTTTACACCCTGTATGTACCTAGATCAATAATATAATTAATCATAAGAATAATAAGTAAAATTAAACGAGACACGGTTGTTTTATTTCTCAGGAACTATCCCACTGATCAAGTGTGTGTTTCTTTTTACTTGAGGTACTTTTTAGGTACATTTTTTTGATGTTATTATATTTTAAGAGTAATGGTTAAATAATAAAGTATTAAGGTACACCCGCCATATTGACATCAATATGGCGGGTGTACCTTAATTTCGAAATAATTTCGTTCTGAAGGAGGTACAGATTTCTTAGAGCTAGGTACAAAATAGTACATTATAGGTACATTTTTTTGGTAATTGGTATAATTTGATTCGCTATGGTACACCCGCTACTTTGACTCTCACAATAATAATTCTAACTTTTTACAGTTGTAACTTTAAGCAATTACTATACTACATATTTAAAATCGTATCTTAAAAAATGACATTTACTCAAGTAAATACTTTGACTTGTTTATAGATATGACTGTTAGTGGGGGGCAAAGTTTTAAGAAACGAACAATATACAAAATCGGCTACCTACCTATTTTGTGTGTGTAGTCGCAGCGGAAGAATGCCGAATTTCATCATTTCAGTTTAGCAGATATTTAGTGTATGACGTCGTGTAATTGTGTATGGTAAGTACACAACTCGGTCTGACAACCAGTCTTGCTAAGGGGTATACTATTACACAGTAATAACTGGGTTGTGGAGGGCAGATAGGCAGTCACTCCATGTAAAATACTACCAGTATTTTCAACTGCAGCCGGTTAGACTGGAAGCCGACCCCAACATAGTTGGGGAAAGGCTAGGCCAATCACTGCACAAAATTATAGAAAATTTAAATTTTCTGGGTAACTCGTGATTTCGCCTTAATTGGTTAAGCAACTCCCTGTGCGTTCAATCGTTTGGGCTACTTGTGAGATTTCGTCTCAATTGGTTCAGAAACTTCCTGTGCGCCCAGTTCACGCCAAGCGAAGGTAAACTATGCTCTTATTTGCAACCACTCGTATCTAAATTATAAGAACAAGGGGAGGTCCAGTAGCCCACGAGGCTAAGCGATAGAAATAAAGAGAATTTTCCTCTCGACTCGCTAATCATTAAGTATTCATTAAGGTTTTCAAATTAGAAAACCGAAAACATCATCGGGGCCTCTTCTACCCATCGACCTGCTGAGACTAACGCCCGTATCTATGCAATTTTTTTTATGCAATAGACAATAATTTAAAAGAAGTAAAAACCGTCAAAGAAAGCAAAGCTAAGAATTCTAACTTTTTACAGTTCTAACTTCAACCAATTACTAAACTACATAATAAACTTCGTATCTTACAAAATGACATTTACTTATGTACCTAAACACTTTGACTTGTTTCTAAATACGGGTGATAGTACGACGGAAAAAAAAGATTAAATTCGGCTAGGTTCAGATTAGGCCCGTGTTACTGCCGTAGTAGAAAGTAGTAAAACGGCAATTGTTAATTATCTGTATAACTACTTGCGGTTGCCAACAGAAAAATAATGAACAAAAAAATACAAATAGTTGCCCTAATAAATCATTAAAAAGACAAATAGCAAAAATAATTAGAAATAAAAAAAAAAACATCGAAAGAACTGGGCTAGCATAAGTTTAAGGTAGTATGTACAGACGCCAGCACATCAAGCTACCCGAAACTCAAATTTTCCTAATTCTGTAAAAATAAAGTTGAAAATCAATTATAGATAGGTAAGTAGATGCGTGTTGATACTATGATTGAATTACCGTCTTTTATTTATGTTAGTTATACTGTACTTTTTATAAAGTAAGTTATCAATTTGAGTAACTTTAAGGTGAAAACGCCGGGTTAGCCCGCGAAATACAATATATCTTATGGTTTTTGCAATTTGCAGGTAAAAAGTTCGAAAACTCATTCAATGGGTGAATGACTTTTTCATGGAATAGTCATTGATTAGGATTAAATGAACTTCGAGGGTTTTATTGATGATTTTAATGATTATAACTCTGTAAAACCTTATTTGTTACGGTCGCGAATCATATTTTGTTCAACATATACATCAACGGCAAATAACGTAAGAAATTTTGAATTTTGCCATAAAGTTACTCAAATTGATAAGTTACCTTATAAAAATCTAACATAAATGGAAGAAAGTAATTCAATTATAGTATCAACACACATCTACATACATACCTACCCGGAACTCTTAATATACTCTACCAACTTAAACTATACTATGCTAGCCTAGTACTTTTGCTGGGTTATTTTAATTTCTCATTATTTTTACTATTTGTCTTTTTAACCGCAAGTAGATGAATAATTTCCCTTGTTAGTACTCAACTGCGGTAGTAACACGAGCATTGCCCGTGTTAGGTACTACTTAGTGGTAGTAACACTGGCAAGTCACGGAAAATTCATACAAATTCGAAAGAGCTTTGGCACTTGACCTCTCCACTTAGAAAATGCTTGTTAGGCTGCGCAGTTTACAAACGCGGCTAGCGATTCAATAGGTTTAGTTTCAAAACGTTCAAAACTGAAAATAGCAAAGTCTCAAAAAGTTCCAGAATGTTCAAAGCAGAACGTCATTCTAAAGTCATACAAAATTCCACACTGCCTGAAGTCTGGCCTCTCAGTATGTTCCGCCCACCGTGACATACGGTGCTGAAACGTGGACGTTCATACATGAGACTGTCTGTATATGCTCAGAGTTGCACTGAGAGCCGTGGAGCGTTTCATGCTCGGCATAATACTTATACACCGAGTTCCAAACGTTGAAATCCGAAGGCTTACGAAGGTCTTCGATATTGAAAATCGCGTTTCGGAACTCAAGTGGAGTTGGGACACCTAGCAAGGCACGGTGATGGCATTTGGAGCAAGGCTGTGACCGAGTGGCATCCAAGGCAGCGAGATGGTTGTTATCGCGGGTACCTAAAACCTGGATCAGGCTGGCACAAGAGCATGGAGATTGGCACAAATAGAGGCCTACACCCAACGGGGGTGAGTCGGGCTGTGGAGGATAATGATGATGCAAATGCAGAATGTTCAAGAAAACATCCATGTCCTAAGTACATAATATGCAATTCTTTGTACGAGTGTGAATGTAATACTTAAATTAACTGACAAATATTAGTTTGTGAAGTACATACCTAAAATCACATTCGTTTTTTTTTTCGAGCCCTAGCCCGGTAACTGTTACCTTAAAACTCTTTAATTATTCATGCCCAATTAGCCGAGCGCAATTAGACAAAAAATACTCAAAAGGTGGAACAAAGTTTATAGTAGTCGGATTTTCATGGGACTTTTTATATTGAGTTCCTAGAGGTGAGGAGAACAAAGTTAAAAAAAAATTCGCCGCTCGCAAGTTTTTTTCTTCATGATTAACTTGAAATTCGACGAATTTATATTGCGGCGTAATAGCGTGACTTGTGTGCACCCATTAAACGCCACTTACTATATGTTTGTTTGTTCATTGCTGTCGAAATGCGTAGGTATTTCAAGTATTTTTTTTGAAAATTTCCCGATTTCTTCAAATTCCAAATTTTAAGATTTGTTTCGTCATTTTTAACTGATACTTTTTCACTAAAAACTGGACATAATAAATGTTCAAGAAACACATATTAATAAGTGTAGTGACTAAAAATTCCATCGCAAATTTCAGAAAATCTCTATGTAAAGTTAAAGATGGACATTTTTTTTTTTCAAAATGTTTCTTTGGCGTTCAATGTAAATATTAATTTATTACAAAAGGAAATTTTAACAATAAAATCCAAAATTCAAATCCTAAGACCTCAATAAAAAAGAGTTCCATGATAAATCCGACCACTACAAACTTCGTTCTCCCTTTATGTCTAATTGCACTCGACTAAATACATAGGTGAAGGAAAGTATTTCTAATTCCGGGCATTGTCCGCTAAAATACGATCACGGCACCTCGAGTTAGAGCTAAGACAAAACTATGACTGTGCCTTATGTTGGATTCTGATTTATTTACTTTTATTATTGGTAAAATTGGTTAATATTTGTGAATTTTAATTATGTAACCCTCACAACCACTCGTTCAAAGAATTGCATATTATGAGATGGATCTTTTGAGACTTGAACAGCAACAGCAACGTGTGTTGCAACTTGAACTTTTTGAGATTTGAACGTTTTGCAACCGTATATTTTTTTGCCAGTTGAAAGTTTTGAGACTAAACGCTTCAATGTTCGTAGACCACAGCAAGTGTATCAATTAAATTTTATATATTCATTTGATTTCGCAGAAATTTGCTGCTGTGATGATGTGGCTACTCATCAACCGCACGAAAAGAAGAACCAGGTGGAAGTGAAGTGATACGAACACTGTTATCTATAGATTTTAAATTAGTTATTCTTAGAATATTAATAATCCTAGAGAAGTGGAATTAGTGTACAAGTGGTTGTATACAGGGTGGATTTATGAACGTAAGAGCTATGCCAACCGTTTGTTAAGCATTATTCCGACCTGTCTGACAGTATCAGCAGGGATGAAATCTTTACGCATATGTATTCCGCTGAAACAAAAGAAGATGCGGCATCTGTCCACATCTGACCGGCAAGGAAAGTACGCCAGAATTCCCGCCGATGTTCTTAAATGATTATTACATACAAATATGAACTTTAGTTGGACTGTACAAACATACATGTCTATTGCGAACCAAAAATGCGCTCTTATTGCTCTCTCAGATCGGAATGGTACTTCAGGAGAGATACAAATATTTGATATTAAAAATTCATCTCTAACGTGGTCAAGTTCATTAAACTGCATATAAGATTTTACGGTAACTCAAACAGCGCAAAATAAATGTTTATAATCACGACTTTTAATCGTTTCGAAACACTATTAGCTACACTGTTGTGGAGGACAAGAAGTTGCTCCAAATAGATACTAGTCCCCTTTAAGTACACGGCACGATTTGATAAATATTAAGATGAATGTCAAGGATTTTGATAACACACATAACTACAAAAGGCAGGGTCATCTCTGTTTTATAAAGACGAAGTGAAAGCAAACGGATGTTGTTGTTTCTATAAGCATTAGAATAGACCTTCGTCGTTCGTACGAGGGTGGAGGATTGCGGGGCCATGATGTTAAATGTATGACACACATAAATAAACCTTCCAGCACAAATTCTCTAAATGCAATCAAAATCCGTTCATAGTTTTGAAGAATGAGTTTATTCAGCTATATTTACATAACAGTGTGGAATTTTGGGGCAGTAAGGGCAGGCACCTTAACCGCTGCAGCTGCAGGAAAGTCAAGTCAGACTAATAACTTTTTAAGAAATTTCGATCTGTATTCACAGATTTTGGAAAAAGTGTACGGTCAGCAAGAAAATGGCGAACTTCCTTTAAAAATAAAAAAGATTCTAATTGATCCTTTTGCGTATAAGGATCAACACTATTGGACCAGAGGTTTCAGTACTAGATTCCGTCCAACCATTTATTTTACTTTTGACAGCTGCTTGTGGACGTTACTGTTCCATGGTACGTAAATGTGAACTTTAAAATCCGTGGTAAAAATATATACCTAATTATAAAACTAGCTGTACCGTTGCAAAACACTTTTTCCGACTACTACCTCTTTGTATTTTTTACTATTCGACCCTACCCTACCTTCAGAAACCATCCCTGGCGTATGTAGAAAATATCCATTTACTTTTTAATAGGAAACATCTGGCCTGTTTTACTAAACTGATCCGGGCGAATGTAGGTACCCTTGCACATTTGAAAAACTTGACAACTAGGCCTCAGACCAGATTTTGCGTGGGCGAGATGTCGCTTAACCCGCGCAATTTTATGTTTATGAGCACCATATCCGCGATAAAATAAGGAATAGTCGTTTAAAAATTCTTAAATGCAGTTTAAATAACATCGAAAGTCAACCACACAAAATACAAACACTATCTTAAGCGGTTTGCATAACTGTTGCTGTTGATCTCTGATTAGAAGATGAGGAGATGGAACGTCATCGTCGGTCTTGTTTAACTTACAATATTAGCGGCGCGGGTTATTTTAGGGCGGTCAATTTGCGTCATTTTCATGCTAGGCGATTCGCACACGACACTGCTCGTCGTGTGGAGTTGGATTTACCGGCAATGCACCGTGCGGAGAGGCGGTGAGAGCCGCTCGTCCGCGCGATAGGGCGGTGTCGTGAGTTAGGCATCAACGGATTTCATAAAGTAGATGCGACGTGAGATCCGCTTCACCGCCCGACCGCGTGGATTAGCGGAGTCATAACCGTTAACCCAGCCTCACATAGCTACATGCAATGATACACGCCCACGATTGACATTTGAGCGACATGACTCCATGTAACAATACGACCACTCGCTGCTAACCGACTTCGGGCATTTACAGATTAGCTTATTTTCGGCGGGTAAAAACTTGTTTTTTGAAACACGTGTAGGCACATCTGCTAAGAAACCTGTTGCTGTCTTAATATGAAGGTCATCATGCCTTCATGTACATCCGTCAATTTAAACCATAAAACAATGTCAAAAATCGCTCTCCATTTGTAATTTTGTACAGGACGGCCGTCATTTATTATTGCTTAGATAATAACATAACACCTGTGATCGCCGAAAGGTTAGGCAGAGGTGTACCTACCTAATGTACACCCACATTTCGCCAATTATGTTAAATTCCCATAAACCCATTCCCATAATAGACCACAATAATCTAATAATCGATTTAATATCGATGTATCCATTGCATGTAACTAATATCCCTTGAGTTTTTGTGTAAAGGTGCCTTACCTTTAAGAAGACAGCAGGATATCAAATAATACCTTTTGAAGAGTCGGAGTTTTACTTCCACCCCAAACGAACCCGATATGAATCTATGATGTTAATTGATCGCCTTAATAAGATTCGCTACAGACTACAGTCAATTCATTAAAGGAATGGGGCATTGTCTGTAAATTTGTTCAGATCGTCCTGACACAGATGTCAGGGTTCCACATAGTGGTAAATTAATTTTGGCCATAGTGGTTTGGTTTTTGGCTCATGGGAATGAGATGACGGCGCTAGTGAGCGAGCTAACAAATTATTTATATTAACATAACAAAATAAATATTATGTTAATATAAATAATTTAATAATGACAATTAAAAAATAAAATAATAACTCGGCAAAAATGAAATCAAAGTGAAACTTATTAAAACTGCATTAGCTTGCTTACGCCACTGTTGTCATAAAACTCGTCCTTTACTGAACAGACTGTAATAATGAACACTTTCTTTACGTAAATAAATGATAGTAGGATAGAGCATAGTCAATGCCTATTAATTACATATTATTAAGCATAGGAATATTTTGTCAATGTCTGTACATTATGTAGCTTTATAATTTGTCGGAACTATATGGTTTTGTTGCACTCTAGTTGCACAAAGTCTGTCAAGTTACTTTCTCCAAGTGAAACTTGCCACTGAATCACTAGTAGTTAGTAACTTTTTTAAATGTTCAAACTAACCGCAGGCTGAACTGGATGTGAATTTTCTATTATAGCCGATTGCAATAGTCAAAACGAAGCTTATAACGAAGTTTATAGTGGTCGGATTTTCATGGGACTTTTTTTGTCAGTCAAAATTATTTATTTGCGTTAAATATGGTACAAAAGATGGTAATAATTACATGTAGTGCAGTGACACATTTCGCCATAAAATTGCATGTAGGTAACCATGAGTCTTAGATAAGAGGTATGGAGAAGAAACTTAAAAAACAAAAAAATTTCGCCGCAAACGACCTTTTTATGTTCCCTTTAAATATTTTTTTTTTCGTTTCTTAATAACTTGGAATTCGACTATTTAAATTGTGGCGCATTAGTCTGACCAGTGAACAGTAATAAAACACCAATTTGGTCTGTGCATTGTTACGGAGGATTGCGATTTTTAAGTATTTTTATGAAAAATTCCACTTTTTTCAAATTATTTAAATTTATTTTAGCAATACCGAATTTTAATCCTTGGGTTTCTTTTGCCATTGATTAATGATATTTTTTTACCAATAAAGGGGAATAAAAATGTTCAAGACTAACAAATTCATGAATGTAGTGTCTAAAAATTAATTCGCAAATATCAGGAAATCGTCTATGTTAAAAGTTGTATTCTCATAATGTTCATATCGGGTGTACCATTTACACAAGATTTGAATTTGCCATTGTGCGGTAGGTACAGGGTTGGCAACCAATAAAACAACACAGGTTGACAGTTTAAGGTTAGTGAAAATGGAGCACTGGCCATCTTTCTCAAAATGTTTCAATCAGGTGTCCTAAAATTCATGCAAAATGAAAACGATAAAATGGTGCATATGTGCCAGCAAAGCCGTGGAGGCTATTTGCCTGATGGGCTACGCCATACATAACCCTATTCAGTCTACTTTTAGATAATATATTAAATAAATAAATAAAAAACTGTTTCTTTTCTGGACACACTTTATGACACGCAATGTAAAGATTATAAGTACTGTGGCCGTACAGACTACAGATGGCGCGAACTAATACATTCCTGCATTAAGATGTCATGGTAGGGCCAATGAAAGCATCCTAATCATATCGCCTATACTACAAACGATAAAAACTACGAACAAAAATGGAAACTACTTTATAAATGTAGATTATTGCTGACAAAGGTACAAGGAGCCGCTGGTAAAATTCCAAAACTATTGTGATTATGATATGACAACCATTTGTCAAATTTTTGGTCGGTCAAGGATTAATTGCAAGTTTGGGCCTGCGATACAGATATATCGCCCAATTTTTAGCAATAGATACTTTTTGTTATGAATAAGTAATTATTAACTGGTAAATATCTTTAAATATTTTTCAAGTTGCTCATTTAATAGCTGATGAGAATATTTTAACAATAATGTGTACGCTAAGTTTCACGGAAATACGTGGGACACTCAGAAAGTTTTGCGACACAAAAAAAAATTGTTCTACAGGTACATATATTTTTATTAAATCTTTTCAAAGTACTCTCCACCAGCCTCTATACAAAGATTCATGCGTCTGAACCAGTTTTCAAAACACTTTTTCCAGTCCGCCGCAGACACCTCGTTTACAGCCTGCTCGAACGCAGCCAGCGCATCTTCCGGCGACGAAAATTGTATCCCCTTGAGCTGATTTTTTATTTTTGGAAATAAAAAGAAGTCACACGGTGCTAGATCAGGGCTGTAAGGAGGGTGACCCAGGACTTTGACTGGTGTACTGTCCAGGAAGTCCCTCGTTTTGAGCGCGGTGTGTGCAGGCGCATTGTCGTGGTGGAGCAGTAGTCCGCGGAGCCCTGTGTTTGGTCGCTTGTTGCTCACGACAGAAAAAACTTCTGGTAAACATTTGGTAATATACCATTCGGCGTTGATGCTTCTTTGATCTCGTAAGGGAATTGAGGCCAAGTGGCCAGTCAAATTAAAAAAAGCTGGCGATCAAAATCTTCCCCCCGCTTCGAGATCGCTTCACTTTGGTAGGCGTTGGTTCATTTTGAAACACCCAAACTGTCGACTGGCGCTTGGTTTCTGGATCGTATTGATAAATCCAGGACTCATCACCAACAGGTGCAAGCAAGCAGCGTTGTGTTTACGACATCGTAAGAACGATGTCGTAAACACGCCGAGACGAGCCTGCTTCAAATTTGTTCAGCATATCACGGCACCATGCCACCCGGGCCTGCTTCTGAGCGTCGGTGAGGTAGTGCGGCACCCAGCGCGATACTATCCTCCTCACGCGCAGATGCCCGTGTAGAATCTCGTGAACGCTTCCCGATCCAGTCTTTAATATGTGCTGAATCTCCTGATATGTAATTCGCCTATTATCTTGGATTAAATTTTTCACTGCTAGCCCGTTTTCTTCCGTAATAGCCGTCAAAGGGCGACCGCTTCTTTCTTCATCCCCCAAGGTTGGTCGACCGCGCCTAAATTCGTTATACCAACGATACACGGTTGCCTTGGAGGGGCCTTCATCCATAAATGCCATTTGAAGTCTATCGAACGATTCATCCGGTTTCAGGCGACACTTGAAATCGTAAAAAATCATAGCTCTAAAATGTTCCCGGCGCAGATCCATTTTTCAGTAAGACACGATACTTTGAATTGGCTCGCAAAAAATGTGGAGGGAAATTTTGAAAATGGAACACACATATTTTTACTTACAAGTAATCATATTTTTGAAAAAGATTCTAACTGGCCAGTCTCCCATATATAAAAACTATTTATCGCAATACTTTCTGAGTGGCCTGGTATTTTGAAAGAAGTGGCCCCTATTTACACGATTTATTTTTGTTCACTTGTATGGTAGTCTGTCGCCCGAAAATCTGACAACCAATTAAACAAACCAAGTAGTATTGAATTTCTCAGTACTAGATGTTCACTTTTTTAACCTAATATCTATAATAATCTTATAATCATTGAAAAAGTGTCAGCAATTACAAAGAGTAGAAATTCGAGTCTTTAGATTCGCCAATCTAGGAAACAGAAAACTCAAAAGAAATAAAGATTTTTTCTAAAAACAACATGAAAATTTCATTTTTCCGAAAATGATGGACAAACAGAGACCAAATAAGTATTGAATGGTTGCACACAGGTGGATGACCTGTTTGGCATTTGCCCCTTTTCAGATTTTCTCTACAATTTAACATGTTAACATGATCTGTTAGTGCAGGACTAGACTGAAACATTCCTGCATTATCAGATCATGGTATCCCCCGCCAGATCAAGGAAAACGCACCATTACGCACAATATAAATTCATCAAATTGCCAGTTATTCAGAAACGAAAAAAGTTACTCAGTAGAAAATAATGAATAAATTCAATAGCGGCGTTTTTTTTTTTCATTTTCTTCTCCATACATCTAAGAACTCGACAAAAAAGACCCATGATTATCCGACTACTATATAACCTTAATTCCATCTTTTTGTCTAATTGCACTAGATTATAACGAAAAATTGTTACAATTAGGCCCAGGTAGTACCTATTCGAAATCATGATCCATGAATTTAAGTAACTAGATTGAGAAGTATGAGAGTTAAGTCGTGGTTCCATTACTGACCGCGGCTCAGTTCGGCTTTAAAGCGGTATGGCTGGTATTTATAACTGTGTCCGTTACCGCAGCAAAATATTGTCTAAAATAGTCATTTAAATCTTAAAGATAATTAGTTGCTCAGCTTCTGTAATTGTTGCGCACATTTTTAAATTTGTTGCACTTATAGTTTTTTTAGTTATTTCACAAAAACACTTTCTGTTGTGGTAACGTTATCGCAGCAAAACATTTTTCTTTTTATTGGCGATATTGAAATAAATACTAGCTAACAATTACAGAAGCTGGGCAACTAATTATATTATCTATAAGATTTAAATGACTATTTTCGACATTATTAACTGTAGTCCACTGTATCTTCATGTCTTTTTACAGTTACAGACACTCAATAGTACTTATTGTAACGAAATTAAAGATCACTGACCCAACAACAATCTTGTAATACTTATAGTGGGAATAAAAGACCGTGACTTTGAGAGTGATGCAAAAAGAGGTGAACTATTGTAAAAGAACCTACACAGTACACATGACCAGATTTGCTTTTCGCTTAGTCGCACATTCACGGAATCCACAGAAGAATGTAATACTGAAAGCTTTGAAAAATACTAGAAAACGAAGAAAAAGAACATAATGTGTTGTTAATTTTTCATTGGTTGTGTTTTAATTCTTCAGTGGTCAAGACTAATACGCCAAACCGAAATGCGAATAAAGTGGGTAGCATGAAGCTTTTTCCAAACCAATTGAATCTTATGTGCTTGCGACATTTGTATGATGTATTTTTATCTGATTAATTATATTATCGAACAATTTAAAAAGCATCGCGATTACCGACACTGTCTGTGCCTAAAACCAAAGATCCGACGTTTTTTTGTATGTATCATGCTGAATAAAATGTAACATTTTAATAAATTTATTTATTCCATTTTTTTTTTGTTTTCGTTGTGAATTGAGTGCTCCGTGTGACATTTCATATGCAATGGTCATGGTGCCGTATTACCATTTTATAACATTGGGCAATATTCCGTAATGGATGATGATATGATGGATGCCGCCGCGGCGGACGTTGTACAGGAGACCTTGTCGACTATACTGTAGCTTCCGCTAAAGTTGCAACAAGTCGTTGGAAATGGAGCACTGAAATGAATAAATTCATCCCACGCACTTATCTTCATCTTAGTAATACCTACCTATAGAAAAAAAATGCATACTTACAAGTACCACCGCTTCACACTAAGTTTTTCGAAAAGTCGAGAGTTGAACTCTACAAATGATACACACTCAAATCGACTAACACTACACAATCCAGCCAACGCATGAGATGGACGAACGCATGTTACAATGAAAATGAAATAATACTTAGATTATACTTACTTCACTGCCACACAATGGGGGCTATCGTGCATTCGCTGCTAGAGGCGTTGCACAGTATATAATTTCGCCTCAAAAGCGGACATGCTCGTTTTATATGCTATTTAGAAAGGTATTAATCGAACAAATCTACTAGTAAAACTCCGGTGTCGTTATCTATCATAGTAGTCGAAAAATTTTGAAAATCGAGAAAAGTCCATAGAAACATTTTATTTCCGTATGTAATCGTTTTTTCCATTGGGTGTTTTTGGTTATGATTTAAACATATTTTAGGCACCTATTAATATTAAAAAATCTCGTCTGGTTTGGGCGAAAATCTTTTTTTTTCTGTTATTTAGTTCATATTTTTTTTCTGACATGTCCTGCATTATTAGCATTTTTTTTTAAATACCAAATAATTAGTTGATGTAACTATTACTTCGACAAAAAAAACTAGATGTTTTAAACATAGGACTTCGGAGATATTAAATTTTAAAATTTTAAGTTAGGGTTGTCACTCAAGTCTATGGTTTATTTCAGTGATGGTCGTTATTTTTTTAAGGTTTTGTAGATGATAGAAGTCAAAGAAAATATTATGTCTATATCTATATCTGATTTTTATAATATAAAAACTTATCATTAGGTTATTTACCTATTTCTTGGATATAAGGGGGTAGATAATGGATAGAAATGATTCGGTGAGTCTTTTGCATCTGTGTCCAGGAACCTCCTGATGGTTTCCTTTTATTTGTTTTTGCTGGTTCAATATTAAAAACGTGTTTAGAAAATTTATTACTTAGTCGATATTGTGTGATTTTTCAATAACATACATTTTTCCATGAGTTTACTTATTTATAGTAAACTCATGCTTGACAACCCTATTTCCATAGAAGTTGATGAAAAACTTAGAAACGTTATAACTCTGAAGTCCTGTACGTAAAATGTTCCATTTTTTTACTATAAGAAGCTACATAACTAGAGTGTATTTCGTTGGTAAAAAAAAATGCTAATGTCATGTAGAAAATTTTATATAATTTATTTTCTAATATTTCAAAATATATTTTTAACTCGCGTTCCAGGGAAAGTAAATACTTGTAATTTATACACGACATTATATATACAATTTTCAATTCATGGTTAATTTTAAATAAGGTGAGCGATTGTTATTTTGGGAAATATCTACAAAAAAAGATTTTGACAAAGTTCATTGACCTTTCAAAAAACTATTGTAACTTTAAAATTAAGTAATATATTTAAATTGGTGTTTCACATTATACTGTATAACAGTTATATCCATTGGAATCCGCTATAAAAAATGGATGTCCGCTTTTGAGGCGAAATTACACACTGTGCGTTGGTGTAGAGTAAGGTCTTCAGAAACGTCAGATGTCAGTGTGTTCGCGCGTTGCGCGCTTTTTTTCACGTATTTTAACTTGTATTCACGATTTTGATCAAGATTGAGCCATTCCTAATTATGACTTGAAGATTTTAAGTAGCAAGTTAGGATCTAATTTATGAGCTCTTGGAGGAAAAATATTTTTAAATGTTTTATGCTTGCTAATTTTAGGAACAATATTGTAAATATGTACCTAAAGTGGAAATAAAATGATCTGCCAAATTCACCCACACACGGTGTGGGAGTCTCACGAATAAAAAAAGAAAATACAAATAAGATTATTATTCATTTATTATAGTAACCGCGCACGGTTCCGCAACCGGTCGTCTGATTTCACAAATTGAATACACCAATTACATTGATAGTTATGATTAACATATTACATTAACCTGGCAGCAAACTGATATTGATGCCTTAGTTTCACAAAAGCACTAACTACATAATTTTATCGTCAATTTTGAGGAGAGAATTTTAAAGTTTAGAGATAACACGAAAACAAAGTTAAATAATAAAACAATTATGCACTTTTATATACGACTAGTCCTTTAAGGTGGAAGCACCAGGTTAGCCCGTGAAATTCAAATTTTCTTACGTTTTTTGCAATTTGGCAGTAAGTGTCAGGCTGTACATTGAACAAAAAATATGATTCGCAGCCGTAATATGGATGTATCTACGGAATTATAATCATTAAAATCATCAAAACAACCCTCTATGTTCATTTTACCCCGTTGAATGACTATTTCATAAAAAGGTCATTCAATGGGGTTAAATGAACTTTGAAGCCGATGAACTAGGACTTTATTAATGTCTTGCTTTCCTTTACTGCCCGGCTCTCCATATTTCAAGAATCCAATGAATTTTATTTCCTCGCAGCAGGTATGAAAAGTAGAGTACCTACGCACCTCTGGGGTGTGTGTAGTCGCAGCGGAAAAATGTCGAATTTCATCATTTCAGATTAGCAGATATTTAGTGTATGACGTCGCGTAATTGTGTATGGTAAGTACAAATTTGTGCATCCAACCATTGGGAACTATTCAACAAAAACTGTTTCCGCTGGAACTACGTCGTCCTAGCGGCACATTTTTTTCCTAAGGACGTACAAGAAAAAAAATACATTCAATAATTAGTGTGTACCGAGAGGTAAATGCACGGTAAATGTGTATGTTTAAATGAAATTGGTGTCATAAAACTGCGAAGATAATCAAGTTTCCGCTGCGCTGACGTTTGGCTATCTGATGAAAATCATACAAAACGGTTTAGTGCAGAGTTGTAATTTTTTACGCACGTTGCTTAGAATTTGTGTGTAATGTTTGGTAAAACAGAATTTGAAAAAAACATATAGTTCAGAAGATATACACATAAAAGTAAAATAAGGTTATTAGGTCCCAGTACTTCAAATAGGAACTCTAGAGCCTAACTTATAACGTTTATTTATGTCTTGTAAGGGTCTACACTGGCTTGCCAAGTTTCATTTATGTGCTCTTAGTAATTAATGAGCAATGGCATAATTTACTACTACTGGACCAGTATATTGTATGACATCCGTCTGTAGGACTTTTTAATGGAAAACCAAATGCAACATAATTAATTATTCCGATATTCAGTGTATTAATGGAATTAGAAATTTCAGCTCATTACACTAAATAATTAAAGAGAAATAATAAAAATACCAGAACACAGATATAATAAATACAGGAGATATGATTTGTAAACAAATGTATTCGAGTTCAGATGTCGCCGTGTTCTCCCCACTTAATTCACTAACACAAAAGCAGAAACTTACAGCAACACTAATAAACTCACTAATAGAACACAGGCATACATGGGGCGGGGCTTCTACCTGTAGCTACGGACTCAGAATAAACACACATCGCAACTAGTGATGTGAAGAGGTAATCGTAGAAAAAATAGTATCGATGAAATTCAGTTACCTTTAATCTGCCCTTTTTATATATAAAAATATAGTACTATTTTTGCACCTGAATTCGAGGTGGCTCAAAGTGAGACGAACATATCGTGTTATCTTTTGTGGGAAACCAGTTTGGACCTTTTCCTGTCGCATTTATCCACTTTTATTTTTGGATACTTCGGATAGCTAAAATGTTAAAATAAAACCAAGGAGTGAATTGTGATGATGATATCAATGATACATGTGTAAGAGTACCGCAATAAATTAAAAACCCATACTTGATTCAATAAAAGATAAGTCGAGTAATCAAGAAATAGTAATGATTTTTTTTTTCAGTAGGTAATTAATTATATAATTTTTATCATTAAGTACCTCACATTAGTAAACAACAGCTATAAAGTTCCATGTAACAAAAATAGTCTAATTTTTTACCCTTGTGTAATCATTCGTATCGTACTAAGGGATCGTATAAAATATCGACAACCACAAAAGTGACATCACCTCTCTAATTATCTACCTAAAACACACCCGCTTCACGAAACTATCGTGTGAGTGAGAGTATCAGTAAAACACTTATCCATTGCACTATTAGACCAGCCGATTCATTGATCGATGTGTATTAAGCAAACAATGGTTGTTGTTCCTAATGAAAATAATTGCTTTTGGTACTTTATCGTGTTTCTAGTATCACGAAGTAATGTTTTAATGAATTTAATAAGAATAAAATAAAAATTTTTTGCAAAAAAAAACCGACTTCCAAAAAAAACACTAAAAAAGTGCAAAATAACTTTACTTTCGGAAGTCGGTGACTATTGTTTGTTTCATTGACTTTTTTGCCACCGACTTCCGAAAGTAAAGTTATTTTGCACTTTTTTAGTGTTTTTTTTGGAAGTCGGTTTTTTTTTTGCAAAAAAGTTTTTATTTTACCCTTTTAAGTTATCGTATCACACACAAATCCTTGTCAAGTATCAATTTCGCAATTTTGATGAAATTTCTATGGGACCAATCGGGAAGTAGATCCATTCAGATAAAAGAAGAATTTTTCAAATCGGTTCATAAATGACGGAGATATGAGGTAACAAACACAAAAAAAAACAAAAAAAAACATACAACCGAATTGAGAACCTCCTCCTTTTTTTGAAGTCGGTTAAAAACAATCATATTTTAGTATTTACGTGTGAAATGAGATGCCATCTTTCGTATAATTCACAATAAAGCTGTTATTTTTGCAAACAACCTCTGTACAACGCGGCATTTTGTAAAAAATCACAAGCAGTGAAGACGTCGCAAGTTGACATTCGACTAATGGCCGAAACTGGCAACAAGCCTCTTTGCGGCTAGATGCGTTCGCAAGCGCCACGCCTCCTTGCCATATCTCCTGTATTTATTATATCTGTGTACCAGAACAACCGCAACACATGGATAAACCGACCAAGTTTGAATGGCTACTAAAAAGCGGCCGTGCAGTATCTAGAGCTAACATTCTAAAATTTCCAGTATAGTATCGTTATTGTGTTCAATGGTTTCGTACAGGTGCGAATACAACTGCTAATCTTTATACTATTAAAAGTATTTATTAGTTAATGACTAATTAAAATAAAATAAAAAAAAAACAACATTACTAGGTAACAAAGTAATAATAACATTGGTTCCTGTCTCTTGAGTCCTAACCACCGGTAGCTTGCACCCTGCTTCGAATACCGGTAGACCACTATATTTAAGTTTTTTTTTAAGATCTATTTAAAAATGTATAAAATGAGGTGATTGATGAATAAAGGAGATAATACCTACATTGATATAAGAATGAGTTTTTTTACTAAATATAAATAACAATTATATTGCCTACTGTAAAAGCCCATTTAAGTAGTAAAATAGGTTAGTAAATTTTCGAGAGTTGGTTTTTCCGTTCGAGCTTTTACAGCAACAAATATGTCATACAATCGCAGATCTATACATATAATAAAATCGTAGAGTTGCCGTGTCTGTACATTACAGATTTTTGCAAAAAATGTACTGGAAGGTACGGGAAATAAATAATAGAACATAAAAAAACAGTTTTTAGAATTTTTGTCTGTAGGTTTTTCGATTTGTCGGTTTGTTTGTTCGTTTGGGCACGCATCACGTAAGAACCACTCATTGTATTTAAAATTGAAATATTGAAAAATAAGAAGCAATATTGTGAGTAGCATTTAGCATTTATTTCATCAAATCGACCCTAAGACGCAAAATATATTGATTTTATAAATTTAGTAAGTAACCACTTACGCGATTTCTGTGATAGGTTTTAGCCGTAGTGTAGTCGGAATAGCTGAAAATTAACTTTGCCGATGTAATACATTAGTAAGAAACTTGCCGATGTTGATGGATAAGGTGATGCCCAAATCCCCCAATGTTTGGCAACAGATGGGTTACTTTACCGATCCAGGTTAAGCAACTCTTGCCAAGGTTTGGACACAGATTTGTATGCTGAAAGCAGCAGAAATTAAGGACATAATAATTACCTTCTGTAACAACTTTTTTCAATATTCTGACAAATAAATGTATTCGTTAATACAGATGCAATTATTATTTTAATAATTTCGAAAGTTTAAGAAAAAACAAGTTACCCAATATTTTATCACGAAAATTATTAGTTTATTAGTTACTTGTTCAAGCATTGTGTGCCCACCTGTACCAAACCAAGAACGATACTACTTATACTGGTTTTAGAATGTTAGCTCTAGATACTGCACGGCCGCTTTTTAGTAGCCATTCAAACTTGGTCGGTTTATCCATGTATTGCGGTTGTTCTGGTAATTTTATTATTTCTCTTTAATACACTGAATATCGGAATATATTGCATTTGGTTTTCCATTAAAAAGTCCTACAAACGGATGTCATACAACATACTGGTACAGTCGTAGTAAATTATGCCATTGCTCATTAATTACTAAGAGCACATAAATGAAACTTGGCAAGCCAGTGTAGACCCTTACAAGACATAAATAAACGTTATAAGTTAGGCTCTAGACTTCCTATTAGAAGTACTGGGACCAAATAATCTTATTTTACTTTTATGTGTATATCTTCTGAACAGTATGTTTTTTTTCAAATTCTGTTTTACAAATTCTAAGCAACGTGCGTAAAAAATTACAACTCTGCACAAAACCGTTTTGTATGATTTTCATCAGATAGCCAAACGTCAGCGCAGCGGAAACTTGATTATCTTCGCAGTTTTATGACACACAAATTTCATTTAAACATACACATTTACCTCTCGGTACACACTAATTATTGAATGTATTTTTTTTCTTGTACGTCCTTAGGAAAAAAATATGCCGCTAGGACGACGTAGTTCCAGCGGAAACAGTTTTTGTTGAATAGCTCCCCAATGGTTGGATGCACAAATGTGTACTTACCATAAACAATTACACGACGTCATACACTAAATATCTGCTAATCTGAAATTCGACATTTTTCCGCTGCGACTACACACACACCTCTGGGATAAAGGTCTCTTCGCCTTGGGCTAGCTTAAATTCCTTATTTTTCTCAGGATTCTAGTCTTCACTTCATCGCCTCGCTCAGTACTTAACTCAAAGCACCCTCGCTACGCTCGGGAGCCCTACAATCAGTCACTGCATTCGGGATTACAATAGTGCCCGTAACGTATGGCACTGTTATCCCCTTGGTGCATAATCTACAATATTTGTGAACCAAGGTTGATTATATTGACAGGCATTTCAAAAATATCTAACAGCTTTACCAGATTGTTTGCTAGATTTTAGGCTAATTTGGGCACAAAAATCATACGTAATCGTAATACATAATTATGTTTACTTTCATGAATATTTTATTTGATAATGTCATTGGTATACCAATGCGCCCCTTTCTGATCGGACTGGATTTTATTTGGCGTAGTGTATTGATTGCAAAATTATATAACAATAGGGACCTACGTGTGTTTCTGCCGTTGAGAAAAGAAAATCAATTAAAGTACCTACATATATCTTGTTTTGATTAACAAAAATTAAGATCATTAATACCTATAACATTCATGCAACTTATTTAACACAACTGTGACCTACGTTTTTGGTAGAAAGAGACGAATTACTTGTATTTGGTATAATTATATTAGTAATTACATTTAGTGTATTTGGCACTAAAAAGTAAAAAAATGTACCTAGTTAGTACAAGGTAGTGAAGTAAGGCGTCGATATAGCCACTGCTTGGTTAGTATACCTACTTTGCCTATTACCACAGTACACAGTGTATAATTTCGCCTCAAAGCGGACATGCTCGTTTTATATGCTATTTAGAAAGGTATTAATCGAACAAATCTACTAGTAAAACTCCGGTGTCGTTATCTATAATAATAGTAGTCGAGAAATTTTGAAAATAATTTTATTTCCGTATGTAATCGTTTTTTCCATTGGGTGTTTTTGGTTATGATTTAAACATATTTTAGGCACCTATTAATACTAAAAAAGTTAAAAAATCTCGTCTGGTTTGGGCGAAAATATTTTTTTTCTGTTATTTAGTTCATAATTTTTTTCTGACATGTCCTGCATTATTAGCATTTTTTTTAAATGCCAAATTATTAGTTGATGTAACTATTACTTCGACAAAAAAAAACTAGATGTTTTAAGCATAGGACTTCGGAGATATTAAATTTTAATTTTTTTAGTTAGGGTTGTCACTCAAGTCTATGGTTTATTGCAGTGATGGTCGTTATTTTTTTTAAGGTTTTTTAGATGATAGAAGTCAAAGAAAAGATCTCTTAAAACTCCTAAAATATTATGTCTAAATCTATATCTTATTTTTATAATATAAAAACTTATCATTAGGTTATTTACCTATTTCTTGGATATAAGGGGGTAGATAATGCATAGAAATGATTCGGTGAGTCCTTTGCATCTGTGTCCAGGAACCTCCTGATGGTTTCCTTTTATTTGTTTCCGGTTTTTTTTCAGGTTCATATTAAAAACGTGTTTAGAAAATTTATTACTTAGTCGATATTGTGTGATTTTTCAATAACATACATTTTTCCATGAGTTTACTTATTTATAGTAAACTCATGCTTGACAACCCTATTTCCATAGAAATTGATGAAAAACTTAGAAACGTTATAACTCTGAAGTCCTGTACGTAAAATGTTCCATTTTTTACTATAAGAAGCTACATAACTAGAGTGTATTTCGTTGGTAAAAAAAAATGCTAATGTCATATAGAAAATTTTATATAATTTATTTTCTAATATTTCAAAACAAATTTTTAACTCGCGTTCCAGGGAAAGTAAATACTTGTAATTTATACACGACATTATATATACATTTTTCAATTCATGGTTAATTTTAAATAAGGTGAGCGTTTGTTATTTTGGGAAATATCTACAAAAAAAGATTTTGACAAAGTTCATTGACCTTTCAAAAAAACTATTGTAACTTTAAAATTAAGTAATATGTTTAAATCGGTATTTCATATTATACTGTATAACAGTTATATCCATCGGAATCCGCAATAAAAAAAGGATGTCCACTTTTGAGGCAATATTACACACTGTGCAGTACTATGTCTTAAATAACATACTACTGCTGTGCGTACTAACTTATACGAGTATGGTACCTATTCATATCACAATCGTTTTGACATCATGATTATATTCATACCTCACTAATCGGATAAGTTACAGCTGATGGGAATATTTATGTCACTTGGTTAATACAGCTATTTTATTATAAAAATAGCTTCTTTTTAAATATAATAATTAATAAATATAAAAAAACAAGTGAAGACAAGCTGTAACTCGTTTTCCAAAACATTGTTATTTAAAAGTATCGAGTTTTCAAGTGTTTGCCTATATAGGTGCAAAAGACTAGATATTGAGACCCTGATTGCCGGGTGTGCAACCCTTTCACAGTTATTTGTGACCTATGTCTTTGCACTGTCAAAATCACAACTTTATTCTTGATATAATAGATTGTTTGCAGTCATAGGTACAATATGTGTGAAAGGAATGTACCTACATTGCTGTGTTGTGTCTCGTCGTGTTATCTTCTGACGCAGTGTTAGACCTCGTTGATCTGCACCGATTTGTTTTATTGGTCTATCCACGAAATCGCATCACTACAACACGACACAGTAAAGCGCCCGAGTCCACTCCAAAAATGCTGATAAAACACTATCACTAAGATATATATCATAGGTATGTAGGTACCTATTAATACGGCGGCTGAACAATATTTGACAACACGGTTGGCGCAGTGGTTGAGCTATTGGCTGCTGCGCTGCGTACCGTGGGTTCGATTCCCGCACGGAACAGGTACTTGTTCCGGGTCTGGCTATTTGTGTATGAGAGTTTAAATGTTTGTAAACGTACCCACGATACAGCAGAAATTCTTACACCCGTATCTATAGTCAAGATAAAGTAATTACTTCAGCTTAAGTAAATACTTGTGTATTTTTTTATGCAATATAGGTACAAGAATTTAAACGAAATAAGAACCGTCAAAGAAAGCAAAGCTAAGCATTCTAACTTTTTACAGCTCTAACTTCAAGAAATTACTAAACTACATAATAAAAACCGTATCCTAAAAAATTACATTTACTCAAGTAGATACTTTGACTTGATTATAGATACGGGTGTTAGTGTGGGGCAACGTTTTTAATGGAAAAAAAAATACAAAAACATTTGACAGCGCTAGCAATGGCTAAGTGCTAGCACCGTCATCACCTCTATTCAGTACTAAGCCTTAGAACTAAGTATTATAATAAATTTAGAGAAAATATTTCTCCATCTTTCGACCATCATTACAGAATACCTTTACTAAACTCTAATATAAATCTTAATCTACGACACAGTTATGAGACGAGACGAGACGACCCGACGGTTTTAAAAGTAGTTATGATTACACTAAATTAAATCCAGTCGGATCCGGATCCCGATTACAATTGTCAACCACGGATTGTCTGGCGCTCACTCGGAGCTGTCTTCTAGATCAGAATCTCTATTTGCGGACGTCTGCATTTTCTTACTCTTCTCTTTTAACTGGAAAGCACAGCGGTGACCTAAAAAAGGAGATACACTATAGACCTGAAATCTATGTATTCAGCCTGGGGGCCTACTACCATATCTTAAAGCGGTTTTATTTTATTCTCACTACAGTGGGGTATAGGGATTGTGCTACACACTATCCAGGACGTAAAGCGCCTTTTACTTGCGCTTTCCCACTCCCAACAATAGTGGCAAAAGCGGTGGAGGTACCATTAAGTTAGTTTAGTCTAAGTTTTATATCTAATTTGCCGTTTGTCATCACAAATCAATATTCTCGTTCAATACAACTGGAAATACGTCCCAGAAAGTTCTGACCAGTCTAAGAACCTTTTCCTGTAGTTGCGACTTACTGCCCTATCCAAATACATACTACGCTCGGGATTCTACTCTAGAATCCTTCGCTGTTCTCGGGATCCAACTTGGTCCTTCGAATCAAATCCCCTTTTTTTACTTGTTCGGTCTATCGGCCCTGACATAAGGAAGTTAATGCAATACGCACGTGAACAAATCATGAATAAAACCGAAGAGAACCCTTGAAATTCATTAAAGAGGTAGAGAAACTTTTTTTAGGAAACAGAAAGAGCCCATATGACGAAAATATCGTGAACGATATGCTCAGCAATTTCCATAAACTAGATTGCAACATACAATGTACAAAGTTAAATTTTCTGTATCTTCTTATTGACTTCTTGGTTCTTATAAGTGAAGAACATGGTGAGCGCGTCCACGAACATATTAACCGATTCGTTGCGATGTCCAATTGGTCAAACTTATAGCTGTGGCGCTGAACAAAAATAACGTGACACGGCTGCCGTTCCTAACGCCATACGATTAGATGACACGGCTCCCGTGCCTAACGCCACATGCAAAAAAGAATGATGGCACGGGAGACGTGCCATCCGCAACGAATCGGTTAACGGTTATGAAGAGCAGATACCAAGGAAGATGGGACGCAAACATGATGGCTGACTACTGCTGGATGTTGAAGAGAGATGATCCGGATAGATACATAATTCATTTAGATTAGCTTAGTCTCGTTATCATTATGATCTACTAACAGTCGCTCCATTTCGATAAGGCGCCTCTGCCGCCACCGCTCCCACTTGACAAGGCGCGCCTGCCGGCGTCGCTCCCTTCTAATAATGTGCCGTTCCCTTGCTTTTGATTTGAGCTCAGTTCGGAGGTCCAGAGGTAACCTAAAAAAAAGATCTCATAAGCGCATTTATCTTACTGCAATAATTACACAACCCAATCACAAAGCATTTATTTCAATCAAACCATAACAGGCATTGTTGAAAGTCAACACAAAATTACTAAGCTACGGACCCCCAATCCCAAGGCAAAATAACTTGTGAAAGTACTGTATTTGCCCATTCCAAAGGGTAGAACTCTCTATGGAGAAGGCACAAATACATACGACACCAGTAACGATCCAAGTACCAGTGTTTACAGACAGGTGGCGTTGCTAAGGGAAATTGACATTACTATCGTTATACAGCCTCATTTAAAATGGTATATGTGGATGCTACAAAATATGCCAAAATAAAGAATACTTGCAGTTCGTACCATTCTTGGCGGTCTATTGCTCTCTGATTGTCTTGAGTTCGGAGGTCCTGAGGTGGCCTTAAAAAAAGAGAGATTTATTTCACACAGGAGTATTTGGCGACATTTAACTATGTATCCCGCCTGGGACCTTACCTCATATAGCGATATTTCAAGCTGTTCGATCCGTGAGGGTATTATTAGGTATCCAGATTAGATTCTATTTACATAATCCTTTTTGGATAGTAAGTAAAAAAATACCCCGATAAAAATTTAACAAAATGTACTAAAATGAGGAAACTTACATGGCAACACAGAGGCGCGGGCGGCCGCCAAGGATCTTATATACTAACTGGAATGAGTACAAACAAAATTTTTATAACAAAAACAGTTTTAAAATGAACTTTATTTCAAACGTATGGCGTTCGTTTTACTTTAATTCATTCAAAGGGGGAAAAATACTTCAGAGCGAGATAGCTTCGCGGGTGGAGTGTGTCCTTGTCTTGCAATAATTGCCGATTACTGTATATATATTTTTTTGTTACTGGCCATTTTTTTTTAGTTGCACTGGCAACAAAAAAAAATGGCCAGTATACAGTGTATGTATTCAGTAGTAGTATGGTGGTATAGTGTATGGTAGTATAATGTTACTGAACAAAAAAAAATCGGAATCACATTGTTAGCTAAACTAGCATAATTATAAATCTTAACGGGATAAATTTAATATTCAAATACAAAATATTAAAATAATGATTCGTTGCGAAATGGAGTTCTTTAGTAGCAACTAACAACTTATGAATTCATGAAACTTATTTATGAACTGCATGTTCACGAAATAAAAAAGAAACACTTTCGCGTTGAAGTCGTATTTTTGCGTTCTGAAGTGCTTTTTAATGCATTTAAGTGAAAACTTCCACTTTAAATATGGTAAAATCGTGTTCTTTGAAGTGGTGAATGTGGAATTTCTTATTACAGGTAAGTTCTATTAACTTTGTTTACAAATTACGACTAGCGTGACAATGTTCTAGATCAATAAACGAGGATCATTGAAATATAAATCACTTTCAAGCATAATAAATAAATAGCTAAGGCGTAATTTGTTGTCGCACGGAGTTATCAAAATAATATTAATTTTTTCATAAATGAAAAAAAAACTGTTCGGAGATCACGCTTATCATATTATTTCGTTTTTATGCAGATTCTCTAACAATGCGAATCTTCAGGTACGGTGGCTTGAAGTTGTCTCTATAAGAAGAAGTATTCAAGCTACTGCCTAGTTTGCAGCCGGCATATCAGCGTTGGAAAACTAAATGTTATGGAGATACATTACCGCCGCTACATTGCCGGCAACAGTCAAAGGAGGTTTTTTAATATTATATTATACCTAAAAATAAACTAGGAAGTCCCCGTTTTTTTAAATTGCGCTTCATCAAGTTTTTTTACACCCCGTAATTTTTAATAAACTATTTCCCGTACGAAGCCGGGGCGGGGTGCTAGTAAGTTATACTACAGTAATAACTGTCCCAAATGTAAATAAAAAATATTGGATAAGAGATGCCATCCACTGTGGAAGTTGTCTCGCTCGGAACGCTTTTGAGTTGCACGTCATATTCCAGTTAGTTTATATAAGTTCCTTGCAACACTTTGGTTGAACATACTAATGCCGAAGATGGTGTGGTCACGTCTTAAGTTTTTTTATTTCGGGAAATGGTGGTAAATTTGGCACCACAATCATGCATTTTAAAATTCATTGATATGTTTACTTTCATGATTATTTTATGTTTCGTATTTTATTTGGTAATGTCACCTATATAACCCTTTCGGATCGGACAGGTTTTTTTTGACATATTGTATAAGTGTGGGAAAGAGATGGAGCTTTACAGGACGAAGCTCCTCTTTTCCACAGCCAATAAATAATACTGCCAAAAGAGGTGGTAGTGGTCATACAATCTTACATTACAAAGTACAATTACTTCGGAAAATGGGACTGAATGTGGGTTGGTACATTTTGGCACAGCTACGCTTATTTTTAGTTTGTAGCCTATCACAATTAAGTTTTGATGAACATTCCGGTGCATGGGGAGTTGATACTTGGAGGGCATTTTAATGGACACGTGGGAAGAATGAGAGGCAATTATGAAAGAGTTCATGGGGGATGTTTTTTTTTAAATCGATTTATATTGAAAAGAGAAACATCGATTTTTAAGTAATCCTTTTTTTTTCGCTCTATGTTACATTTATTAATTAAAACTGCAATGCAACGACGCTGCACCCACTCCGAACACGCTCGCCCGCGGCCCGCGTTCCCTCTCTGTATGTTGTCGTCTATATACATACATGAAATTACACCCTCCGTACCCGTCCCGCGCCCGCGAGTCGCGCTTAAACGCTGTTTCATTATATTTAACGTCTTTAGAACTATTCCGAATTAAATAATAAGTCTTGTCTTACGGATAATCGGATATCACCGTCGCTGGCATCGTAGACTGGTGGGCGGGCTCCGCCACCAGCATCGTAGACTTGTGGGCGGGCTCCGCCACCAGCATCGTAGACTTGTGGATCGTCGCCGCCGCCGGCATCGTAGACTCGCGGCTGGTCGCCGTCGCCGGCATTGCAAAATGTAAGTGGGGCACGTCTGCTAGCATCTCCAGGTCGGGCGCCAATATCGGTCCCACAATTTTAAACGCTTCTACAATTCTCTGCCCCTCCGTGTGGGTCACCGCTACCAGCATCATGTCCCTAAGGCTGGGCACCCTGCGGCTCGTGTCTTTCGCCGTGCCTTCATCCAAGTGAGCAGCCGTATTCTCGCTGCGGGGTTGGCACATCTCTTGCGCCCCTGATTCGGCCCCGCCGCCACCCAGACCCCTGCTCGGGCTGTTGGCGTCGGGAACGCGGCATTAGGTAAGCCTTGTTCCTTGTGTTCTGGTTAGAAAAAAAAAAACAGTTTTAGTTAAGTTTTTGTTTATAAAAGTTTAATAAAATTATCTTTTTATTTACCTAAGGGCCCGCCGCATGCACGGCAGGCAATTCTTTGTACATCTTGGCGCATTGCGGTCCATTTCATGGCATCGCAATTTCAAAGGACCTGTGAATAAAATGGGATAAATAGCAAAAACTAAATATTGTCTATAACACTTGTATCTTCAGGGTTACTGGTAACTCGACGTATTCCTTGCAGCACGCGTAGGATAACCAGCATAGAAACGGCTTTTGTCGACAGAAGAATCGACAAAATGACAGATTGTAGAAAGATTTCTGTCGTCGTAAGCATGGCGATGTTAAAAATATTGAAAAGACAATTTCTTCTCTACGTTTGACACTTTGGAGTGGAAACATTCTTTCTCAACAAATGTAAAATAGTCTACATCGCATCGGACCTAAACAAGATTCTTTTTATTACTATTCTTTGTTTATTGACCTCTGTTGATTTTAACAACATGTCGGGGTCCTACAGTCTTTTTAGGCCGAGAATAACGAAAGTAGGTATTTCCGAACTTATAAATATCCTGAAGTGCGGTTTTCGACTAATAGAGAGTTATTTTCTTTTAAAATAATCACACACAATGATAATAATCAGTAGATAAAAATGTACTACTTTGTTCTTGCCGGCACTTTTCCAAAAAACCAACACTTTAGAAACGATTAGGTAACGAAACAAACTACTACATCCTTTCAATGTTTAATTAATGTTCGAAATATTTTAATTTTTTTGTCAACAATCGAGTCTTTCAATGTCTATGGTCTTTCATTTGTGACACCGGCCATAGATTAAAAGCTATGTTCGAGTTATACGTTTCGTCAGTGGCGTCACTGTCATTGTACAGTGAACACGCGTTCAGAGACATATAAAAATGACGATTTGCGCTATAAAAGTGTGCAGGAATTACAAAGGACGATTGAAAATAACTAAAAAAGTTACCCATCATCGGTAGGTAAACTTAAAATAACTATATTGTAAAGAAACAAATTAATAAAGTGTAATTTTATCCAAAGATGTAATGCCATTTGACAGCCATGTTTACAGGGTTGCCTGTTAATTGAGTGTAACAATTTCCATTTGAGCGTTAGCTAATTGTGAGTGTGCGTGTCCGCAACACGCACACAAGCGCTTCAAATCTGGACTGTTGTTTTTATTGCGATTGCAGCGCAACACTCTATCTAGACATGTGTATAATCAAAGGCTCGGGCAGAAGAAATGTCAAGTTGTATAGAAAAGGCTTTGTCTATTCTTGGTAGAATAGAGATGGAATTGGTCATGCTGCGCGTGCAGGACGTCATAGAAGGATTAAAATGGAACAAATTAAGTCACTAAATGTGTAGAACGAAATTCTCTGCGGCGCGACTGTACTGAAATTTAAATAAATGCAGTAGCAGACCTTTGTTAACAATTAGAAACGTTCAAAAATACCCTTTTGCTATTACATCATAAAAAATGTTTTCTAGTGCAAAAAAAAAATACTACTCCTGATGTACAAATTACTAATTAAATATCCTTGTCTTGTCAGCCATCTAAAAAGGTATGGAACTTAATACAAAGTCATGGACTACATTATGAAAATAATAATCGTTTATTGGACTCAGTTGTATATAGCCTAATACAATTTTGTCTACTTATGTCTATACCAAAAAAGAAAGGCTGCTAAAAACGTAAATGACCGCCCGACTAGACCAAACTAGGTGAAGAAACTGTATCTTGGAAATCAGTTCAAAAATAAAGTTTTATACATTTTAATAAAATAAAAACATAAAAAAAAGATTTATAAAAAATTGTAGCCCACCGGTATCGGGAACAGGGTCCAAGCTTGGTATTTTATCATTATTTATTCATGTTTTATCAGAATCTGTTATGTAACAGGTATTCTCTAAGTGTCTACCAGAGCGTCAAGTCTGTCAACACAACACTAATGTTTTTAAATGCGGATCATTATCTATATGAGATATCATGTATTAACGACATATCACAAAACCCGAAAAACTTCTCAAGATGCATTTATTTTAAAATACTTAAAACCAAAACCATTAAACAGACGGAGGTCGACAGAATTCTTTTTTTTAATTAGCCTATTCTGTCCCACTGCTGGGCAAAGAATTCTGAAAGAAGAAAATTACCACAGACTAAATTTAAGGTATTTAGGCTAATCAAATGAAGAAAATAGCAACCATGGTCTAATATTATTTTTACTTCTGATACTCGTAAGGTTCTCTTTAAAGAGGAAAGTATTGAGTATGAATGTGGATGGGTATAAGAATAGAGGAAGCCCAAAGAAACGATGGATGGACTATGTGAAAGCTGATATGGCAAGAAAGGAGGTGTCTGATGAGATGACACATAATAGAGAAGTATGGAAGAAGAAAACATGCTGCGCCGACCCCAAGTGAATTGGGATAAGGTCAGGCGAATGACGATGACTCGTAAAATTCTCTTTTGTGCTGGATGTAAGCGAACGAAAACTTCGTTCAATGCTTAAAAGCAAAACACCAAAAGAGTTAGCCGTTTTATTTTACACTTAAGTAAACTTATTGTGAAGTATCATTAGTGTTTTGTGTTTATTATACCTGTTTTAGTTTATTGTTCAGGAAAGTATACCGTTTAAAATGATGGGACCATAGAGAAGGGACAAAACAGGCTGCGTATTTTACAAAAGTTTGTGGGAATCAAAAGGCGCGTTAAGATATTCCCATTCACGTGATACGTGAACGTGACACTGTGACACGTTATTTTTACATATTAAGTACTTATAAAGTTATAGTACGTAGCTACTCCAACGACAACTGTCCTATGTTGTGTCCTATGTCCTAATTTTTTCTACCCCTGACTTTATTTCGATTTTATTGGAGGTATTAGGTACTTATTAAGTTATTATGGATTAACCTACCAGCTGACGTAGAATCCACCGCTCGTTTGTCTGAACCTCGGGATTTTGAAGCACAGGGCCTAGCCGATGTCCTGTAATTTTTTGTAGTGTCATTGATATCATTGGTTCACTAATCAATAAAAATAACGGTTAAAGATGGATGTGAAAATAAACTTATGATTAGTCGGTTAATCTTTCAGAATAAGTAATTGTTCTAAGTAAAAATATCTTACGGCCGCGGTCGCGGTGGAGGCGGTGGCATTAAATCCACAAGCGCTGGTACAGTCGCAGGCGCTGGTACAGTTGCAAATGCTGGTACAGTCGCAGGCGCTGGTACAGGCACGGCCGCAGGCGCTGGTACAGTCGCAGGTGCTGGTACAGTCGCAGGCGCTGGTACAGTCGCAGGCGCTGGTACAGGCACGGCCGCAGGCGGAGGTACATAGCCTGCGACAAAGTAACAATCAGTGTTAGTACGTCCACTCTGTGGAAGCTAAGCCATTAAGTTCCCTTCTTTTCATTCTTTACGACTCAGCGTCTCGAGACTCGAATAAGTGTGCAAATATTAGATAAGTAAGTATACTATGTTACCTTACCTACCTCTATCGTTTTAGAAATTAGGATTCTGTCGATCCATTGAAATATTAACCAAAATATGACAAATTCTGATTGACTCATTGAAACACAAATTCAAACTGACACACAAAGTTGTTTCTTAAACGGGGCGTTATGTGAATGTCACGTTTCTAATTCAATTCCCAAAAACAATTGCTGTCGCAAGCATTGAAAAGTGCGCACAATTCGAAATTGTGTGCACTTTTCTTGCGGACGTTTTTGAGTCGCTGATTGTATATCTTGGGTTTCTTTATTTGTCAATGTGCCGAACATAAGAACAATAATTTGGCGAAAGAATTACCATTGCTATTTATTTATTTTAGAGCATGGTGAACTTACAGATAATAAAAACAAACAAAAAAGAAAACTATAGTCACCATAAAGCCAATTACAAGTCCTCACGTACAGACTTATAATAATACTATACGGTGTAAGCACAAAACACTACAAGAAGCTAATAAAAATAAAACTACAAATACTTGGTTTACAAATTATAAAACTGAAATAATAGAGAAGATAACAAAAACAAATAATTTGAGGCTTAAGCACCATCTAGCGGAATTCACACTAACTGTGAATGGATCTAAATCATATTCCGTGCATATATCATTGAAATTACTGCTTGCGCGCACGATATAACAGTTCTGCCTATAATTCGAAGATGTATGAGGTACACCTAAGGGTTGGATTAAACTGAAATGTTTTACTCGGCACATTAAAATAAAATTTTGAAAAAAATTACATTTATTTGTCCTAAATTCGAAAATATTCTAAATAAAATTTGCGGAAAAGAGCCGTGAACAAAGCAAATGAAATTTAGTTTCATTGATTTATGACCAAAATACTTTTAGTTCTTTAATTTCTAAGTAGTGTATTGAAAAATGTCGTTTGATTCACGTGGGCATTTGTCACTGCAGTTCTCGGCTTTATAACTCCCTCGTCCTCTCCTACGGCTTTGGTGTGAATCCCTCCTCAGATGCAATGACAGTTTCCCACTTATATCAAAATGTACTATTTTAACATGCTTTTATTTTAAACTTTTCAGTGCATTTTTAAAAAGCTTGTTTTTTTTTAATATGTTGCTAAGTATAACTACGTACTTCCAAAACTTACCAATGATGATACAATCTTCGTCTTCAGTTTGTTCAGTCGACGACGGAATCGATGTAGCTATTGGCTGCGCTGCCTCACATCGCGATGACGCCGTTAGGGTAGTCGCTACCTGATGTCGCAGTGCCGATCGAGGCTGCGACGCAACCGCCTCCACCTGCAGGCTCGCAGCTGACGGCGCCTCTAGCTGATGTTCCGCGTCCACCGGTGGCGGCGTCACTACCTGACGTCCCCGTGCGGGCAGTGGGCGCGCTGCGACCTGTCGTGGCGAGGCTGCTGTCGGCGACGTCGCTTCTTGACGGCCGGGAACCGCCTGAGGCGGAGTTGCTAACTTGCGCCGGGTGGATTTCGACAACAGTGCTAAACGCAAGCGTGGTATCACGTCTTCTAGCCTGCGTCGCGGAATCTGTCGTGCCGGCGGCGCTAGAGGCCTAGCCAACGGTGACGGCGCCTTATGCTGGTTACACGCCTGTGGGGGCGTGACCACTTCCACTATATTCGGTAGTAATTCTGGTGGTGGTGGTGCTGCGAGCCACGCCGGACTTGAAACCGGTGCTTCCACCAGCAGCTTCTGCCCCCTTAATTGCTGAAATAAACTTAGCACTCGTGGCGCTGGTGACCATGGATCTGGCAGTGGGGAAGGCCTGTTCCGGTCTTTCGATACCATAATATCTGGAGCTACATCAATAAGCTGCACTGGTTGTGGTTGTGGACCTCGCTTCTGCGCAATAAAAATACCGGCTTAAACATAGTCCAAACAAAACAGACATTCCAGTTTGCATTAATTCCCAACAAGCTGGATTTTTGTCTAGGTCTTAAATAAGTCTTGCAAATTCTATGCCAAAGTCCCCATCGATCCCGCTTGTGCGTTGTTTCTACCCGAGGTAAATTGACACAAATTTTCGTTTTTTGCGTACCTATATCTCTAGAACGGTGAGAGCCGCCGGATTAGAGAGTTTGTAGATCGTAAAATTCTCTACAAAAAAGATATCAATGTTTTTTTCCCTACGAAGCACCGTCCCCAAGTTATCGCGATTTCAGGCCGTAGGAAAGTCGTATTATCGATAGATGGTTCTTCGCAAATATCTTTCATTCTTGTATTGAAAATTGACAATTATCATGATTTTCAATTAATGATTATATGTTTTCCATCGCTAAGTAATAGAATCACTTTCAGGACGACTGATTTTACCTCCAGTAGTGGGTTCAGAAAGGATTTTTTACAATGACTGTGGTACTTAGCCAAAGTAGCAACTAAATCATATTGAATGCGTGCAATAACACCTCTTGCTAGCTTATCAGAATGAGTCCGACCTATTTTCAAAATGGCGTCTTTAAATGAAAGTATTGAAACTACTCCCTACGCCGAAGATGGTGTGTTTTTTTTCATTTCAGCAGTTTTATCTGCTTCATTGCCGCAAAAAAACAGCTTTTTTTTATAAAACAAACAAAAAAGAAACATTCTCTTGCGCTCTAGTCCGAGGAAGACTAATCCCAAATGTGCTAGCTGTTTCCGTCTGGCGTTGTCTTTTAGCTGCAGCAACGCTGCTCCTCCCGGTGTACACTTTACGACACTGCTTATGGATAGTCGGTTTGTCAGATAGTTTGTCTTTTAAATATTCATCAAACTCATCACTCATTACACTATGCAAGCGACCTACCCAACTGTCTTTTCTTTGATATTGTTCGTCGTGTCGTTGAGCTCCTTTAGTTATAAGTCGAGCTACACGATAACTGACAAATGCTTGCACTGACTGGACAAGTGTGCTCAAATCTGTGTGGCTCTTTCTTCAAAAAAACCATCTCAGACACTAATCTGTCCTCACGTGAGTTGATCAAGATTAATAATATTACCCTAAAAGAGAATATGACCTCCGAGTTTGATGAGAGAGTTTGTTTCGGCTGTTTCTTCTCAGGGTATTCAGGTACGAAATACCAGCGCCACCTAGTTTTTTTTAAATCGACGTGTTAAATAAAGTGTTTGTAAAAACTTACTTGCAAAATAAACAATTTCTTATTAAACAATTCAACAACCACAATTTCACATTCAGTCAAAGATTCACTGCAAATGAAGCAAACTTCTGACATTTTTATAAAATATTTTAACGGCACAGTGAAATAAAAATCTACAAACACGTCTATTCACTACGAGAAACCGTTCAAAACTGACTGAATTTACTAGAGTTATGTCCCTCGAGTATATGATGAGTGTATATTCGTATTTTCTAGATTTGAATTCGAGAACCGTGCTTAGCAGGAAAAAAGTTTTGATACATTATTCGAGTGCAATTAGACAAAAAGGTGGAACTAAGTTTATAGTGGTCGGATTTTCATGGGACATTTTTTGTTAAGTTCCTCGAGATGTGAAGAAGATAGATAAAAAAATAATTTCGCCGCTCGCGTCTTAGTTTTTAATTCCCCTTATATTTTTTTTTGCGTTTATAAGTAACTTGAAATTCGATGAATTTATATTGTGGCGTAATGGTATGACCGGTGTGCATCCATTAAATGCCAATTTGATCTATTAGTTCATTGTTGTCGCAGAACTGCATATTTCAAGTTTTTTTTTTTAATTTCGTATTTTCCTCAATTATTTCATTTTAAATTCGTAAAGGTAAAATAGTTGCATAAAATACACATTTAAACGGAATAATTCGAATTGTAAAATGTAGGTAAGTGAAGGTAAAGTAAAATAAACTAATATCTAATTAACCTAACTTAATACTAAAAAAGCAACAAAAAAATGGCAAATCCTCGCTCTCTTGGACTAGCCCCGTGTGCTCTCTTAAGCTCTCCTTCAAAGTCGTTCCAGAGAGGCTTCTGGATAGCTCTTTATGTTCTTTATATAAAGTGCTGATAGCAATCAGTGTACAAGTAAAACTTGGAGCCGAAAAAAAGGTTGGCTCTGTCTGACTTAATCTCCCCAGGTATAAAATAAAACGTACAGTAATTGAATGGCTGCTAAAACAGGACTATCATGAAACGGAATCACTTTTAACCTACATCACCTAGTAAACATCCACTCTGTATGTTTACCTTATTTTTTGGACAAGCGCTAAGCACTCCCATGTCCATAACACACTACAAACATACTCTCACTTCATTCACTACACTCAACACTATCACAAAACACCCCAAACACCTCCCACACATAATCATCAAACATTTGCCCTTCTACAATTCACTTTCAGACTCTCACATTTTTAAAGTTTACCACATGTTCAAAAATGCACCCATTTGACACAGTCCACTGGCGCGTCTGCCACAATAGAATTATATAAGCATATCCTATAGCCGGGCACTGTCTCCTAAGATACAGGCCTAGCCTAGTTTAGGGGACAGGGTTGAACCTATTGTACGTACTTATCTATCTAATGCTAAATTAAGAACTCTAATCTGTATACAGTGCAATGTACTTGATCTTTGTGGTAATAAACAATTTATTATTATTTATTATTATTAAAATAAAAACTTCATCACCACGGCATTGGCCGGAAAAACTATCTCAGACGAATGAGTTAAGTAATATCTAATTCATATTGAATCGAAGATGATTATTTCACCATGGAAATTCTAGTATTGAATCATCACCATCACTCTGCAAAAGTGACTGCCAGATGCCAATAAAAAATTGACAATTTTTTCATTCCGACAGTTAGATTTCAAAATTAACAGATTCTTTTCTTTTCTAATGAAGACATAAGGTTGCAGGCCACCAAAGAGCTAAAAAGTTCCTAGCATTGAAGCTTTCATGCAGGGAAACACTGCACTATGTGCTTGTTGCTGATTAAAAACAATTTGTGAGAAATATAACTTTCTAGGATATTTAGTGATTTGTTTTTTAATAGTTTCCGCTTCTGGTTTCTAAGACTACATAATAAAAATAGTATCTTAAATAATGACATTTACTCAAGTAAACACTTTGACTTGTTTATAGATACGGGTATTAGAGAACTCACCAAAAAAAGTCCCATGAAAATCCGACCACTATAAACTTCGATTCACCGCTTGAGTATTTTGTGGCTAATTGGACTCGAAATTGTTTGTAGAGAATTTAACGATACAAATCATGGAAATCATTAAATATGTCTGCTCTAAAGTAAATTGAAGACCTTCCTAACTGAAAGAGCATATCACAGTGTAGCAGAATTTATGCAAGAAGACAATTTTCTTTGTTTTTAAGTTGACAATGCTGTATTACCTTACTTTGACATTGAATTGTATCAAAACGTATGCTTATTGACTTGTAATGATATCTAATATTTAATGAATAATGATGACATGTAATTATGATATTATCACGGTTTATGCACCATATCTTCCTACCAATTTGTACGCCACGATATGCGGGTGAACATGTTAGAACTTAATCTGTATCTCATTATTATCTTGCATGCAATGTATCATGTACACCATGTTTAAACAAATAAAAATTTACTTACTTACTTACTTACTATACTATACAAACTTTTTCTCAATCATTTTTCGGTAGCTCTCATCGTTCCGAGAGATATACGCAAAACAACTTAAATTGGTGACAGCTGACCTCGGATATAAAACAACGCACAAGCGAGATCAATGGGGACTTTTGAAATAGCATTTGTAATGACGTATTCAAGACCTATACAAAAAAAACAGCTTGTTGGGAATTAATGCAAACTCAGCACTTTTTCGTCTATTTGTCTGGACGTTTCTCGCTTAATAGTAAATACACTCGGCGTCATAAAAATCGCACCTCTTCGAAAATAAGTTTCAAGCATGTCCCGCCAGCAACGAATACATTAAACCGAATTAATATTGGTATCAATTTGAAAGTATGTTTAACGACCTTTACATTTAAAACAGTTAGAATTCCTAAACACAACAGATGACAGAGAGAGACAAAAATGTTGTCAAAATACGCATTACAACGGCCACTAATTGCACCTCCCTACAAGGGCATAAAACGGACTACCCGGGTTAAATGTGAGTCCCGTCCGATCACTATGTACGGCAAGCCTATCCCTTGGGAGAAGCAAGCCAAATACTTAGGAGTCATACTTGACCAACACCTGTCCTTCGGGGCACATATCAAAGCAGCTCGCGACCGAGCTGCCTTCGCTATGAGTAGGCTTCATTTCATGATAGCGGCTAAGAGCAAGTTGTCACTCAAGTGCAAGTTGCGTCTCTATACCGCAGTGATCCGTCCCATCATGTCGTACGCTTGTGTTGTGTTCGCACATACCAAGCCTCGCTATATCCACAGGATGCAGACGCTCCAAAACCGATACTTACGTAGGGTCACGGGTGCCCCGTTTTACGTACGTAACAAACGTCTCCACGTAGACCTTAGGATGCCCACCTTATTGCAGTTCATGAAACGCCTCACCAAGCGTTTCTTCGATCGTGCAATAAAACATCGTAATCCCCTGATCGCATCGGCCGCCCGATACGACCCCTCGCGTATCAGTCAGGTTCGCCGTCCAAGGCACACACTCGTAACTCCCGACGACGCTATCACTCTCCTCCAGGAGAGCCGTAGGGAAACTAGTACGCTCCTCAAGCGTAAACCCCGTTTCAAACCGCCGTCTTTCCGCCCTCGCCGTCGAGGTCCGTCGCGACGTCCCGGTAATTGCCCTCCCCGACCCTTGCTCGAGCCAGCCCGCGATGCTGTGCCAGTAGTTTTAAACCAGCCCCTAATTAATACCACTCAGATCCAGCCTGTCCCCTTGCTGCCCTCCCCCAGCGACGCCCTAAGCCGAGGTCCGAGCCCCACAGGGGGCGCCCTTAGCGTGTAGTCGCTTAGTTTGTAAGTTTTTTTGCCCTGGCTGGAGGCCTTAAATTCAAGGCATCCACAGGATAGTCCGGTTGAGCAGACGACAACCTCCTAGGTTGAACTGCGAGATGCCATACACAAAAAAAAAAAAATGTGAGTCATTCGCTATTAAACCTTTGAAGTGAACACACGTGAACAGCTACAGCAAGAAAAATACCCCAGAAGATGGATGCCACTGCAGATGAAGCCGCTCAAGTCATTGCACTAGGGCAATCAGTGATGTTGCTCGGCAACTGAACTTGAGGCGTTTTTCCGTTTGACGAGTGTTCCAACGCTTCCAAGAGACTGGTGGCTATATCCGAAGACATGGATCTGGAAGACAACGGTGCACATCCGAAAGAGACGATCGCTTCGTTGTTTCGACGTCTTTACGTAATCGGTTCTCCAATGCTGTTGAGCTGCAACAACAACTGCGATCAGCTTACAGAACTTCTGTAAGCGTCTCCACGATTAGGAGAAGAATGCGGGAGAAGAAAATTGTTACAGGGCCAAAATTGACTGCACAGCATAGGAGAGACCGGTTGCAATTTGCCCGTGACCATGTGGATTGGACAATAGACCAATGGAGGGCTGTGCTCTTCTCGGATGAGACGAGGGTGTGTCTCCTCTGCAACGACAGGCGTCGAAGAGTGTACAGGAGGCAAGGCGAACGATTCGCACAAGTCTTTATTCAAGAGACAGTGGAATACGGGGGTGGCTCGTACATTTTCTGGGGCGGCATGTCAATCGACGGCAAAACGAACCTTGTGTGTGTTTCTGGGACTGGAACTGCTCGCGGGCAAGGGTCGCTGACTGCTCCTCGGTACATAACAGAGATCTTAGAAGAGCAGGAGGTCCCTTATGCGGGTTTTGTTGGCAGTGGGTTCACGTTAATGCACGATAACGCCCGCTGTCACACCGCTTTAATTGTAAGAGACTACCTGCAAGAAGTTGGGATCCCTGTTATGCGCTGGCCGGCGCGAAGTCCAGACCTGATATTGAGTACCTTTGGGATGAACTGAAACGGCTAGTACGGGCACGTGATCCTGCCCCTACCACTCTCCAAGACCTCCAAGATGCCGTCGTTACAGAATGGGACAACATTCCTCAAGAGACTGTCACATTAATTAGGTCCATGAGAGAACGCATGGAAGCAGTCATCAGGGCTAGGGGGGGTAACACTAGGTTTTAAGTTGTTTTTATGGACTTTGTTGTAATTTTTGCTGATAAAATAAAATTTAACTTGTTAATCATTTGCATTAGCTTGCTTTTTTATTCCCTGGTAAACAAATAAACAAATCTATTGATTAATAGGGTTAAAATGACTTTGAAGGGATTTCTTAAAGAGGTGCGATTTTTGTGACGCCGACTGTAAAATAAATATAGGTGAGTATTTTTACCCGACTGCGCCGGAAGGAGAGTTATGTTTTTCGAGAGTATGTATGTATGTAAGTATTTATACAGGCTGTTAGTGTAAACACCGTTATCCTTGAAACCAGTGGTTTGGTTTCACTTAAAGAACGTAAATTCAATGAAAAAAATTTTTTTTTAAAGTAAAATCTCCATTTTTCCTCAAAATTATTTCACCCTATACGCAAGGGCAAAGAGGACGGAGCGCGGGAACACAGCGCTAGATCAAACAGGCCACAAGCCGCGCGCGCGACGCGGCGTGACCCCGCCCACACCGTCCACACCCCTCAGTCTCTCCGCAGCCTCGCTATCGATCGCACGTTACGTCACGCTTGCTCGCAGCGCAGCGCCGCCCGCGCACCACCGCTCATTGTTCGCGCAATTGTTTAGTTAGGTATTGTAGTGATTATGTCGTATACAAACGTACAGTGGACCGAAATGGTTCGGGTTTACGCCGCGTCGGGTGATAACCTAAACGAGGCTCGAAGAATGTACGCAGAGTTATTCCCTGGACAACCTGTGCCAAACCGAGAAACGATGTTGGCGGCTACTCAAAGGTTACGTACCTATGGCCAGTTCACCGTGCCGGCCCATGCTCAGGGGCGTGGCAACCAGCAGCTGCCAGTTGACCTTCAGGAACGCATACTAAATTTCTTCGCGGAGAACCCAGAGGAGTACGAGGCGAGCAGCCTGTATTTTTGATGTTTCCCACTGGACTGTTTGGAAAATTCTTCATATCGATGGTCAACATCCATATCATTTTCGGCCAGTACAAGAATTAAATGAAAACGATCACATACCGCGGGTGCTATTCTCACAATGGTTAATCCAAAATTTTGACAACGTTTCCATTTTATTTACGGATGAAGCAATGTTTACGAGGTCGGGCATTTACAATGTTCATAATGAACATTACTGGAGCCGGGTAAATGAACACCGCGTCCGGCAAAACAGTTATCAGCACCGTTTTTCCGTAAACGTGTGGGCGGGAATTCTGGATGGGAAACTTCTCGGACCCTATTTTATTGACGGACATTTAAATGCGCAGTCGTACATGGCTATTTTAAGACATGTGTTCGACAGGATGTTAGACAATGTGCCTCTTCGTTCCCTGAGAAACCTTTTCTACCAACATGACGGTGCCCCTGCACATTTTCAGCTGCAAGTCAGGGCTATGCTGGATGAAGAGTTTCCTGAGCGATGGATTGGCCGTGGAGGGCCAGTGGCGTGGCCCGCGCGCTCGCCAGATCTTACACCTCTGGACTTTTATCTGTGGGGTGAAATGAAGCGCCGGGTGTATGCCACTGAGTTCCGTAATACGTCGGAACTCAAAAGGCGGATTCGTTGTGCGTAGAGATTATTATTATTAAATTAGAGACCTGAGAAATGACACTTTTGTGCTTTCGAGAGTGAGAAACAATTTAAGAAAACGTGCGGAGGCATGCGTGGCCGTAAATGGATCCCATTTTGAACAGCTTTTGAGATTAATGTAAGTGTAAAAATAATTCAATCAGTAAAAATTTGTTTGGCTAATCGTCTGCAAAACCTAAACTAAAAAGCAGGAAATTAAAAAAAGTTATTAAAAAAACTAAAAATCAATCCCGACTGCGGTAAAAAACTTAAGTTAAAAAAACACTAAAAAGCTAAGAACAAGCATATTTTAAATTTAAAAAGTTGGAAGCAGGCTGGACCCATTCCATTTTTATATTTTCAAACGGTTCAGGCTTGCTTCCAACTTTTTAAATTTAAAATATGCTTGTTCTTAGCTTTTTATTAGTGTTTTTTTTTTAACTAAGTTTCCTCTGTCGGGTTTTTTAGCTTTTTTAATTACTTTATTTTTCCAGCTGTGGTTTTTGCGTAACAGATATTCTGCTTATTCTAAAAACGATAAATACGCGCTCTGATTGGTCAGCGAGTGTCACGTGTTTGTACCGCGCCCCGCCAAAGCAGAATACTAGGCAGAGTTGCCCCAGCGTCCAATAGCGTTAAGATAGACATCATAGACATCTATCTATACCAATAGATAGATGTCTTCAGGAAGAATATTTCTTACTATGGAGACTTCTCTCGATTCAGAGAGGAAAAAAAATGTTTATTGACATAAAACATTGTACACATATTCAATGGAAGTCCCTGACTCTTGCGATAGTGAGAGAGGTGCTACAGAGCTTTAAATGAGAGCAATTAGAAAAAATAAATACCTACTGTTATTTTGTCAATTTATTAACTCTCATTAGTAATGTACGTTTTAAACATCATATTGTAAGCTTTAAACTTCCTTTTCAAAAAATTTACATCGTACATGCAGTATTATAGGAACAGTGCTTTGACAGTCGGTAGGACAATGCGTTAAGATTATGTTCTAATAGACTGATATTTTTAAGAATATTCTTTACTTTTACAAATTTTCTCGATTCAGAGTCAGAGAGGAGCTACAAAGCTTTAAAATTTAGTAATTAAGTAAAACCAAATTCGGTTACTTCTTCGATTAACTTACTTTAAGAGCCCTCTTACATTTCGGCGTTAGGCTAATTTAGGTATTTTACGCAATGAGCGTGCGGCGAGCTTCACGACCGATACATTCTTTCATATCTGTTCACTCGCTTGCACCATGATAGTGCGAGTATGGCGACTAAACGATCTTGATCTTCCGTAATACAAGTTTCGGAGTTCGGTGGATGGAAAACTTTTGATGCGAAATTATAATGTTATCAATTATAATTTGTTTTAATAGGTATATTTTTCATTAGATAATCTTAAAGTGTTGAAATAAGTAATAATAAATACATATACAACATGTAACGTAATTAACGCACACCCTCAAACACCCCAATTAGAATATTATGTTATGATCATAATACATACACTACATTTTTGATTGAATATGTGTAGGCATTGATTATTAATTAAATTACTTATACTAATTCCAGAAGAACGTTGTGGTCACAGTACAAATCCACGAACGCACACAGTTGCACACGTAGTTATGAGGATCGTGCTAGCCTAGTAGGTACCTATTCGCTCGCGTTCGAGACGAGTTAACGCCGCTCGACACAGCTGTACGAGTAGGTATTAGTGCCGAAAAAAGCCGACAATACACGATTGTTTACGTTAAAGAAATGTGTTTTTGTGTGATAGTTGTTTATTTATGTCTAGTAAACATTTGATTGAATCTTTCTATCACACTTTTCAGGCTTTGGACTGTCGGCTCTGGATGATTAGCCAAATTCGTTACAAGATGTTATGCTAATGTAAATAATAATGAACTGCTAAACATAGGAGGCGATACGACAGCAATACTCAAAGACGGCGTTTTTAAAGGTGAATCAAAATATTTACAATAATTAATAAATCGAAAACTTACTGATTGCTAAAACACTCGACGACTACGACGTTGTCTTTTAAGCCACTTTCAAAACTTCCACCTGTTCAATACATTTTAATGCCCGTTTTCTTAATTGATGTTTTAATTTAGAAAGCACTTCAGTGTCATTTTTCACTATTTCAAAAGCGTTCACTATCCTGTTTTTTAGGTCCTCGGCACTTATTGTCTCACTATAATAAACTAACGATTTAATACGTCCCCACAAAAAAAGACAAGACGCGTCGAATCAGCTGATCTGGGAGGCTACTGTCGAACACTCCTAGTGAAATGAGCAGGGGCACCATCGTGTTGGTAGAAAACCTTTTGTAAATTATGAAGAGGTATGTCTTCTAGCAGCGTTCTAGCTGTGTTAATCTTTGTAAGAAAACAGGCCCCAGTATGTATGTACCAGTGACACCGGCCCAGACGTTAACTGAGAAACGGTGTTGGAAGGTCACTCTGCATGCGTGAGAATTTTCGTGCATCCATTTAATGTGTGTTGTGTTGATTGTACATCCCCACACTGGCATCTTCTGAGGTGGGATGGATGTTTTTTTATCACCACGAAGTGTTCTCCACACATGCATTATGACTACATTCAAAGCGTGGCGCTGCTTCTCGGCTACTGGCATGGAGATTCTCGTCGAAGTAGTCCAGTATTTCGTTTTGAAGACGAGTACGTGTAGGCACATCGGCTCCCCTGTCGATGGCCGTGTTCGGACGGAACGTTCCGTGGTCGCGAAGCCGCTGAGCAGCAGCTAACATAAACCTGCGGTCTACTCTTGTAGGTAACACACCTTTGGTAGAATGTTCTGCAACCTAGAGCCACATTATCACCACACCATGTCAATGTCCTCACCATTTCGGTGTACTGAACATTTGTGTATTGGAATGTCTTTCCAATTTTCGCGCGCGAAAAATTATTTGCAAACACTTAGCGTACTTTCCTGTACAATGTCCGCGCGTGACTAATATTGTTTACATTTAAGTTTGCTTTCATTGTAGCCGCGCAAGCGCCGGTATCATTGTAGCTATCTCGCTCTATCCCGGGGTTTTTAGTTTGCAGAGAAAGGGAACAAAAACAAGCATGTCATATTTTGTATTTTGTTGGTTTTTCTATTGTGTCCTTTGTCCAGTGCCTGTAAGTGTGTGCGCGCGATTACAATCGTTAAGTTTACTTAACTGTATTTGTAAAGACTTTAATCTCCTTGAAATAAGGTTAATTTTTCTGTATTTTGTATTAAATGACGGAATTTGTATTAATACAAATATAACTGCACTTTTAAAATTCTTATTGCCTTGATTTACAGTCCATTTTAGTTGGTTTTGGCTGTACAGGGGCAGTGTGACTGTAATTTACGTAGTTTTAGCTAATTTTGGGATAAAAAATTACCTATATTAAAAATGGTAGAAATCGATTCAGTAAACGATTCTGAACAAACTAATTTCAGGATGTGCGTTAATTATGTTACATGTTGTATATATAAATTTATATTTTTAAATGTTTTTTTTTTATACAATTTTGTTACTGAGAATATTTAAAAATATAATTTATATGTAAGAGAAATGAATACAGGAATAAATATTTTAATTGAAACGCAGTAATCGATTGTTAACCGACATCCGTAGCATAGTGATCTACATTGTTTTAGCTCATTTACTAAAAGCATTATTAGAAAGTAAAAGCCGACCACAATAAAACAGATTTCTTTGAAAACTAAACAATACCTTTTGACCATCGAATTCTGTATCAATATTAGACAGACAAATATTTCTGTCTAAAATCTTTTATGTGTACGTAAATAAATAATAATGCGCATTGAAATATATTGTTCTTTTATTTAATTCATTAAAATAAATATTAGCGATTAAAAAAAATGACTATAGTTTAGGCAAATGTCGAAGATTTTGGTATAAATATTACGTCAAAATGATGTACAATTTCGGAGATATTGGGGCTTGTTTCGAAGTCTCTTCGGTCAATAAATGAATTAGGTCCAATTTTTTTCTTCTTTACAATAAAGGCATATAACGAAAATGTATTCTATAATTATTGAAGTTGGGGATATTTGTGAGATGAAAACAAATATTTTGATGGTTTATATTCAATAGAATCTACAAATTAGAGCTCCCAAATTACGACTCCGTGTGTTTTTGTCTAAACATGCATCGGAAGAATGTTATTACTGAATAAAATAATAATTTATCTAAAATTCGCTTTATTATTATTGTAGTAGAGGAAACGAGCTATTTTTTAAAAGTACTTGTTATTTCAAACAACGAAAGGATAACATACAATTTCAACGAGGAAACCTTGCAATTTCGCGTTATTTTGTAATACTCCTCTTAATTAATATTGTCCCTTTGAAACACCATCTTATATGCTTCCACATTAAAATATTGATTTCTAATGTGTCGTTTTAACTAATAAAAAGCTTAAAGATATTTTCAAGTTTTATCTAGTTTCTTGTTATTCACCAACATTTAGAGAATGTATTCTGGAAGTAAATATTTTTATCACATTCATATTTTAACTAAGATATAACAGAAATCTCGATATTTTGAAGTTTCGACACGAACATACATTAATAAGTGTATGCAAAGCATGGGCGGTAAACTAGTTGTCTATAATGTATAATTCTTATCGTCGTTTAATGATGATTTCAAATGTTAGCATTGTTTTACAAATTAACAGTAACTTATTGATTGAACTTCAAAGTCAAAGCGTAATGTAACCACTACTTCAAGGGTAGGTTCTGTAACTCCGAAGGAACTTAGAATTAACACAAGTCATCTTTGTTGCTGATATTCTACTTATGAGCCTATAGAACCTCAGCTCAAATTCTAATTTGGCCCCCACTTCCCCGCACCACCTCACTCTTTTATCGCGCTCGCACACTACTGCTCGCAGTGACGCGGGCACACGAAGTCGAAGCGATTTTGTTAGAGTAAACTACACTATTATCGGACGAGTACTAAGTACTTAATAAAATTATCAATCATAATTTAATATTAACTTGTCATTATATGAACATAAAATTGTACATCGCAAATTTAGTTTCAATGTACCGACTAACGTCAAAATGGAGTCACTTACCATGTGTTAATGCTAGTATTTTACTATATTTGTCTTTAAAATCATGAAAAACAACAAATCGTAAAATATTTCTTGCTCTTACTATGTTATTTTTGTTTTCAAATATCACAGCGACTGTACTATTTTTGCAACAAATACATTGCCCCTTAACCACTACCTAAGTTTGCCGCTAAGTGACTGGACAAGCAATGTAAACATCACAAAGCGATACTTTATTAAGTGGATGCATCGCGGCCGTGGCGTCTTGCGGCAAGTTAGTGATGTGCTTGTGCAGATCGACTAACGTAGGCTATCGATCGATCGATAGGATTAGATCTCTTTGATAATATTAAGTTTTACCAATTTGAGCAGTTCCCATTGAATAATGACATAAATTATTTCTTATCAAATCTGTCATGGGAAAATATATGAATTTAAGAGTACACTATTTGACAAAAAGTGCAACCCAAGTAATATCAAAGCGGCAAGTGCTGCACAAATATTTCCACTTTACAGGTCAGTGAGTAAACACCATAGCAGGGTTCAACAATACCTACTGTTTCAATTTCAATACGCTATGACAGCTTAAACCAACGTAACCGGATTTTTGATTGTTTTAATTTACTTAATAATATTTTTTTTAGCTACATATTGTTTATTTTTATTATAATATTTTCTGGACGTGCAGTTTATTATTTATTTTATTTTGAGGGCCCCAATTTTTTTTTTGGTACAATAATAAATGTAAGATTCAATAACTTTCCGATTTAGTCAATCACTAGCGTATATGTAAAGTAAATTGCTTTTGCACAGCACAACGATAGCAACCGATGTTTTTGTTTGGGTAAGTTGTACGGTGCATGGTATATTACACGCTGTGATTGATGGGATAAGGTTTATAATTGATCGTGTAGTACGTTCTGTTTTAAGAAATGCGGATGTGTGCGCGACTGCGTACTTATTGCTTTTGCTGAACTGCATGTGTAGTAGTTGCCGTGTGGCAGGGGCAAACTGGAGGCACAGGTTTCCGATACATTTTCGTCTACCGGGCATATCTCCTTGTTTCCTAAATCTATGTTCTTTCCCATTGCGCCAACACGCCTAAGTACATAAATTTTAATTTTACGTCGTCTTGTTGCGTAATGTGTGTTCTGAGCGCAAGCGACACAGCTCTCCCGTTCGAAAGCCGAAGCGAGAGTGAGCGCGGGTGGCGGGCGGCAGAGAACCAACTTCAAGACGCCGATAGTTTAGGTATTTTCTTTTTACGTTGAAAATAATAGGAATTAAAAAAAAATAAAAAACATAAGACCTGCTTTATAGGTAGTTCAGTTAGTATGCCAAGTTTCATGATCTAATTTTAAGTATTTTTTGAATACCAGCGGTTTATCGTTCGGTTTGGAGGTAACTTTGGATTTTTTTTCTATCGAGAAAATTTTATGGAATCGTGTTTTCGTCAAACATAGGACCTAGCATTAATCCTCAACTTTACCGTATATTTATTTCAAAATTAATGCTGCAGTATTTTCGGCATAACGGAGGATCATGCTAAGCCATCTGAGGTACTATGGGCCCTTAACAAGCATTATCCATATCTTAAGAGGCCGTATACGAAATTTTGCCGATGTCGCTGTTTAACAAACGTGAGTTTACAGTTAAAATACTGTATTTCTATAAGTTTGAAAGCACAACATGAAAGATCATTTCAATTATGATCTAATGAATGTGCTACTTTTTTATTAAATAAAATCTTATCTTCGATGTCCAACGAGTCACCTATTTAGGTTAATAACTCCAAACAAACTACGAATTAGCAAAAGTTGTGTTAGTATCAAAAGTTGTCATTGAAAAAATCTTTTCAATAGTGTATATTTTATTGCTTACCCAGAAAATCTTAACTTTGATTCCCAAATAGTCCACCTATTTAGGTCAATAACTCCAATCGGACTAACAATTGGCAAAAGTCGTGTTAGTAGCAAAAGGTTTGCCTTGAAAAGCTCTATCCAATGGTGTTTATGTTATTACTATTGGTTACCTAGAATTGGTTGCCAAGAAAATCATAATTTGTATGGTGTAAATATCTATCTACATATGTTGACTTCAGTGTCCAACTAGTCTCCTGGAAAAGCTCTTTTCAAAGGCGTATATCGTATGGCTATTGGACCTTGGGGCAGATGCCTATACTTCGAGGCCCATTCGCCTTTACCTAAATTCTCAAATTGCCCGACGATCGTGTAAAAATATTCATAATGACCGGACACTATAAGATCACTCAGATTGGGCTAATGTTTTTTTGCCGACCAACTAAAATAAACGCAATAATTAAATAGCAAAAAAAAAAATTTTGTATCCATAAGATTACAAACTTTTTTTTTTAAATTACAACCAAATTCAAGTTTTAAGTAAATAATAATTATTACAATAATAAGCCCTGACCGCCGGTAGCTTGGCCCCTGTTCCCGATACCGGTGGACTACTATTTTTTATATTTTTAAATGTTTTTTTTTTCTTTTATATAGGAATATTTAAAAATGTAATCAATAAGTTAGAAAAATAAATAAAGGAGATAAAATTACAATAATACACGGCACAGAAAAGTGAGGAGGTTCCTCTCTCTGGAGTCCTGACCAGCGGCAGCCTGGACCTGGACATTTTGGCAGGGTAAATTGATTTAATTTACTACACTTATTACTGATTCCATATTTTACGACTATAATATTTAGGGTGCAGCTAAAATATTTAGTCATGATTGTAAATCAGGGTAACGTTTAAGATTGAAAAGGAACGGTTCATTTAATGTCTCCCGCACCTTCCTACAGCGAATGGACTATAAACCTTCCGCAGGAATGTTTATATCAGGCAAATGCTTTGCGTTGCCCATGTACCACACAATGCATATTACATGGGAGCATCAGCCGATGGTTCTTCTGCCAAAATGGCAGGTGCAATAATAATGAATAATAGTTGTCAACCTTTGAAGGCCATACCAATGCCGATTAAACCTTATAATTATGGATTGGCTTCGACGCAGACATAAAATATCTATTCTGTCTGCGTAATTACGCAGACTGAGAGGTGAATGGACTTCCGCTTAAGTGTTATAACAAAAAAATTGCCCAAAAATGTATGAAAGCTGGGTGATCTCGTTTGAGATAACATTCCCAAAAACGTACATCGTATTGTATCGGTGGCTGTCGGCGGTCCAGAGCTGGTGATTTTCGCAGCGGCGCGACCAAAGGCGGCGGTGCTGACACTTGCGGCACGGGCACTTTCGACGGTTCCGAAGCTTGCGGTGTCACCGGTGCCGATTTTTCCAAAGCTTGAGGTGTCGCTGGTGACGACGGTTCCCAAGCTTGCAGTGTCATCGGTGCCGATTGTTCCAAAGGTTGCGGCGTCGCCGGTGCCGACGGTTCCGAAGCTTGTGGCGTCGCCGGTGCCGACTGTTCCGAAGCTTGTGGTGTCGCCGGTGCCGACTGTTCCGAAGCTTGCAGCGTCGCCGGTGCCAACGGTTCCGAAACATGTGGCGTCGCATGTGCCAACGGTTCCGAAGCTTGCGGTGTCACTGGTGCCGATTGTTCCAAAACTTGCGGCGTCGCCTGTGCTGACGATTCCGAAACTTGTGGCGTCGCCGGTACCGACTGTTCCGAAGTTTGTGGTGTCGCCGGTGCCGATTGTTCCGAAGCTTGCAGCGTCGCCGGTGCCGACGTTTCTGAAACTTGCGGCGTCGCATGTGCCAACGGTTCCGAAGCTTGTGGTGTCACTGTTGCCGACGGTTCCGAAGCTTGCGGAGTCGTATGTGCCGGTAGTTCTGAAGCTTGCGGTGTCACCGATGCCGACGGTGCCGAAACTTGTGGCGTCGCCGGTACCGACTGTTCCGAAGCTTGTGGTGTCGCCAGTGCCGACGGCTCCGAAACATGCGGCGTCGCCGATGCCGACGGATCCGAAGCTAGCGTCTCTGCCATTATAGCAATATTTCGACCCTGGTGGCGTCGGTGGGTTCGCCGATGGAGTGTAATTAAATACCTGCAGACAAGTTTTCCGCTTATTTTCCGTCATTTATTGAAAAACAATCTATGTCGTTCATAACAAAACCTATCTTTTGTTACAATTTCATATAACTCGATTACTGACTAACCTTTCACCAAATGAGTAACCCAGGAAAGTATGGTTTTCTTGACTTATATCTTTTATCAATCATTAATTACTGTAAGAGAGTTTTATTTCACAATCGCGACCAGCGTTAGTCAAACACACACGGGTGCATATCGTTATAATTACATCATTTTTCCATTCCCGCAATGTAGCCCACGACATCTAAAGACTACAGCCCCCGCAAATGCATAACTTCCGCAAGAAAACGCAACACCGCCTTCGCAAAGTGCCAGGGTAACCCGCGAAATTCAAAGGGGTTTAATTTGTTGACCTACCTATCTCCCAACATTTTCTTTTATTTTCAAAATTTCAGCCACGTATAAAATCTGTAGTACTTAATCAATAGTTGGCATCAATACAAATAAGTATTGTATGCGACAAAATCTAGGCTTCTAAAGCGTCACATTTCCGAAATATAAGCAATCAAAGTTGTGCTAATGGCAATGATTGTAACTTTGATGACTTATACCTCGGAAACGCGACGCTTTAGCAGATTTTTTCTCCTACAATATTTGTTTATATTGATACCAGCTATTGATTCTTTCAGGTTTTATGTGTGGGTCATAAAATCAAAGTTAAACCACTGGCGAAGATTGTAACTTTGATGGTAGTAGTCATTTGGTATTTTTACCTGGAAAGTATTCCGGGAGTTTTGAAAATTGGTATTTTTACCGATTATGATGTGCTCTTTCCGAATTTCAACTTTGCTACCTCGTATCATTCCCGATCGCGCCGCCATATTGGAAAAATAGTACCTAAGAGCTTGAGAAAATTTCCTACAATTTATGTGATATTTTTTTTGTAAAATCAATAGTTTTAGCGTACGAATGCCGCAAAGTGTACTTTGACATGCGTTTCGGCTAAAAAACTCTCATTTCCACAGCACCTTGAGGTAGAGTGATGGCTTGCTTACAACTCGGAAACGTAAAACTTTAGCAGATTTTGTTTTAGCTCATTCAAAACTTGATAGGAACACATACGAGGTGGAATTCGGTAATTAAAAAAAAAACAGCTGTCCCATAAATTTTAACCGTTTAGGTATTGCACTTTTGTAGGAAACTGTTGTTTTTTTTTTTAAATTATCGATGAAAAATTTATATGTGGGGGTTCAGAATGATGTACTGAGCACGTGGTAACCGTTTTCGCGTCAGTGTCCCTTCCACCTTGTATAACAGGGGTTAAAGTATGAAATTGCCGTTTTATAGTAATATATAATTTGAATTGACATTAAACCTGCATGGTGTGAGATATTCGAGTGAAACTTTTTTTACATTATAGTTATGAGATTTTTCTTTTAAAAAATGTGCAATATTCGATTTTCGAATTATAATTGTTTTTTTTTTGTTCAGCTTAGACGGAACTACTTCGAAAATCCGAGTAAATTTTGAATACGAGTTCCGACGCGGAACTAACGCGGAAGAAACGGCTCGCAATATCAATGCTGCGTTGGAGAGGAGACAGCTAATGAACGCACAGTGCGTTTTTGGTTTAAACGCTTTCGTAATGGAAACTTTGACTTGAAGAACGAACCACGTTGAAGACTGCCCATACAGGTGAATCACGCTGAATGAAGGAGATGGTGGAAGCCGATCCGAGTCAAACTACCCAGGAATTAGCAGCATGGTTTAACGTTACCTGACGTTGACTCCTTTACATCAAATCAATACGGAAAAAAAATGATAAATGGGTGCCTCATGATTTGACTGATCTGCAGAAAGAGACGCTTGTTTGAAACTTGCGCTGCCTTGTTGAATCGGTACAGAAATGAAGGAAATATTGGATCGAATTGTGACATATGACGACAAGTGGATTCTTTACGATAACCTTAAGCGAAAAATACAATGGCTGATCCCAGGTCAAATGCCGCAACAGTGCCCTAAAGCAAAACTTACCAATAAAAAGGTAATGGTAACTGTTTCGTGACCACGAAACGGTTACCATTACATCTTCATGGTGTTATTCACTATAGCTTTCTCAGGTCTGGTCAAGCAATATCAGCAGATGTTTACTGTGCCGAACTTCGAACAATGAAACTGGCAGTGAAACAGCCCCCACTCGTGAATCGATGTTCACCATTATTGCTCCATGATAACGCAAAACCACACACTGCATGGGACACCGTTGTAACTCTACAGGAGCTGCAGTTAGAAACCATACGTAATCGTCCGTACTCGCCAGACGATGCCCCAACTGACTACCATTTTTTTCGTGATTTGGACACTTTTCTACGTGGTTAAAAAAATCTTCCCAGGAGGCAGTACAAAATACTTTCAAACAGTTTGTCGAATCTAGATCCCCAGAGTTCTAGCGCAAAGGCATAAATGAACTTCCGATTAGATGGCAACAATGTATAGATAATGAGGGTAAATATTTTGATTACAAAAATATCTTACATCTTGGGAAAAAAAACAGTTTTAATTTTGCAGTATAAATCGGCAATTTCATACTTTAACCCCTAATATTAACCAAAAAATAGATTGCCGGCAAATTCGAAAAAATAAACTGGCAGTGAAACAGCCCCCACTCGTGAATCGATGTTCACCATTATTGCTCCATGATAACGCAAAACCACACACTGCATGGGACACCGTTGTAACTCTACAGGAGCTGCAGTTAGAAACCATACGTAATCGTCCGTACTCGCCAGACGATGCCCCAACTGACTACCATTTTTTTCGTGATTTGGACACTTTTCTACGTGGTTAAAAAAATCTTCCCAGGAGGCAGTACAAAATACTTTCAAACAGTTTGTCGAATCTAGATCCCCAGAGTTCTAGCGCAAAGGCATAAATGAACTTCCGATTAGATGGCAACAATGTATAGATAATGAGGGTAAATATTTTGATTACAAAAATATCTTACATCTTGGGAAAAAAAACAGTTTTAATTTTGCAGTATAAATCGGCAATTTCATACTTTAACCCCTAATATTAACCAAAAAATAGATTGCCGGCAAATTCGAAAAAATAAACTGGCAGGCAAACATTAATTTATTGCAAACACGTTTCTTACGTTTCCTACAAATAGCAGCGCCATTTTATGTAGGTACAGTCAGACGTTGACGTTGAGCTGTTTATAACACGCAATATTGTCTCATTTATAATCAACATCATAATGTCAATAACGAAAACAAACATAAAGTGGTGTACTTTTAGGGGGACCAGCCGTTATATTACTTTACTCTATGGGGACCAGTGACCATAAAGAAGTAGATTACAAAGGAGAATGGAAATGTAGGTATGAGACCTGGGCCCATCCTCTCTCCCTCTCTCCCATCCTAAAAGTAGAACATTAGTGACTATTAAGATAAAGGTTAATAAATGTGTATGGTAATTTTTAGATTGTGATACTGATCATTCTTTGTTAATGTAACCTACCGTAGGTACAACTCTGAATACACTGACATTTAACCTTAGTTGTAAAAGTAACTTATACCCGGCTTAAAAATGCTGATCTGTTTGTGAACAAATTGTTTCCATTAAGGGGTGGGAACAAAACTTTTCAGATGTATCAGTACGTGGTTCCTACCTACAGTTTGAGTTCTTGAGTTTGGGCCTACAGTGGATTGCTTTAGTAAAAATGAGTTATTGAATAGAAAAATCGATGAACTGATGAGAGCACCAGAGGTTAATGTAATATACCTAGTTTAAACTTTTTTTTTTTAATAAATTCATTTGCTTTCTTAATTATTCTTGTTGTTTATCTCCTGTGAAATATAACAATGCCTGCTTAAAGTGCTTGCACCAATCAATCAATTACCACAACAATAACTACATGGGCAGGCGCTTTTTATTATAATGCAAAGTTTTAATCACATACTAACCACACTTTTCTGTAAAAGTCAGCTGTAATATAATACAAGCTATGCAAGCGGGCAACCACATTGCAAACATGGTGCATCAGTGTGCATTTTTCACCATAAGATTATAAAGTCAGATATTACTACAAACATTATATTACAACCTTACTGCAGAGAAGATTTTTGGCTACCCTCAGTTAGTTGGTCTCAATTCGGAATTCTTTTCTTTGGTATGCTTAATGAAATATTCCTAATTTTTGGTTTTTGCGTAAACATAAAATAGAATGAATTAAGAATTGTTTCAGACGTCAATATAAGCTATGACATAAGATTAAGTTATAATATTAATAGAAAACTCTTGTGTCGAGGACCTTTGCAACAACTTCCTCATCTGCCTTACTTTTTTCAAACTATATTGGGGTCGGATTCCAGTAATCCAGTCTAAGCTGAATACCTGAATATTACATTGTTGTCAGACTTCCAGAAGACTGACTGTCTTAGGCACAGAGGAAACTTGGTATGTTATGAGTGGTCACCCATCCACAGATAAACCTAGGCAAGCATGGCTTAAGCTGAAGATCTACCCAAAACAACAGACTTTGTTTAGTTATTACTAAAAAAGTAAAACAAAAACTAAAAAAGTTAAATGTGGCTAATAAGCTTGTGGCTTATTAGCCACAAGCTCCTCTTACATCCACTTGTAACCGTTAATGCGATTGAAGAAGCTTTTATTCAACTTGTTACTTTTCTTTTTGCTGAGTAATTTATAAATATGTATTAATTAGAATGCTTTTATATTTTAGCTGATATTAAGATCTCTTTGTACCTCAGAAAGCATGTCAAGCCAGCCAACATGTCCAGGCATTCATGAATAATTGCAAGGATCAAGGGCTTGAAATTCCATGAATAGATTTTTGACAGTTGTTACCAGTCAGAAAGCCCTATTTTGAGCTCTAGGTAGTATTTGGCAACTTACAAAAGTGATATTCTCATACTGAATTGATTACAAATGCACATTGCTTGTTACAAACATATCTCGAAGTTACAATAATTGTTATTCCACGAGAACCATAACAAACCGAAGCCTTTGAATTAAGTGTTTTCTTGTGAGTGAAGAACGGTTTAGACAATATAAAAATCTTAGAATCTGAAAAGCACCACAACATTCGAACACACCTTACTTTATTGTTTCCAAAGCCATTAAGACTATCGGCTGGCTCCAAATATTTAGTGCACAATTTGGCACCACGGTACAAAATACTTCAAAATACCCGATCGACACTATCCAATAAATAAGTAAGTAGATACCTACTTACCTTAAAAAATCACGAATAAATCACTAATCACTGTTTCATGGGCTGGTTTCAGGATGTGTTCCGAATGCCCTAGCTCAAAAGGTGGGAGTACTAAATCAATAATAATTGCGCGCGCCACCGCTATCTATTATCTATACTCCTAGGTATATGAGTTACCTATACCTATGTAGGTAAACAACAGGAAATGCATTTTTTTTCTGAGTTTGTGTAACTGACATCCATCATTTTCATCCTTTCGGCTACCGCTTTGGATATGCTTACACCGCGCACCGGTTCCCGTTCCACAGTCCACACATGCGTTCAGTATGACCATGTCCCTGGTTACTTAGAACATTTTTTTTTTATTGTGAAAAGTGCCATCTATCCGCCATAAATAGAACTTTTTATTGCAGTGGTACCCACGTGTTACCACACTTGCTTGAAATATTTGATACTTTACATGAATAATTGTTAATTTCGCTATTTTTCTTTAATTAGTCCAGTACAACATTTACATTTTGTGTTATAACGTTGAGTTGAGCTTTAGATTATTTGCTCCATAAAAGTGTTGTGTTCTTCACAATGAATAGGTGCAAAGAAGTCAGCAAAATCCTCACTGGCAAGAGCTATTATAATTTTTATAATGAAAGTAATGAAACTGAACCCATCTTCACGGGCTCGAGAACACTATACAAAAAAACCTTTGATTATACACATCATGTCTAGATAGAGTGTTGCGCTGCAATCGCAACAAAAACAACAGGCCAGGGTTGAAACGATTTTCTATTGTTTAACAAGCACGCGCGCATCACTGGTGGGGCGCGGGCGTACTGAGTGATACCCAGCTCTTAAATATTTCCCATTAAAGGAGGGAAACAATATGTTTTGCTTTTGAGATCTATAATTTGTTATAAATTTATTTAATTATGATTTTTTCATATATCAGGAGTTTGTGCATATGAATTTTTAAGTAAAATTATTTGTAATGAAAAAGATATTGCTCAAAGAAAACGAGTCAACATTTTCAAGTATGTGTGCGTGCAGGCGTCGTTTTACACTATGCGTCTATGTCTCTGTGTGCGTAAATAATGATACCAGCTACTACAATTCTCCCATAAATCACACTAAAAAAATAGACTTATCAAATAAGATAAGTTTTAGGTGTGTGTATGTAGTGTTATTCAGTTTTAGTGTTTTTTTATTCAGTTGTTACTTTTTTTTAATAAATCAAAAACATTAATTTAATTAGAGTTGGGTGGTTGAATGTTGTAGTTAAATCAACTAAGTTAATTAAATAGGTGACTTGTTAATAATTACTAAAATGTGAACAAGAAGTTGGTATCAGGTAAATTATTTACCTAGCTAATAAAACAATACACAACAATTTTTACTTTGCACCGACTTCAAAATCATGTAAAGAAAGAATAAATAAATTAATGTTACTAAATTAGGTACTCTAGGCACTTTTGAAATCGGTTTAATATACCCAAAGCAAATATAAACATTAAAATGGGCTCATAAAGAAAAAGTATAACATTATGTTTATTATAAAAACAAATCATTTAAAAAATAAAAAACCCGACTGCGTTAAAAGTAACTTTAAATAAGAATTATATGTATATATAATTAAAGTCAAGACATTAAAAAAAATGTTTTTTTGGTTTGGCACCCTTTGCACGCGAGTTCGATTCGCACTTGGCCAGTTTTTTTTAAAAGTACACGAACGAAATTGTATAAACGTAACTACAAACCAACCAATATGTACCCACAAAAATGACGTTAAGTTGGGAGAGTAAAAAAAACAAACTGGCAACACTTATAAAATATGGCATGATTAGATAATCATAAAAACAAAAAATAAATATGTAGTTTCTTGTTTACTTACCGATGGTAGGTGATGTGTTTGGTAATTTATAATTCCGGCACAATTTAATAGCACATACCGTCATTTTATCGCGGATATTTGTTTTTTACTTGGCGCGCGTAATACGTAGTGAGAGTAAAGCGACAGGATCTGCACTGATTGGCGGGCAAGCACTTGTGAGCCAATAGTTGGCTGACACTTTTTGACACGTTTGCGCGCACTTGACGCTCCATCTAGACATTATATAATCAAAGTTAACAACAACATTATTCTTAAATACCTAGCGGATTTTTGTTTCGCGATTTTAGGGTTGGTCCCATAGTAAAAGTTGATCATAATGATTTGTACAATCTCCCCTTCAGAAATTACGTGTATGAATAGATAAACCTTATATATTTTAAGAAGTCATTAAACTGAGGAATCGTTATATGTATATAATCCAGCACTACAGTTAAATGGTGGCTAGAAATCTCGAAATATACTTTTTGAATCATGAAAACATTTTTTTCAGCTAACGCTCAATTTTACATTTAATTAACAGGCAACCCTGTAAACATGGCTGTCAAATGGCATTACATCTTTGGATAAATTATACTTTATTAATTTAATTGTTTCTTTACAATACAGTTATTTAAAGCAGTGTTGCCAACGTAGGCGATTTTTCGCCATTTAGGCTACTCAGAACGAGAAACGGCGACGAAAAAATCTAAAAGGCGACTGGTCGCCAATTAGGCTACTCTAGGGACAAGTTTTATTTATACTAACTAGTAGGCAAACAGGCATATGGCCGTGCGTATCTGTAATGTTGGTACAATTTGATATTGAGATGGTGACCCTATTCGTTTGTCATTATTTATTTTCGGGGAATACCCTGAATTTATCTTAGCTATTATGTAACCAAATTTAGAATGCAATAGAGTTACATGTATTCTATTGTGAATATTGACTACCGCAATTATCTGTATTGTACTGGCAGAAAAATGTATGTCTCCGGTGTATCTTGCGCCAGTACTAGCTCATCAACTACTACTGAAGACGGCGAAAGTCTTGGTGATGCCTTATTATTGCTAGCAGAGGACGAATTAGAATAATACAATTTTTTTTATTTGTTTATGTAGTTTTTAAAATGTTAACTTTAATTTCATTAACGTGTTTTAAAGATGGCTTATGCCTATTTATGAACATATTATGAATAAATTGATAAAAAAGTACGCTTTATTTTATTCATCTTGATATTTTGTGGTTTGGGCTACTTTAGGCTCCTATAACTGAAATTCGGCGATATTAGGCTACTTCATGCATGAGAAACGGCGACATTAGGGCCAGTGCTGTTGGCAACACTGATTTAAAGTTTACCTATCACTGAACGCGTGTTTACCAGTCTTGCCAGAAGGTTGCTTTTGTAACCTTTTAGGTGATTTTTCAACTGCATTGGTTACTTTTAGGTTACACTAATGAATAGGTTACTTTTAGGTGATTTTTCGGGATTTGTAGAATTAACTTTTATTTTTTTACATAAAAGCAACGTGAAACGGAACGCTCGTTTTAAAATTGTTCATGTTGGTAAGCTTCGTTAGCAGTAGTAGAACAAAAACCTTTATGAAGCCCTAGTTAATGGCAAAGTGCTCATACCCAATCATAGCTGTCTCTATTGGAACAACACGTTGTACTCTTTCCTCTTTCACACTTACACCACTTGTATCTCGCTTACTCGCTTGATCAGTCGGATTGGATCGGATCTTCGGATTCATTCGTTGTTGTTCGTTTGCCGCCGCGCCGCCACTTCAATTTGTTGTCACCGAAAGATTAGTGTGCATCTGATGGACCATATTTTTGCGATATTTCGATACTCGCTTAACTTCATATCAATTCTTAATGCATCAATTTTATTATAAAGGATCAATATGAATAAATCAAAAAATGCGGGCAAGTGCTCAAATACTCATCGATGTATCTGTAAATCAATACAACTAATTTTCTATTCTATCAATTTATCCAGTAAAAAAATATGAAAGGTTATTTTTTCTACAAAAAGGTTAATTTTTTTTATATTTCAGATGATTTCTGACATGACCGACTGGCAACACTGGTGTTTACCGTACAATGACAGTGACGTACTGAGCGGGCGGGATGAGCCTATGAGTCAACTGTTGCCTGATAATTTTTTTGGCGGTTGACGTTCGAACTCTCTATCTAGACATGTGGACATGACTGTGTATAATCAAAGACAAAAACAAAGGGTGCGAAACGGGAGAGACCATAGACTAATTTATGAGAGAGACAAACAGGTGTTCAAATTAAGAAAAATATATAAAATATGATTCGCGGCTGTAATAGGTATTTAGTTACAGAATTATAATCATTAAAATCATCAATACAACCCTCAAAGTTCATAAAACCCCATTGAATAACTATTTTATGAAAAATCATATTTTTGTCAATGTACAGCCTGACAATGACCGGTAAATTGCAAAAAACGTAAGAAAATTTGAATTTCACGGGTTACCCTGACGTTTGCACCTTTATGTGTAATTAATAAATTCATTCAATAATATATGACGGCGTAAGCGATGGCTGAGCGATAGCGCCGTTGTCATTAGGGTTCGGTGGTACCAGGTTCATGATGAAATGTTAAAATAATAGTTTCGGTTTCGGTACACAAAAATCACAGTTTATTATTTAACACAAATTTACATTAAATAACACTAACAAATAATCTCCACAAAGTGGGCAAACCGACAGTTTCGTTCTGAAGGAGTGACTTGGTTGGAGTTCCGAGCAAAAGTGATCTCGGCACAATCCCCACTCTACAAAACGACTCTGTCCACGTGCCGCCATTAAAACAACATCTGACGTCACGGCGTTTACCCCTACTACAATGGTCAAATCAGCAACTTGATGTTTAAAAGTTATCGCTTTCTCCGACACGGCCAGCCTGACAAGTTACACGTCCTCGTGAGTACCTGTAACCAAACAGTCAAATTTGGAGCAACAGTACAGGCTCGGTCAACCTGACCACATCTTTATGGAATAGCATAACTTGAAAATAACAGTTATCAAACAAAAGGTTCCTCTAAGTCTCAATCATATTTACTCAGCAACTAAATCAACTTCGATCACATACAACGCTCATGGCCCAGCTGCCGCAGCAGCTAGTGACACTTATGCCACCCATATCGTCATCACCTCATGTGATACGACCACACACATCACATAGAGTCTGCGACTCCCAGGTCAGTACAAGACCAAAACAACAATAGTCTCCATTGAGAACCAGGTCCCCGCCGTACCACCAGCTGCCCATCGCCCCCTGAACAGCTCACAAGTGAGCTGCAGTTACGACTACAGACTAGTGCGTACGGTGCGACCAAATAGCCATGGTATGTGTCTACTACTCGGTGGAGGTACTTTCATCACCGTCCTCTACGTTTAACTCATTAGAAACACTACTTAGAGGCATCTTTCGTATACGATCGTGAGCGTACTTGTAGGTTCTATTACCATTCAGTGATTTTAAAACATAGCGATCGTTTTCAAGCAACTCTAAAATTTTGAAAGGACCTTTAAATTTGGGTTCTAATTTAGTTTGGTTTCTTTCTTCATTTTTGATTAATACCAAATCACCAACACTGAAATTAACTAATTTGGCCTTATTTTTGTCAAAACGGGCTTTTTCATAAGCCGCACTCTTCTCAATACCGTCCACCGCGTGTTCTCTCGCCTCTGTTAGGTCAATTCCAGTTTCATCATCGTCGTTATAACCCATTGATAAAAGCATTCGAATACTCATTCAAAAGGGACGTCAACCGGTCCTTGTTTTCGTTTGAAATATCAGAATCAACATTGTAAAGATCAATTACGGGAGGTAAATCGCAACAACCTACATTTGTGACTTTCGAAATACGTAGGGTAGATTCAGTTAAATGTACCGTATAGCCAAGTGTCAAAATATCGCGTCCGATCATAACATCGTATTTCATACAATCGTCGGGTAGTACGTAAAATAAAATTGACAGTTCGTTATTGTCGACCACAACATCACTAAGAATTTGTTCAGTGCTAAAAACATTCGAATTATTACCGATACCAATTACTTGCACGGTTGAAAGTGAACGTTTGCCCGAGAATTTATAAGCTACACTTTGTTTAACGAGAGAACACTCGGCGCCGGAATCAAAACAAAATGAAAACGACTCACCGGATTGTTCCAATTGCCCGCAAACACCTGCTATTTCGCAGCTATCGACGCGTCGCTCCGCCATTGCGTTGGCAGCGCTGCCCGCCGACGATGACGCGCCACCCGCACTGCCGCGTTGGCAGTTCGTAGAGATGTGTCCGGCTTCTCCACAACGGAAACACGTTATTCTTTTGCTGGAACCCGATGAAGTCGCCGCCGGTGTAGTTTTCTGGGCGTTAGCTCCAGCAGGCTGCGTAAAATTCGAACGACAGTTCACCGCTTTGTGTCCCGGTTTTCCGCACTTATGGCACGTGAACATAGTGGAAGTTTGTGGCGCTTTGCATCAGTGGCGCCATCACCGGTACTGCGATCGAACTTCCGCTTCAGAATTGCACTCGCCTTAATCTCCTGCAGTAACTTGTTGCGTGACGTTATTTCGCTAGTAAACGCCAAGCGATTAAGCCGAGAGTCGAACTGAGAGACATGAGCGAGCACATACGACGTGGCTATTTCTTCATGGCTTCGATTCTTCCATCGAGCCAACAGGGTAGTCATTAGGCGGCTGGCGTACGCTGCGAGACATTCGCCCTCCTTCGGCCGGCAGTTGTGGATGTTAACAAGCGATGCAGCAAGAGTTTCAGTGGATGCATAACGCGCAAGGAATAAGTCGCGGAAATGCTGCCACGTCATGCCTGCATGCGAAATCTGCGACAGCCACGATGACGCATTACCTTTCAGGGCTTTGCTCAGAGCTATAATAAGCGATGCACCCTCCAGTGGACGTTCGTCGAGGCAAATATCGATAGTATCGCACCAAGCACGTGGATCGGTATCTGGTAGCTCCGGATTAATTTCTGGCAGCATGATCTGAGGTGCCACTGTTGGTGTCCTGATGGCTTCGATCAGCTGCATCATGTTCTTCTGCTGCATCTCGAACATAGCACGCCAGTGGGAATCGAGTCCAGATCCCAATTCTGATGACGGCGTAAGCGATGGCTGAGCGATAGCGCCGTTGTCATTAGGGTTCGGTGGTACCAGGTTCATGATGAAATGTTAAAATAATAGTTTCGGTTTCGGTACACAAAAATCACAGTTTATTATTTAACACAAATTTACATTAAATAACACTAACAAATAATCTCCACAAAGTGGGCAAACCGACAGTTTCGTTCTGAAGGAGTGACTTGGTTGGAGTTCCGAGCAAAAGTGATCTCGGCACAATCCCCACTCTACAAAACGACTCTGTCCACGTGCCGCCATTAAAACAACATCTGACGTCACGGCGTTTACCCCTACTACAATGGTCAAATCAGCAACTTGATGTTTAAAAGTTATCGCTTTCTCCGACATATATTTTGTATTATTTATCTCATTCCCTTTACCCCATTACCCATGATACTTAAACAGTGTTTTGACCTATGCCACCCTATGCATATTTTTACCCGACTGCGCCAGAAGGAGGGTTATGTTTTTGGAGAGTAGTTATAAATGTATGTATGTATAATTGTTTGGCACGTTTTGCGGCCTGAACGGCTCGATGGATTTTAGCTGGAGAGGTGACGTTAGATTCGTATTTACTGTGAGAGTGACAATGGGTATAACAAAATAAAAAAAACTTTTTTGCAAAAAAAAACCGGCTTCCAAAAAAACACTAAAAAAGTGGAAAACAACTTTACTTTCGGAAGTCGGTGACTATTGTTTGTTTCATTGACTTTTTTGCCACCGACTTCCGAAAGTAAAGTTATTTTCCACTTTTTTTGTGTTTTTTTTTTGCAAAAAAGTTTTTATTTTACCCTTTTTAGTTATCGTATCACACACCAATCCTTGTCAAGTATCAATTTCGCAATTTCTTTTACTTGGATGACATTTTTTCCAGCTATTTCGATTTCAAAACCAAACTGCTGAACCGATTTTGATGAAATTTCTATGGGACCAATCGGGAAGTAGATCCATTCAGATAAAAGAAGAATTTTTCAAATCGGTTCATAAATGACGGAGATATGAGGTAACAAACACAAAAAAAACATACAACCGAATTGAGAACCTCCTCCTTTTTTAGAAGTCGGTTAAAAAAATAAAAAATGACGGATTTTTGGCGCCGAATTCAAATGTTTGGCTCGCTCTGCGGTGATGTTCAAGGCTTTGGAGCTTTGCTTTGACAAGGGAGTCGTCAATGAACCTCTTGGCACGTCGCTCAATAGCTTGGCAGCTAACTGGGCCTTAGACTCAATATAGGACCCAGAGTTGAGGGTCGAGCCTAAAGTTACACCAAGAATTTCGAGATCGTCAGTGATCGGGACGAACTTTTCGGGAAGTAGGGGCCAGGTCAAATGCCTGCATTAAACTCGACCAGATTGGCATCGCCCCAATCAGAGACTACCCTGAGAGACAAGTTCAAGCGCTCGACCATGGCCTCTCTGAGTTACTAGATTTCGGCAGCACTGGAACGTGCACTGGATATGTAACTCTCTACAACCGTGCTGTCGTGTCGTCTGCGTACCCAAAGGTACCGGGCTTTAGCAGGTCGTTAATATGCAAGTAAAGGGTTGCAGAGAGTACCGACCCCAGATCAACTCCGGAATTTATACCCATTCGTTTGGATGAGCAGTCATCAATAAATACTCTTATTGAGACCTTTCTCTCAGGAAGTCCGATATCCACTTACAGAAACCAGTCGGCAAGCTGCAAACTTACGCTGCCATTTTAGTAACAGTATCTTCTCAGCAGTAATGTGTAAAAGGTTAAAGGGAAGTTCGAGTTGCTATTTTGTACTTTCTTGAAATACTTTCTTTGATATTTATTGTAAATATCACATCAAACAATTTTTTTCCAACTTTACAACTTGTCTTCTAGAGCCCCGTCGTAGAGCTTCGTCTTAAACGATTTTAAGACTTATTTTTACTACAAATAGAGTTTTAATTCGGTCGGGGTTTGGTGGCACATTTTTGTGCCAGCGGCGCTCTAGAAGTTAATAAGTGCGCACGACTAACTTGACGACACAGACTTGACTGCATTACAGACACAGTCAACCAAAGACTAGAATAGGTACTTATACCCAACAGTCAACTCAGTCAGAGACTTGTCTTGTTTGTCTGTTTACGAAGTCAGCTAGACTGTCATCACCGCATGCCTCATATATGATGCTTTCGATCTGTCAAAATAAGTCAGCGGCGACCATGTGACACTCCGGTCCATGGACTTACTGTTATAAAATAGGACTGAGTACTTCGAAATTCGTAACATACCAAAATGAACCATAGTGGTAAACTCCTAGGTTTACTTTGTTAGGCTATCATAACTGACGCGACAGAGATACCCAGAAGGATGCCCTTTGTCAGTTTCACTCAATTGCCAACGGATAAAAATGTTAGAAAACTTCCAACCGCAGTCACCTCACACAAGTAAAATAAGTTACAATGCAATTTGCACTTTGCAGGTCAGTGTCGGGTTGTTTAACATACAGCCTGACACTGGTTATCTCGCAGCTGCCATGGATTATTGTATTGTTGATTTTATTTTTTTACTCTGGAGTTCTGGACGCTCATAATCGCACGTCTTTCTACATCGTTCTCTCATATTATATGTATAATCTCGACATGAATGATGTAACCAAGATTTTGTAACAACATAGGTATTGATTTAAAAGAATGTCCATGGAGTTTCTTGCCCATTCTTCTCCATAGAGATCTACGCTTTCTTTACAGTACTTTCACAATACAGTTTCACAAGTTATTATGCCCTGTGACTCGGACTGTAGCTTAGTTTTTTTTTTGTTTTGACATTCAAAAGTGCCTGTAATGGTCTAATTGAAATAAATGCTTTGAGTTCGAGTTTGAGTTTGCAACAGAAGCCAAAACAATTTTTTTTTTGGAATTTTTGTCTTTCTGTCTGTATGTTTGTACGCGCGTCACGCAAAAACTTCTGCATGGATTTGAACGCAGTTTTCACCGCTCTATTGCTAGATCTGTGTGATAGATGCCTAGCTTAAAATATAGGCTACATTTTACCACAGGAAATGGTCTTTTTCCCGTGCGAAGTCGCAGGTAAAAGCTAGTTTTGAAAATAAAATAAAATGGCGGAAGACAAGCAGGCCACGCTTTTTCAAAAATCTTCTAAAGGGTTAATATTATGATTAAAATGAATGAAAATACAGAAGTAAATTACTAATTACATTTATATTACACTTACACAATTATGGCATTTAAATAAGTTTTATGATTAGGTAAGTAGATATAACTATGGATAGAGATTTATAAATAGGTATCAGTATTATGGGACACTTATGGATGCTATTAATTAAATAGAGCGGTCATATAAAGGACAGGACAATATTTATAATATAGTTTATATCACCTACTTCACCACCCTCGCAAGCATTGGAAGAAATTATCTTCAATTTAGCAAGGTGGGAAGGAGTACCTACCTACTCGTATGATCGAGTCTCATTATAATCGCAGCAAAACACGACGCGCGACGCCCGCAAAGGGCGCTACACACGGCTAAGATACTATAATATTTTATCTTAAGATTTTAAATTAATATACATATATTAGGCCATCACAGACGACGAAGATACGATACTATATTGTAAGCTTTCGTCGCGACCGCACGTGTCCTGTGTTGAACCAATATACAGAGTGATTTAACTATAGCTCATGCTTGCCTGCTAGATTTATTGGATAGCTTATTCTGATGACGATTCCGATTTTGAATTTGATGTGCATATGATTCTTGCACGCTCTAGAAGATCCATTTGGGTAGAAAATCATATTATTATGTTACGATAAATTCTCATATCGCTTTCTATCTTACGATTCGAAAATATGAAATTAATATTATCTTCGTCGTGTGTAATGGTCCATGGAATTCTATGGCGAGCGATATTGTATCTTATGATAAAATATTATAGTATCTTAGCCGTGTGTAGCGCCCTTAACTAAACTCGAAAAGTTGTCGGCGTAACAAAGTTTTTAATATAAGTACGTATTCGTTTGTTATTATTTTTTAAGATTATTTTGTGTACCTACCTATTTTAACTACATATGAGCCTTCTTAGTTGCCTGATAATAAAATGATTATCTCTTTATTTGTCTTTTCAACACATTTTTTACATCAAGTAAGTATTAAATATTTCTTCAAAACACACATAAAAAAATAGTGGTCCGCCGGTGTCAGGAGCAAAGTCCAAGATACCGGTGGCTAGGGTTCCAGAGACAGGAACCTCCTCACAATGCGGGCCCTATCGAGGAGTACTGGCTTCTGAATCAGGCTCTTGATCCAACCACCTAAGGAGAGCCTCCTTCTCTTTCTCAGCTTTCACGAGGTTCTCGTCATGCGGGATGGTAACATTGATCGATGGTAATATATCATTACGCGGCGCACTGATCGGTCTATATCACTACTATGTCAGGCTTAGTGGCGACAATAGTCCTGTCAGTAATGATAAACTGATCCCAGTACAACGTGAAGCACATACTTGTAGTACCTACGGTACCTCAGATTCCACAAGTTTATGTTTCAAGCCAAGTTGCTGATAAATAATCCTGGCTACTTGGTTGTGCCTGTGCAAGTACTCGCCGTTCACCAGACGAGAACAACCAGAAATAATATATCTGATGGACTCACCCAAACGGTGACATGCCCGACACACGTCAACCGTTCCATCCTATAAATGATTATTATTATGATAATCAAAATTCTGGTGGCTAAATTCCCAAGTTTCTGTTTAAAAAAAACAGGTTTTGTTTCGTATATCTACCTACCAACTAGCAAAAAATATAAGTTTAAAAAAATTACTTTTCATTCATGCATCGAAATAGTCAGTCAGTATGTAGGTACAGGTAGCTACCTATAACTGTTGTGTGTTTCTTGGAAAGTTGTTTATTATGTAAGTATATGACGGGTAAGCTCACCTTCATAAAGGCTACAATGTTCTTACATACATAAAAACTTACCAGTAAATCGACAAAACTATCTACATTAACTATGAATAATATATAAGTACACCTAAATTCCGTCCGCAAAATACCTACGCGCTTTGGACCGTTTGGACGTGGATTTGCTGACACCAGCTCGTTATACAATACAAAACACCTAAATTTACTAATTTTACACTTAACAGTCCAAGGAGGTTTCTAAAGACAGGAAGCCAGGGTATCTCTTATGGATTCGGATTTCCCCATATCTCGATCTTTGCCAGACACAAAACACAAGAAATTGACTACTTACAGTAACTTGTAAACAGCAATTGAAAACATATGCGTATTCATATTCATTTCATCCTCATGTCAACGAAGCGGCAACAGAGTTTACAGATAAAAATTTCACTACTACACAAACTATTCGAAACTCCAAATCGATTAGAACACCATGGATAACTAATTGTTTACTAAAATGTTTTCGAAAAAAAGACCTTCGACATTATACAAGTAAGTAAAAACCTGGGGACTTTTTAGTTACAGAGATACTGGAGGTTTTTTTTTAAATTAATTTTTTAATGTTATAAATTTACTTTAAATACCGCCATGAGCCCTGGAGGTACTATTCAATGCATCCATCCACACAATATTTGAGTGCTTTACATTTTTAGTCCTACCGTAAACCGTGATTTATCACCCAAAAAAAAAAATCCCAGCGACTATTTTTGCGCAGATTTTATATTTACATATTGTTACGAGCTGGGTATGGGATAAATTAATTACTACCAATCAGACAATTTAATAACTTTATTAAACACAAAACACTTAAATCTTAATCACAAGTACACTACTGATCACTATTCGCTTGGATATCGCACTTCTAGTTCACTTCGATTCGCTCCGTTGTATCGCCTGAATCAGACTACTCTTGTGTGTCGGCGCTTGTGCTTTTTATACTACCCCATTATTCACGAACATTCCGGCGATGTGTAGAACGGTTCGATAAAAACATCAACAAAAAAACATTACCAAGTAGTAGGCAAAAAAATAATAACCTACTTGTACCGAATAAAGAAGTAGGTACTTTATGCCCTCGGCGTACGGTCGAAATTACAATGACAATTCCTAATATTTTTTATAAGTAGTTACCTACTTAACTTTGAACTAATAATAATGGCACGCTTCTCGAAGTTTTTAGCGAAAACACACTGAATCACGTCCTTTCTCGAAAGATCTCGTACGTACGACGTAACACTGCCCCCTCCTTAGACATGCTCGTCCCGAGCATCATTAGCCCCGTAGTATCGGGCCAATCGGTCTACATGAACAATCTTAGGCGCACCTCGTAGACCCTTCTGTATTCGGTAGGTGACATCGTTGATCCTAGTCACGACTCGGTATGGTCCATCCCATTTTGCTTGCAATTTCGGAGACCTCCCCTTGCTCCGCACTGGGTTATGTAACCACACCAGTGAACCCTCGTCGAAAGCCCTACTGTTTGCCTTGCGGTCATAACGGGTCTTCATCTTCTCAGACATCTGTTGGCCGGATTGTCGGATATGCTCATAAACATCATTCAACTTGTTACGCAAATCATGTGCGTAATCTGTTACACTACGTGGAGCATCAGGGGAAGTTCCAGTGATTAAATCTGCAGGCAACCGTAATTCCCTTCCAAAGTTCGCGAATGCTGGCGTCACAGTCGTACTTTCGTGGACTGCGCTGCGGAAGGACAGTAGAAACGGCTGTATGTGCTTGTCCCAATCCCTTTGCCTGCTTTCCACGACTTTTGCCAGATATCTTTCCAACGTTTGGTTGAATCGTTCCACCATTCCATCAGATTGTGGGTGGTAAGAGGTGGTTCTGGTTTTGTAGGTACCCATCAATCGACAAGTTTCCTGAAATACTTGCGATTCAAAATTCCTTCCTTGGACGCTGTGTATTTCTAAGGGTACTCCAAAACGACAGAAAACTTCCTGAACTAATTTATCTGCGACAGTTGTAGCCTCTTGATTAGGAATGGCGAAGACTTCTGGCCACTTTGTGAAGTAATCCATGACCACCAGGAAGTACTTGTTTCCGCTCTCACTTTCTGGAAATGGTCCCGCAACGTCTAGTGCTATCCGTTCCCAAGGGGCTCCAACGTTGTACACTTTTAATGCACCTCGGCTGCGAGTGTGGGGTCCTTTCACGGCCGCACAACTGGTACATTTGCGACACCAGTCCTCCACATCATCTCGACAGTGGATCCAGTAAAAGCGTTCTCGAATTTTTAGTAGAGTCCTTTTTACCCCCATATGTCCTCCTGAACATCCATCATGGTAGAGCCGTAGAACATCTGGTACCTTAGCTTTAGGGACAACCATTTGTAGATGACAGCTGTCCCCTCGAGCGTTTTCCCATTTACGGCACAAGACTCCATCCTGGATCACCAAGCTGTTCCATTGCGCCCAATAACTCTTCGTGATGGAACTCATCGCAGCCACATCACTCCACTTAGGTTTAGGAGCACCAGCTTTGATCCACTCGAAGATCGGTTTGATGTCCGAGTCATTTTGCTGAGCCTGCTGTAGGGTTTCCTTCCATTCATCGCTGAGATCTGTTCTAAGCATCCTCACGGACACTACTTCCTTAGTCTCTTGCCTGGCACAGTGCTTACAGTCTTCAGGACAAGGTCTTCTTGACAAGGCGTCTGCGTTACCGTGAGTTCTCCCACTGCGATGTTCAGTTATGAAGTCAAACTCTTGTAGTAGTTCAATCCATCTCGCCACTTGCCCCTCTGGATTCTTAAACTGTAATAGCCACTTCAATGCAGCATGGTCAGTTCGTAATTGGAATTTACGTCCCAGCAAATATTTACTGAAGTGCTGCAATGTCTTTACTACGGCGAGTAGCTCCCGTCTTGTAACGCAGTAATTTCTTTCTGGTTTGGATAAAGACTTGCTGAAGTAAGCTATCACAACCTCTTGGTCTCCTTTCCGTTGAGACAGCACGCCCCCAATTCCAGTATTACTTGCATCTGTGTCAACTATGAGGTCATTTTCAGTGTCAGGATATCCCAAAATAGGTGTGTTGCACAGACGTTTCTTTAATTCCTGAAATGCGACGTCGCAGTTCTCGTCCCAATAGAATTGCCGCTTTTCCTCAGTGAGTTTGTGCAGAGGTTTCGCAATGTCGGCAAAATTCTTGACAAACCTTCGATAGTAGGAGCACAAACCCAGAAAGGCTCTGACCTGTGTCTTGTCTTTCGGAACTGGCCAATCCTTGACGGCGATTACTTTTTCCGGGTCTGTTTGAACACCTTCCCCCGAAACTATGTGTCCTAAAAAGTTTACTTGTTGTCTGAAAAACGAGCACTTTTTCGGACTTAACTTGAGATTTGCTGTTTGGATTTTCGACAGCACTCGCTTGAGGTTTTTAAGGTGATCTTCAAATGTACGGCCCACGATGATAATGTCGTCTAGATATACAAGACATGCGTCTCCAATCAATCCGGCGAGTACTTGCTCCATCAACCTTTCAAACGTCGCAGGAGCATTGCACAAACCGAATGGCATAACTTTAAACTGCCACAACCCTTTTCCTGTTGAAAATGCAGTTTTCTCCTTATCCTTGGGGTCTATTTCTACTTGCCAGTAGCCACTTTTCAGGTCAAGTGTGGTAAACCACTTCATACCAGTCAGCGTATCCAGTGTGTCATCGATCCTAGGCAGCGGGTAGCTGTCCTTCTTCGTGACGTCGTTCAGTCGTCGATAATCCACACAGAAGCGCATACTGCCGTCCTTTTTCTTTACCAGGACCACAGGAGAACACCATGGACTCGATGAAGGCTCTATAACACCGTCCTTCACCATTCCCTCAATCATGGTTTCCACCTCTTTTTCTCGTGCAACTGGCAGTCTTCTTGGTCGCTGACGGATTGGTAGCTCGTGGCCTGTATTAATCTTATGCTGAACAAGTCCAGTTCTCCCTATGTCAGCATCGTTTGAAGAGAAAGTGTCGGCGTACTGAAGTAACATCTTCTTAGCCTTGTCCATTTCTCCTTTAGTTAAATCGCAGTTTTCCAAAAGCGTTGACACGTCAAATTTTGCACTACGAATTTTATTTCCGGTAGGCGGATCCTGCAATTGACGCATCCAAGCTACTTCCTCGCAAGTACCGATCAAGGTGCCCTTCTTGATCACATGCTCCTTGTAACTTGGATTCAGTATGCGTACTGCTGAGACGTTGGTGGCCTTGACCAGAGTACGTGCCATCTTCCATGGGAAGTCATTGTTCACCCTTTCTATCAGAACACTTCGATCTTTGTGTCCAGAATTCTGTGGTAATCTAATTGGCACAATTGTTTCTGATCTGCGAGGAAGAACAATCTCTTTCAAGCAGTACACTTTTCCTGATGGTGCACCTTCCATGAAGACTTCATGTGAACCACATTTCAATACTCCTTGATCAACGTCGATCTCGCAACGATGTTTCCGCATGAAGTCCAAGCCCAAGATGCAATCGTCCACTATATCGGCCACGATGACATTGTGCTGGTAAGTTCTATCACCCAATTTTAACTCCACCTCCTTTTTTCCTCGGACGATTATGTGCTGACCGGTAGCTGTTAGTAATCGTATACGGTCGTGGTTATTGACGTAGTCCCCAAGGAACCGACTTGCTAGGTGAGAATTGACGACCGTGTGAGAAGCTCCAGTATCCAACGTCAGTTTGCATGGTGTTCCATTGACTTCGCCTTTGATGGTCAGGCTGTTCCCATCATGTGCTTGCGAGATCAAGATTCTCGGGGCCTTTTCAATACCAGCCAGCACTCGCCCCCCAGTCCTGGCATTTACTCGTTTCCCTGCTGTGGCTGGGCAGTCACTTCAGCCACCCTTCCCTGCTGATCTTCTCTCGGAGTGCCGCGCTTAGGACAGCTTGACCGAAGATGACCCCTTTCTCCGCAAGTGTAGCACCTAAGACTGTACCCTTGCGGCCGGTCGCGTACAGGAGATGCTACAACCTCTCTGACGCGGTGCGTTCGGTGGTCCTGCCTCACTGCCTCTACTTCTAAGGCATGGGCCAAGGCGTCTTTCAGCGCCTCATGATGCCCAAGTCTCACAGCGGCTCTAACTTCTAGGTCGCGTATTCCATCAACGAACGCTTGTACCAGATTCCCATCGATAAGTGCAGGGGCAGACTGGTATGCTTTCCGAACCAGCTTTTCAACTTCGAGGGCCCACTGCTGTAGATTCTCGCCACTACGTTGAACACGATCTTTCAACTTAGCACGAAATACGTGCTCCAGGTGCGCGTCACCGTATCTGGACTCTAACGCCTCCAGCAGCTGCTCGTAGGTTACATTCTTGCCGAGCGCCTCAAGAATATTAAGGGCCTGGTCTCGGAGGGCCAAGGTGAGCGCGGTCATGGCTTGCGGTTTTGTCCATCCATTCGCCTTCATAACGGCCTCAAATTGAATTTTATAAGCCGGCCACGAAGATGTGCCATCGAATGGAGGCACCTTAAAGCCCCGCGCTGAAGGTGCAGCAACTACTGAAGCTACAGTCAAGTCTCCAGTCTTCAGTTCCCCCAAAGCCTTCTTCACCCCAGCGATCTGAACTTCGGCTTCTGAGAGGCGATTCTCGTGCTGCTGTACCTGATCCTTCATCACCTTTAGGTCTTTGCCAAAAGTTGCATGAAGATCCTTTATGAGGAGCATCTGCTCGTCTTGGCGGCGGACCTGCTCCTCTTGGCGGCGGACTTGCTCCTCTTTGTCTCGCTGCAACTGCTCTTCCAACCGGCGAACCTGCTCCTCTTGACGGCGAGCCTGCTCCTCTTTGTCTCGCTGCAACTGCTCTTCCAACCGGCGAGCCTGCTCTTCTTGACGGCGAGCCTGCTCTTCTTGACGGCGAGCCTGCTCTTCTTGACGGCGAGCCTGCTCTTCTTGACGGCGAGCCTGCTCCTGTAGCAGCGCCATTAAAGCTGACAAGTCTGGCGCCATTGATGCTGTAGGAACTGCGGATGGGCCAGCGACTGGCACTGACGTAGGCTGGACACCACCCGGTGTCTGTGTTGGGGAATCTCCAAACCGCCTTTGGTCCATGTCCTGCTGTCGCTGACTCCTGGTACGGATACCGTCCGTGTCGTCCTTCGGTAGAATTGGCATAATTTATCCCACTTCTGACACCAAATTGTTACGAGCTGGGTATGGGATAAATTAATTACTACCAATCAGACAATTTAATAACTTTATTAAACACAAAACACTTAAATCTTAATCACAAGTACACTACTGATCACTATTCGCTTGGATATCGCACTTCTAGTTCACTTCGATTCGCTCCGTTGTATCGCCTGAATCAGACTACTCTTGTGTGTCGGCGCTTGTGCTTTTTATACTACCCCATTATTCACGAACATTCCGGCGATGTGTAGAACGGTTCGATAAAAACATCAACAAAAAAACATTACCAAGTAGTAGGCAAAAAAATAATAACCTACTTGTACCGAATAAAGAAGTAGGTACTTTATGCCCTCGGCGTACGGTCGAAATTACAATGACAATTCCTAATATTTTTTATAAGTAGTTACCTACTTAACTTTGAACTAATAATAATGGCACGCTTCTCGAAGTTTTTAGCGAAAACACACTGAATCACGTCCTTTCTCGAAAGATCTCGTACGTACGACGTAACAATATATTCATGTATATTTTGATGTAAGTAAACCGACCAACCAACCGTCAACTCGACCAAGAATTCTGTACTTATTATACCTAATTGATACATCATACGAAACAAAACCTGTTTTTTTTAAACAGAAACTTGGGAATTTAGCCACCAGAATTTTGATTATCATAATAATAATCATTTATAGGATGGAACGGTTGACGTGTGTCGGGCATGTCACCGTTTGGGTGAGTCCATCAGATATATTATTTCTGGTTGTTCTCGTCTGGTGAACGGCGAGTACTTGCACAGGCACAACCAAGTAGCCAGGATTATTTATCAGCAACTTGGCTTGAAACATAAACTTGTGGAATCTGAGGTACCGTAGGTACTACAAGTATGTGCTTCACGTTGTACTGGGATCAGTTTATCATTACTGACAGGACTATTGTCGCCACTAAGCCTGACATAGTAGTGATATAGACCGATCAGTGCGCCGCGTAATGATATATTACCATCGATCAATGTTACCATCCCGCATGACGAGAACCTCGTGAAAGCTGAGAAAGAGAAGGAGGCTCTCCTTAGGTGGTTGGATCAAGAGCCTGATTCAGAAGCCAGTACTCCTCGATAGGGCCCGCATTGTGAGGAGGTTCCTGTCTCTGGAACCCTAGCCACCGGTATCTTGGACTTTGCTCCTGACACCGGCGGACCACTATTTTTTTATGTGTGTTTTGAAGAAATATTTAATACTTACTTGATGTAAAAAATGTGTTGAAAAGACAAATAAAGAGATAATCATTTTATTATCAGGCAACTAAGAAGGCTCATATGTAGTTAAAATAGGTAGGTACACAAAATAATCTTAAAAAATAATAACAAACGAATACGTACTTATATTAAAAACTTTGTTACGCCGACAACTTTTCGAGTTTAGTTAAGGGCGCTACACACGGCTAAGATACTATAATATTTTATCATAAGATACAATATCGCTCGCCATAGAATTCCATGGACCATTACACACGACGAAGATAATATTAATTTCATATTTTCGAATCGTAAGATAGAAAGCGATATGAGAATTTATCGTAACATAATAATATGATTTTCTACCCAAATGGATCTTCTAGAGCGTGCAAGAATCATATGCACATCAAATTCAAAATCGGAATCGTCATCAGATGAGCTATCCAATAAATCTAGCAGGCAAGCATGAGCTATAATTAAATCACTCTGTATATTGGTTCAACACAGGACACGTGCGGTCGCGACGAAAGCTTACAATATAGTATCGTATCTTCGTCGTCTGTGATGGCCTAATATATGTATATTAATTTAAAATCTTAAGATAAAATATTATAGTATCTTAGCCGTGTGTAGCGCCCTTCGCGGGCGTCGCGCGTCGTGTTTTGCTGCGATTATAATGAGACTCGATCATACGAGTAGGTAGGTACTCCTTCCCACCTTGCTAAATTGAAGATAATTTCTTCCAATGCTTGCGAGGGTGGTGAAGTAGGTGATATAAACTATATTATAAATATTGTCCTGTCCTTTATATGACCGCTCTATTTAATTAATAGCATCCATAAGTGTCCCATAATACTGATACCTATTTATAAATCTCTATCCATAGTTATATCTACTTACCTAATCATAAAACTTATTTAAATGCCATAATTGTGTAAGTGTAATATAAATGTAATTAGTAATTTACTTCTGTATTTTCATTCATTTTAATTATAATATTAACCCTTTAGAAGATTTTTGAAAAAGCGTGGCCTGCTTGTCTTCCGCCATTTTATTTTATTTTCAAAACTAGCTTTTACCTGCGACTTCGCACGGGAAAAAGACCATTTCCTGTGGTAAAATGTAGTCTATATTTTAAGCTAGGCATCTATCACACAGATCTAGCAATAGAGCGGTGAAAACTGCGTTCAAATCCATGCAGAAGTTTTTGCGTGACGCGCGTACAAACATACAGACAGAAAGACAAAAATTCCAAAAAAAAAATTGTTTTGGCTTCTGTTGCAAACTCAAACTCGAACTCAAAGCATTTATTTCAATTAGACCATTACAGGCACTTTTGAATGTCAAAACAAAAAAAAAACTAAGCTACAGTCCGAGTCACAGGGCATAATAACTTGTGAAACTGTATTGTGAAAGTACTGTAAAGAAAGCGTAGATCTCTATGGAGAAGAATGGGCAAGAAACTCCATGGACATTCTTTTAAATCAATACCTATGTTGTTACAAAATCTTGGTTACATCATTCATGTCGAGATTATACATATAATATGAGAGAACGATGTAGAAAGACGTGCGATTATGAGCGTCCAGAACTCCAGAGTAAAAAAATAAAATCAACAATTCAAAAATACAATAATCCATGGCAGCTGCGAGATAACCAGTGTCAGGCTGTATGTTAAACAACCCGACACTGACCTGCAAAGTGCAAATTGCATTGTAACTTATTTTACTTGTGTGAGGTGACTGCGGTTGGAAGTTTTCTAACATTTTTATCCGTTGGCAATTGAGTGAAACTGACAAAGGGCTTCCTTCTGGGTATCTCTGTCACGTCAGTTACGATAGCCTAACAAAGTAAACCTAGGAGTTTACCACTATGGTTCATTTTGGTATGTTACGAATTTCGAAGTACTCAGTCCTATTTTATAACAGTAAGTCCATGGACCGGAGTGTCACATGGTCGCCGCTGACTTATTTTGACAGATCGAAAGCATCATATATGAGGCATGCGGTGATGACAGTCTAGCTGACTTCGTAAACAGACAAACAAGACAAGTCTCTGACTGAGTTGACTGTTGGGTATAAGTACCTATTCTAGTCTTTGGTTGACTGTGTCTGTAATGCAGTCAAGTCTGTGTCGTCAAGTTAGTCGTGCGTACTTAATAAGACAAGTTGTAAAGTTGGAAAAAAATTGTTTGATGTGATATTTACAATAAATATCAAAGAAAGTATTTCAAGAAAGTACAAAATAGCAACTCGAACTTCCCTTTAACCTTTTACACATTACTGCTGAGAAGATACTGTTACTAAAATGGCAGCGTAAGTTTATTCACAAAATTACTATTAATTTGTTGCGTTAGCATGACTGTTTTAACTTTACATTCAAGAATGTATGTAATAAGATATAATATTTACAACTATATAGGGACTTTTGTGTTTCATAATTAGGTTAGTTAATTGATCTTGACCTCGAGAATATTAACCTTGAAGTTGAATTATTCATTAAATTTTGGAAGGTTGAGGTTATTTTTTGTGCTGTTCATGTTATCTGTATGTGACAATCTTTTAGAGGCCCAGTTAATGCTATGAACCCCAGTTTTATTTTGGTTATATTTGATTAATTTTTCTGAAAATGACTGTTCAAGTTATTAAATCTCAAATAATGATTTGTTGTGCCAGCTTTGTTAAATGTAATGAAAAATGCTTTGCAAATCAGTTAAATGACAAACACTTTATTAAGAAGTATTGGTAACTGCTTGATGCAAAGTGTGGTCACAAGGTTATTTGAAGGTGAACAGACTAACTGTATGCCTTTCATAAGTACTGAGTCAAGTACTTCAATCATGACTATGATTTATATGTATTTTTTTATTATGATTTTTTTTTGTATGCAAGCACAAACTACAAATGAGATATTATGTACTTAATTAATTCAATTTTTTTTCATAATTACTCATGTTCCTATGTATGGCCAGTACTGAAATTGTTAGAAATTACCAATTAACCTCTATGATAAGTCATTAAAATTCCTTTCACTTTAAATACCAAGATAACAAATTACAACTTTTTTGTTATAATCATAACCCTCTTATTACAATTTATTCAAACTTTAACAGTTTGAATAAATTGTAATAAGAGGGTTAACAATATCACCAAGGGCTAACAATATCACACAACTAAAAGAAATATGTACATTTTGATATTTTGTTCATTATTATTATTTTAACTTTCCACTTTAAATAAATATAAATGAATTATTTGCAGGCCTAAGGCAGATATTGCACTTATTGGGTTGGCAGTAATGGGACAGAATTTGATCCTGAACATGGATAGCAAAGGATTTATTGTTTGTGCTTTTAATAGAACTGTTGCCAAGGTAAAGTACATAAAACTGCTTGTCACTATCATTATTCAATTTATTCCTTAATTTTATTTTCAACACAAATGCCAATTTATTTTTTGTTTTTGTTAACATCTTTGGATTTTAACATTTTAGGTTGACCAATTCCTCAAAAATGAGGCTAAAGGAACAAAGATCATCGGAGCAACATCTTTAGAAGACATGGTAGCTAAACTCAAGAGCCCTAGAAAAGTTATGTTGCTTGTTAAAGGTGATACAATCAATTTAAATAGTTGTTAATTTCCCTAAAGAAATAACAAGCATATAATACAAAAAGATTTATTTCTCCATAAATGCATAGTTGTGTAATAATAAATAACTCCAAGATGTGTGTCCACAGCTGGATCGGCTGTTGATGAGTTTGTGCGGAAGCTGGTGCCCCTTCTTCAGAAAGGTGACATAATCATTGACGGTGGCAACTCCCAATACATAGACACACAGCGTTGGTGCAAAGAACTTGCATCAACTGGAATACTTTATGTAGGAATGGGTGTAAGTATACTATGTTGGTGTAAGGCTTATGCAAAAAGATGTTGTAAGTAAATGAAGCAGGTGGTTGTTATTCTAGAAAATGCCTATCATGCAGTATTCTTGCAAAATCACCAGCATGAAAGGTCAACCAAAGCACTATTGTATAAGGACCTTTTTTCGTTGTGTGTTATACTAAAACTATTAGAAAGGCTACATGATGTTTCTGTACAGGTGAGTGGTGGTGAAGATGGTGCTCGTTATGGACCATCGCTGATGCCTGGCGGACACCCCGAAGCTTGGCCTCATGTCAAACCTATATTCCAGGTATGTATTCTGGCAGGCTCAGTAGCCAAAGTAGACAGATTTAGGCATAATAAGATTTTTCTGGACACCACATGTGTTAGGCTATATTTTTGTAAATAAAAAGCAACTTGATGGATTTTAACCATCTTTATGTGTAGTTGCCTTTTTATGTGAAAAGTTTGGGTATCAAGATATGGAATGGTGTATAACGGAGACCATAAGTGGGTTTTTTTATTTTGTCTGCTTACTAATTATATTCGAATTGAAAGTGTAATTAAATTTACCAATGAAAAGAGATTAAAACAGAAGAGATTAGAATGTAGCATGGTTCAACGAAACATTATTTTTATCATACATAGTAACTTGTTAACTTATGATTACTGGTGGAAGGTAGAGATAGGTAAAATGTACATTTTCGTAAAACATTTTATTTAGTTACTATTTTGTCATTTCAGGCGATATGCGCGAAAGCAAACGGCGAGCCATGTTGCGACTGGGTAGGAGAAGATGGTGCGGGACATTTCGTCAAAATGGTGCATAACGGTATCGAATACGGTGACATGCAACTCATCTGTGAAGCCTACAACTTGATGAAAGATGTTCTAGGTATATTTATGTAACATTATGGTTAAAATATGAAGTACGATTACACCTTTTGATGGCCGGCTATACACAGGTGCAGCCAGTAGCAGTTGATTACACTTAGATATACATTTTATTGACGGGTAATAGATAGTAGGTTTGACCCTACTTCGGCTTTGAGCCGTAACATAACAACCCATTACTAGAAGTAAAGAGTTGGAGATAAAAACTTGCAAAAAAGAAAAATATGAATATAGTTATCAATAATGATGTAATTAACGCTATTATTATATTTACAGGTATGGAGCAAGGCGAAATGGCTGAAGTGTTTGAGCAATGGAACAAAGGCGACTTGGACTCGTTCCTCATTGAAATATCGAGAGATATTCTCAAGTTCAAGGACTCTGACGGTTAGTTCCCTGTGAAGTTGAATATCTTATCTTACCACTATTATAAATGCGAAAGTTAGGATGGATGGATGTTTTTTACCTTATCACGCCAGAACGGCTGAACGAATCTGGATGAAATTTGGCACAGAGATAGATTATAGTCTGGAATAGGACATAGGTGGAAATAGCGGGCAAAAGCTAGTATAATATAAATTATACAATCTGCGAACTACTAATATGATTTCAGCCTTCTATGATGAATTAATAATGAATTAAAGTACAAAAATTATTATTTCAATTGTGTGTGTGCATAATAGCATATCTCGAACCTACCTAAGAGTGTGGTGTAATTGAATTGACTTGTGGTATTGTATAAAAGTAGTTGTAAGTTGGGTACTTCAGAAAACAACAAAATGCAATATAACCAAGTAGTAGAATAATGTTGAAGTGTTAAACTTATAACTGGAAATCAATCAATTACCTAACTACATATTAAAAATTGTATCTTAAAAAATAACATTTGCTCAAGTACTTTGCCTTGTTTAAAGATATGGGTGTTAGCTCTGCTTTCTTTGACGGTTCTTACTTCATTTATATTCATGTCTATTGCATAAAAATTTTGGGCAAGGAATTGCTTAAGCTCAAGTAATTACTTTAACTTGACCATAGATACCAGGGTTATAGATTTTTTTGTGACTCTGTAAAACATCCTGTTGTAGTAATTCTAGGTAATAACTGAGGTGTTCTGAAAAACATATTTTAATAGAGAAATCACATTTTAACTTCATTAGGGTTTTGACTGACACAAGTCAAAAGTGGATTTAACCGAGTCACAATAAAAATAAAACTGAGGTCAAGACCCGCACCTTTTAGAGGTGGACTACTCCTTTTTAGCTCTGCGAAATAGAGTTGAACGCTGTAGCGATTTTTTGAAAATCTATATATATCAAAATATTTTTATTTTGCTTGAGCACTGTTTAAATATATTTTGTTTCATTTATGCATATCGTCTTTTAAAGTAAAAAACAAAGTTGCTTTCATCTCTTTTTGTGTGACCGCTTGGTTCTTTTGAATGGGTTTTGATGCGGATTTGCCATCATTTGGAGAATTGATTCAGGAGGGTTAACATTATATTAACTTAAGTATAGCGATATTTCGCTTTTTTGACATGTCACCACATCAGTGCATTGCAGACGTGCGAAGCAGGGGCGGGTCACGAGTTTTATATATTTATTTTCTTACACTTGCTCATTTATTCTCTAAGTATTGCGAGATTGTTAAAAACAAAAATGCTGAGAAAAACTTACATATTTAAAGCTACGTGTGTGCAGCGCTGAACGCTCGATGTTTAAATTGCAGGTAAATACCTTCTGCCGAAAATCCGCGACACTGCGGGACAAAAGGGTACCGGCAAGTGGACCGGCATCGCCGCCTTGGAGTACGGAGTGCCGGTCACGCTCATCGGCGAGGCAGTGTTTGCGCGTTGTCTCTCCGCACTTAAAGGTATGCAAAACTAATCTCATCATCTGCCTTGCATCGGCCTACAGTCCAACCGGGTGTAACGGAATATCTGTATTTGGCATGGAACAACTTACTATCTGACCTCCACAACCCAATTACTGGCCGAGCTTCAATGATTGTATTGTCTTCCTTAATAATTTATATTCCTTATTAAAAATTATAAATTCACTGACGAGCAAATTATTTATGTTATTACCAGTTTAAATGTATTAGGCATATAAGCTTTGAAAGGCGAATTGCTAGCCTAATAAAGTGTCAAAATATCTAGTGTTTAAATGTAGCTTAGGGTACTTACCCTAAGCATTTTGTTATTATTTTATGGTAAATTAAGATATTTAAAAATGAAAAAGCTTTGGAAGTTTGCATGTAAGCTCGTAAATCTTGCCGGTGGGAAATCGGGCAGATCTTGTTATCAATAATAAGGTAACTTCAAGTAGAGATTTATATCAATATCCACCCAAGTAATAATCAATATTTTACCATTTTTGTGGAATGATGTCTGCCGCTTCAGAGGTAGTAATATCCATAAAAGGTTTTATTTTTATTTCTATATTTTCATTTATTTTATTTGTTAATTTTATAGGATTATTCCCTTATATAACTGCCATTTATTTCCAATGGGGTCAGACGGGAACTACATACATAACGCCACCTACCATATTCCATAAATAGGTACTCTTTTTGCATCGTCAACATTCACACATTTGGGGCCACTGATCATACGCGCTTTATGCTAAATCATGGCATGATTTAACGTAAACTGTCTATGACTAGTGATGCTTAATGAAGTCATTCATTGTCATGACGATGATTAAGCGTAAATAGTGAATGACCAGGCCAAAACGAGACGTGTCTCGTTTGATGCGAGATTATGAGGTGTCAAGTTTTATCTAGCGCGTTTTATTCTTGCTTGTATTTTATGACAACACAGGTTTTAACCAGACAATGATGATGGTGGAAAAGAAGTGTAGTTTTTTATTAACACGTTTTCAATGAATTAAGTTTGCAAGCTTGGGTGACAACTCAAATCTCAGAAATATCTTACAAACACTGAATAGGATTCGATCCCGATCAGGGGCGATGGAAGTTCCCGTGGAAGTGGCGAAGTTCTGGGCTAACAAAATATATATAGTATCGTGCTAGGGACACGAAGAAGAAGAAGAAGCGATGCCATTACGATGCTATTATAGGATAGGCAGTCGAGCGGCTACATGCAGAAGCTGACTCTAACATAATTGGGAAAAAGTTAGACAGGCGATGAGAATACTTAACTTTGTAAAAAACTTTTACTTAACGAAGAATTTTACAATGTGTGTTTTTTGATCATACTTTTATTTTTAATGTTTTGTATTTTTAGTTCCAGTGGGTTAGCACGACATTTGATTGTAAATTTAATGTTTTTTTTCTGTGCAGATGAGCGAGTTAAGGCGAGCAAGGTGTTGCCGGGTTCCTCGACTAAGTTCACTGGCGATAAGAAGCAGTTCCTCGAACATTTACGCAAAGCGTTGTATGCTAGCAAGCTTATATCGTACGCGCAAGGGTTCATGCTCCTCCGTGAGGCAGCCAAGGTATGTTGGAATTTTACTGGACCTAGTGAAAATGCATGTGGATGGATATTTGGTTGACTTAGACCGGGGGGGTTACCATGATCCACCAGGTATCTGCGGACCTCGATAAACTCAATAGTTATGCATTCAACAATGTTATCAAAACTTTTTTTCAGAAAAAGAATATTTTACAAGTTCGAGATTTAGGACCAATGAAAGAACACAATCTTCACATCTAAACTACGTTCAAGAACGGTCCAAGTCATCATAGCTATGCAGTGTTGACTGTGACAGCTTTTGAATGCAGTTTAAATGTGCTCATCACGTTAGGTTTCATTGATGAAATTGCCCTTCGATTTATATTATTATTAAGTCAGAGGCAAAAATTAATGTAAAAAAATATTTGTTTGTTTTGATGTTGCCTTGTCGCATTGTATAAGCTTAGTGATAGATGCTCTACTCCTTTTCAGGAAATTTATGTGTATTGAAAAAACAAAAGCGTTTACTACAAGAATAAAATAAATACAAGAATATGAAGTTTTCAGTAACAAGTGATGGTACAATTTATCTTTATGATTTCATAACAAGTTATAAAAAAATAGAATATAGCCCCGTATTTGTATTTAGTCATTTACAGTAATATTGTAGATACTAGATTAATACATTATTAAACAATGATGAGTGGTCAAGATATTTTCTTAGTATTGATAGAATATTGCATAGTCTTCCTGCATGTAGATAGCACAATAAACTTGCAAAGATATTGATGGAAGATGATTATATATATATCGCTACCCGTAAGACATTAGTCCTTATTCTATAGGGTAGGGTATTATTGGAGAACTATTACATTAAGCTCGTTTCCTAGTCTACAGAACAGTAGCACTCTATACTTGTTATCCAAAATGTAGTCAAATGAAAGACGATACTGATCTAATTTTAGTCACTTGAATGACCTGATGTTAAGTCGAAGAACAACGTGTTAGAGAAAATCCGTTATATAATTCTACAGTTTAATAGTAATAATAACACAAAACCGGTTTAAGATTATCTTGCTTTAGCTGCCTAAATCGTCCTTACAGTAGTAGCTATTGTACCTAGATTATGTTGATGTATTAATGTTGTGTTTCTATCAGGTGAACCAGTGGAACTTGAACTACGGCAGCATAGCTTTGATGTGGCGAGGCGGCTGCATCATCAGGAGCGCGTTCCTTAGTAACATCAAGGTAAGTACTTGCGACCTACAACTGCACTTACGTAACAATCTTGCATTGCAATTTCACTATTACAACAAAATTCATTGCGTTTAACGTTCTTGTTCAAACGTATTTTTCAAACAAACCCCGCAACGGATTATGAGTTACCTATAAAATCAATCCGAATTTATTCTTTCGATCAATTAGTCACACAAAAATTCGTAGTCGTGATACTGCTTAAATATGTACGCGGCACAATTAAAAAGTTATTGACCTACATAATAGCAAATGGAGTACTTTTACCAGTGATTTAAAAAAAAAGGAATGACCAAACAAAAATGAACTATCATAAAATCAAATCAATGTTGATTATCAAGCAAAATGTAAAATATGATGACTGGTATAACGTAGGTAATTTATTGTCATATCATTGTCACCTAGTATGATAAAAATGTTTGCATGGTTTTGCACTCAAAGTAGGTAACGAAGGTGAAAATTGTAATCACTGACTTCACAGATAACGTGACCACTTCGACATTCAATCTCAATGTCATGCAAACTGTTACATAATTGTTTTCAAGTATGATTCAAGCCTATAAATATAAACATGGCATGACTAGTGTGAGTGACATTTTGAAGTGGTTTTTAACGACTTCCAAATAGAGTAGGTTATCAATTCCTCTGAATTTTTTTATTATTCATTTTCCTTATTACCTGTAGGTTATCATACGAGGTTATTAAAAATACTGTAATCTTTCCAGCGTGATACTCACTTGTTCGTGTCTTCACATGGCACTACATGTTGAACATCAAAGGCGACCCGAACTACCCGAATTACATATATTTTGGTGAAACGGTTCGTTTTTGGTCTCAATGGTTCGCAGAATGAGCATGTTGCAGCTGATATCTTCCGCAAAGCTTGCTGCGCTCGTGCAGTTTGGGTTTGATTTTTACCGCCCGGTTTTGCCGGTTTATGTCTGCCTACACAAGTGTGTAGTACACGTTATACAGGGTAGGATCCCCATCGACTCACAAACGGCTACACGGTCACGTATTCACTACATCATTCCGAACTCACCCCACATAGAACATTTTCCAAGTAATTTGACCGTGTAGGTATTGCACTTTTGTAAGAAACAGCAGATGAAAAAAAACCGATGAATCATTTCTATGTGGGGTTCTGAATGATGTACTGAACATGTGACAGATAGACAGACGGACAGGATGAATATATAAGGGTTTCGTTTTCGCCATTTGGCAACGGAGCCCTAAAAATACTAAACACTCCAAAAAAAGCTCTGACTACTATTGGTTATTTTCCAGGACGCCTTTACAAAGAATCCTCAGCTGACCAACCTGCTGCTGGACCCGTTCTTCTGCGAGCGCATCAGTGGGTCGCAGCAGTCGCTGAGGCAGGTAGTCGCGCAGACGGCGCTGGTGGGCGTGCCGGCGCCGGCCTTCTCCGCCGCGCTCGCCTTCTACGACGGATACAGATCCGCCGTGCTCCCTGCTAACATGCTTCAGGTATATATTATGTTGCTCTGTAGTGGTGCCCAATCCAATGGCAACGGCCCAGACCCTCGGGTTGTAGGCTGTAGCTTCGAATCCAAGCAGGGCACTTGGTGTAATTTATTTCATCACCACTGCTTTTAAAACGGTGAAGGAAAACATCGCCAGGGCATTGGCATATCCTAGAACGACACATTCAAAGATATTTAGTTCAACATACATCCTGACACTGACAGGTAAATTGCAAAAAAAAAAAAATTCGCGAGCTACCATGGCACCTTAACCATTATCATATAATAACCTTATATGGGTTAACCGGGTTAAGGGACATCTCGCCCACGCAAAAACTGGTCTGCGGGCCAGGTGTTAACTTTTAAAAATGTGAAAAGTAACCATCATAAGTATATAATTAGCTAGTTTCATACAATTTCTTTGTAAAACAAATGCCATCATTGATACTATGAAAAAAGTTTTGTAAGTATAGAAGTCGAAATCGGGTATTACAGACAAATAAAACTCGTTTTTTAAGTGTTCGGGACGTTAAAATTCTTGGTAAATTTGAAAGTTTCGTCTTGCTGACTAGCCTTTTCCCAACTATTTTAGGGATCAGCTTCCAGTCGAACCCGATGCACCTAAATACCGGTATTTCACATGGAGTGACTGCCTATCTATCTTCTACAACCCAGTTTATACTGTGTAATACGATACCCCTTAGTAAGACTGGTTGGCAGACCTTCGGGTTTCTTACTATCAAACATGAAGACTATCAAAAAATTTCAAATGACAGCCAGGACCAAAGACTTGTATGTAATGGATGGGTAACCATCCAGGGACCGACCTCAGCAAGCGTTGTTCAACCTTGAATGAAGGCAGACTCAACCAGGAGCCCCTCGAGTTTAATATAAATGAAAATATATTAGCAAAGACCTTATTTGAATCGTGTTTTTTTCCAGGCTCAAAGAGACTACTTCGGTGCGCACACTTACGAGCTGATCACAAAGCCAGGAAACTTCGTGCACACCAACTGGACCGGCCACGGTGGCAACGTGTCCGCCTCCACATACACTAATTAAACCATTTAAAGTAAACTAATTAAACTATGTGAAGGGACCAACATAACCCACAATTTATGTTTACACATTTACACAATCAGTTGTCGATTTTTATATATTTTTGGTGCATTTTAATTATGTTAAGTTTGTTATAATGTTCTTATATTGCGAACGCTTATTTATTACAATGTTACTCAGGTGGATGGGACCTACAGAGCCTTAACGCTACTTTAAAAAGTACAGGGGGTAATGTTTTTGAGTATTTATATGATTTAATCTAAACCGCTGACATTCCTATTTACTTTGTTTTGGGTAGGTAATTGCAAACAAATATCTGGTGGCCTACCATGACGTTTTAAAGCAGGAATGTTTTAGTATTATTCCAGTGTGGGAAAGAGATGGCGATATACATTCTGTATAGCTCTGTCTCTTTCCCACACTGGAATGGCATTAAAGCATTCCTGACGTCATGGTAACCCCACTGACTTCAGTGGTAACATTCCGTGTTGACATTTCTTACATTTGTGAAGGTTAAATTTATTGAATATAGACTTAATAGATGTATTGTTAATGATGCCTATATTTTTTTTTATTTGAATCAAGTAAATTGCTTTTATGGGTGCAAACTATTTTTGGACAATTTTAAATATACATTATTTTATTTCATATGGAGTTTTAATACATAAATAATCACCTAAGTTCGTGCAGCGCATATCTTGTGCAGTCAGTCTAATAAGTGGCAAATATGTTTTGATCGCGCTATGGCCTGCTCCTTAACTCTACGGACACAGAGAACCCCCTCACATTCAGCGCTGGGTGTGTAATGCATGCATATCATTTGCTAAATTCCCGCCTCCGTTAAGTTTGAACATCACTTCTCAGCACGGAATTGCAAATGTCCTACCTGTTTCTGTTGATCAGAACCGTAATTTGCTAGAGCAAGAAACACAGCAGCTATCGCACGCGGAAGAATCAACGAGGCGATTGGCAGCCCGCTCTAAAACTCGCGCGGGTGCTTGTGCGGTTACACGCTCGCTTGGTTGCCATTATCATCAGTCTCACCGGATACAGCTGAATATCAGTATCTTACATGGAGCGACTGCCTGTCTGACCTTCACAACTCAGTTAGTACATGATACCTCTGATAAGATTGTGTACGTTACCCCAGCAAGAAAGTGTCTCTTAAAGTTATATGAGTAGAACGTATAATTGGTGCCTTATCTGCTGTAAATGTGCCCCCACATAAAAAACGTGTGCCCCCTGTCGTTTTGGAAAAAAACGGAATAAACGATAATTGCTGGGGTAACGTTTTTCTAGCAGGAAAATTCTAAACGAATGATCGGAGAGATAACAATTGTGCATGGCCAGAGAGCTTATATGTGTGCCAAAATGTGCCCCCAAAAATAAAATCTGTGCCCCTTCAGGTTTTCGAGATATTGCATTTCCTGCTGGAGTAACGTTTTGATGAATCGTATATCTCTAAAACCATTGCATGTGCCCCTGTAGAATAAACATACACGAGTAGCTCTTAATGTGTGCCCCTTAGTGCCCCAATTAGATTTAAGAAAATATTTATAGTTTTCAAGTTATCGCGGTTTTATGAAAACCCGAAAAAACATCGCAGCGCCTAAATGAGACAAGGCATAAGTTCGCTGAAAACTGTATTCGGTCCTTCTTGATGCTAATAATAACCATACAAAGTTTCAAAACTGTTCATGCATGCTTTTTTGAATAATCTTGCTAAAAGTCAAAACGATGGTGTCATAACTTTGACGGCAAAATACAAGGAACCGGCTCAATCCCAGTGTTGGAATTGGAATTTGGTCGGATAGCCAGCCGTTGTTTACATATTTTGGTTTTTTGTGTATATTTACTTAATGCGAAACATTCCAAGCTAAATATTTTCACCATATATTTTTGACTAAAGGCACAATATTTTGGTGTCCACCTACACATCTGGGATTGAGCCGGTTCCTTGTATTTTGCCGTCAAAGTTATGACACCATCGTTTTGACTTTTAGCAAGATTATTCAAAAAAGCATGCATGAACAGTTTTGAAACTTTGTATGGTTATTATTAGGATCAAGAAGGACCGAATACAGTTTTCAGCGAACTTATCCCTTGTCTCATTTAGGCGCTGCGATGTTTTTTCGGGTTTTCATAAAACCGCGATAACTTGAAAACTATAAATATTTTCTTAAATCTAATTGGGGCACTAAGGGGCACACATTAAGAGCTACTCGTGTATGTTTATTCTACAGGGGCACATGCAATGGTTTTAGAGATATACGATTCATCAAAACGTTACTCCAGCAGGAAATGCAATATCTCGAAAACCTGAAGGGGCACAGATTTTATTTTTGGGGGCACATTTTGGCACACATATAAGCTCTCTGGCCATGCACAATTGTTATCTCTCCGATCATTCGTTTAGAATTTTCCTGCTAGAAAAACGTTACCCCAGCAAGAATCGTTTTTTTCCGTTTTTTTCCAAAACGACAGGGGGCACACATTTTTTATATGGGGGCACATTTACAGCAGATAAGGCACCAATTATACGTTCTACTCATATAACTCTAGGAGACACTTTCTTGCTGGGGTAACGTACACGATAAGATTGGTTGTCAGACTTTCGGGACTCTGACTTGCTGTAACGACTGTCAATGATATCTCTCGTCTCGAGAAGTCGCTACGCTCCCTCCAGGGGGCGCGGCTGGCGGGTTGTGGACTGCGTCCTTAGTCCCGCGGGGTCATGGTGTGCCCGCAACTACGGGCACCCTCACTATGGTGGTCGTATAGGCCCGGCCGAAGGCAAGCGCGCGCACGCAGCTTGCCTATGTGTGGATGCGATAGTGTTCGGTTGGAGCGCCACGGCGCTATAGCGCCGCTTGCTTCACGCCACCTTGGCGGTCTCTCACCGACCAGTTAGACCTCCGGTTACCCGGAGGAGGCTCAGTGGGTGACGACCAGCGACGGAGATGGTCAAAGATCTACAAATGACAGACGGGACCGCTCGCGTGTGTTGGCAACGCTCGCGTGTTTGAAAAAATATTATGAGCAGCTCTATGAGATATTTCTAAGGATATTTTGACAGCGTGCACCCGTGCGATATGTGGGAAATATCCGTAATATAATAACCGAGGCAGGTTCATAGATTAAAGCAAAGAGACAATCAAGAGATCGTGTGGCTCTAGTTTTATCTGGTTCAAGGAGCTTTAAGGCTTTATTTGGCAATGACTAGCAACAATTTTTGCTATACCTAATTATTTTACTCTTTGGTCAACATTTCTGAAGTTTATAGTGTGTGGCTCTATGGTGTGTGGTTTTGTGTGTATCGTCCTGCCAGTTTTGTGTGTGTAAATGTTACAAATAGAAGCATGATAATAGAAGATGGGTGTGTAAATTGAGGCATGAGTCTCACATTCTGAATGCAATATCCCGGTACAGTCGTTAATAACCTACGTTTACTAATTAAGGCCTATGGCAATATAACTTATTACCTGGCATCAAAACTACTCTATCATTGGTTTTTGCGAGTCACAGTCCTCAGAACGGAGGTCTCTAAACTTACATGTGTATGGGCAACAACATTCACAAACGGTAGGGTTACGTAAATACGTATAGAAGTTATCCGACAGAAACTAGAACGACGTCGCATATCAATCATAGTTACGGAATTCAAGTCCTGGTTTTTACACATTAGCAGAGTTCCAGTCTCGAGCAGGGTTGTAGCCGGAATTTGGTTCGGGAGGGTTTATCCTAAATAAAAAAGGAAGGTGGGCAGAGGGTCGGGGATTACAACTTCAGATTTGTTTTTTGTTATTACCTAGGTACATAATACAACAACCTTTTCTATGCAATGGAACTCGACAGGACTTACTCGTATCTTGTTAGACACCGCTGGGCAACCGTCTCCGGACTAAACTCACAACCTTGGGCGTCGACAGGATTATTTCCAGAAGGAGCCGCAGGATAGAGGAAGTTTGAATTTTGCAATCCACCTCGGATACCTCGGGTTTTCGTTTGTGAATTTATACAAGGAGTAGATAACTTTGTAGACACATACAGAAAAACTTATTTTAATTTAATTATAATATGTACTTGCAGCAGCTTTCAGGGGGGGGGGGGGGGGTTGGCTTGAAATCCTAAAATCCTCCCCCTGCCTAGGTAATTCGCATCCAGGTCCTACTTCTATTTTCCACTCTATTTACCTGATTTTCGAATCCTTCCTTTGTCAGCCTTCTATGGGGATGAATTAAAAAATAGTGACTTAAACTTCTGCAGACAGCGGTTTTGACTCCGTTATGGTAACTGAATTTTAAATGTAGATTTTTTTATTACAGATTTAACAACAAATGTATGGGTAAAACATGGTATGCGGCGTGGTACTGGCTACGCTTCTCCTATTTCTATGGCTGCCGTGCATTAAGCAGGGAACATGGACCCGCCCTGGGCCAGTGTACGCAAGGGACCGAAAGAATCGAGTGTTTCAGATAACCCCAACTGGACAATGTTGCGAGACTCAGTGTCAAAGTAAATAATTTCACTTTTTTCTGATTTAGCAAATCCATTTGTGTAAATAAATATTTTGACACGTTTGTTTTAGTTTCATTGAATCATCATCATGATAAACAGTTATATCACATCTCATCATCTGTCTAGTCGACTAGGTCTGTGGGGCCTTGTTGGGGTCGCCTTTCAGTCTAATCAGATGCAACTGAATACCAGTATTTTATATGAAGCGACTCCCTATCTGCCCTCTACAAGCCAGTTACCCGATACCTGCATACCCCGTAGTACTGGTAACGGTTGTAAGATTTTCGGGCTATTGACTACCTGTAACGAATGACGGAGATCTATGAAATGGAATGACAGCCGGCACCGATGGTTGCGATGTGTGTTTTGGGAGATTAAAGATATATTTCCCTTTTTTAGGGAAACAAATCGGTCTAGGCATTTCCTGTTTGAAACCTAAAATGGGGAAAAAAGTTGCATCGATTGAATATGCGGAAAATTCAAAACCACGATCTAGCAACTGTGGTGTGCGCACCACAGCCTTCGATCAGCTGTTGTGATGACTTGCTGCCATTACCGCTACAGATAAAAAAAAATAGGGCGAGTCAATTATTCAGTCATTTTAGACGTGACCATTTGCAAAAAAAATGTCTTTAATGGTGTAACTATTTTTATTTACTTTATTTAATTAATTTACCTTACTGTCTTTTATTATTTCACATAATATCACTATTAAGTTGCGTAATTTAATTATTTTGTTCATCGACGGCAACTAAAACGTGCGCATCGAAAACTCTTTGGTAAAAGTTTTCATGGAGTTTGTTAATTATTTAAGGTTCCAAATTCAAATCACATTATTGCCCAGCGGGCAGTAATTAAATTCAGTAATATTGTATATTACTGCCCAGGGAATTAATGACTTACTTTCCTTTAGGTTTGCATGACATATAATTTGACATTTACGAGCAGGTGGTGTGAAAACAATATTTAGAGGTCATGGTACCAAAAAATCATTAGCTAAAAAATTACCAAATGCTTATTAATTATGAGAACTATACGGTGGGTAGCTGTTTTAACCGTAAATCTATGCTGCGTGGAGGTTCCCTAATATTAATAATAAAATGTTTTAAATTTAAGCAACGTAATGACATATTAGGTCTCTCGGTTGAGGGCACGCCACGATAGTGGCGATAAGTCCCCTCTTTGAGGAGTGGCTTGAGAGGCGCCACGGCGTCCTCACCTTCCGCCTGACACAGGTCCTCACCGGACACGGTTGTTTCGGGAGGTTCCTGCACCGAATCAGGCGGGAGGAGACGCCCGGGTGTTTCCACTGCGAGGATCGACCGGAGGACACGGTGGAGCATACGGTGGAGGTCTGCCCCGCTTGGGTGGAGCAACGCCGTGTCCTCATAGCGGCGATTGAGCCAAGCATTATTATCAGCGATATAATCGCCCAACTTGTAATATGCTTGCTTACACAGCGTGCGTTTACTGCATGTTTTAAATTTCGTCTCATTAAGTTTAAGAAAGTATTCTTAAACTTAATGAATTTTAATATAGCATCTCAAACAGTACCTACCCCATGAAACATGAGTCTACTTTAGCGAGTCTAAAGCCTGGCTGAACTAATTGGTTCCTAATTCTAGTATTGTAATTGTATCTGACACCTTTTTTTTTTTTTAAAAAAAGTGCAGATATTTTCAAACGTACATTGTTTTCATTAATGTATTGGCTATGTACCGTCATAATGTTAATGTCCTTAAAAAGTTCCCTTAGAGAATCGCGCCTACGGAGACCAAATATGGCTCTAATGGCTCTTTTTTGCAGAATAAAAATAGACTCGATGTCTGCAGCCCGTCCCCATAACAAAATGCCGTAAGACATTATACTATGGAAGTAACTAAAATAGACCAATCCTGCGTATGTACATCAGTGTCTGGTATCTACATCAGTGAATTGACGAATTTTTCTAACAGCATATGCTGCCAATCTCAGTCGCCCCGCAAGGGATGTTAAATGAGAACCCCATTGTAGCCTCGAATCCAGCGTAATCCCTAGGAAAACCGTTTTATCGACGAAATCTAGTTTCCCTTTATTCAATATCATCTCACAATTTTTTAACATTCGGTAAAGCAAATCTTATGCATTTAGTTTTTTCATTTAATACTAAATCGTTTGCTGTGAACCAATTATTGACCTGAAGTAGGGCATTAATTACGTCATCTAGATTTTTGGGCCCGTATAATTATTTTAAAAATTTGGAAAGTGTCATCAGCAAATAACACCATATACTTACTTAGGTTGGTTTTTCAATAAATAGGGTAGATCATTAATATTATACTAGAAAGAGGAAAGGACCCAATATCGAACCTTGCGGAACCCCCATTTTTACTTTTAAACCCTGTGAATTAACTCCATTTATTTGAACTTGCTGTTGCCTGTCACTTAAATAAGATTGTACCAAACACTGACATTGTAGTGCAATTTTTGCAAATATCGTAAATATTAACGCAACACGGTTTAAAAAAGTAGTTTAACGAAAATCTTCTTTTCTTCAATTCAAATTGAATATCTTTTTGTCAAATTATAGGATCTGTTATAGTGATACCATTTAGAAATTGGTATTTAGTAGGCATATTATTAAATGAATAGGCACTGACTGTGTATTACGTTTTTTTTTTACAAAAATCGCTCTTGAACTTGGATGGTGTGTTAAAAATTTGTGTTACTATACTTACTATTAGAGAAGAACCATACGACCGTACGCAAAATACGCGCTTTGGACGTGAAGTTGCGGAATCCAGCCCGTGATATAATACAATACAATAGAGAAGAACCAACTTTGTCTTTAAAAGATCTGAACTTACATAAAAAAAAAACATAATTTCTCATGATAGCTCTAGTATTCAGCAGAAATTTACAGAAATCAAAATGATAAAATAATGGTTTTTGTTGAAAATACAACCCATTTTGTAATAAAAGGTAAAAATTTCGTAAATAATAGAAAAAAAAGGAAATATTTTCGGAACCCTTGGGTAAAAATGGTTAAAATTTTTAATTGTTATAGTTAATTATCTGATTCTGGTTCATCGAATCCTTAACGCTGGACCACTATTTACGCTAAACCCTGTATAGTCGCATAGCATATATTGTGTGAGTACTATGTACTAGAAAGCTATCATTCACTGGAAACCTACTTCTCTCTCGATTTGAATGTGCCCTGGCGGTTGAGAGTATGTCATGCTCACTCAAATGTCTCGCTGATGGTGGCGTGTGTGTCGGGTCATTTAGTTCTCTTCAAAATGGTTGAGTTGAATGATAGCTGGTCCATGCGTCATGTTCGTGAATGGGCGCTGTCAGTTGTGACTGGTCATCTCTTAGTTGCCACGGTTTATTTGAACTAACTATTTTGTTTTTTAATTGCCTTTTTTTTGTACTATGGACACTTTTAACGTGCACGTCTTGCTACATCGTTCTCACAAAATGTACCATCTCATCAAGAATGATGTATCCAAGGTTTTTGTAACTACATTATGATTTAAAAGAGTGTCCATGTAGTTTCTTGCCCATTCTTCTCGATAGAGATCTACGCTTTGGAATGGGCAACTATAGTACTTTCACAGTTATTATGTCTTGTGACTGGGACTGTAGCATAATTTTTATTGCTGTCTTTGTTTCGACAGTTCAAAAGTGCCTGTAATTGGCTTACATGAAATGAATGCTTTGATTTTTATTAATTTAGTCTTAAAACAAAACCTTCCTGCAATAAGGTTGTTTTGTTAAAGACTACGGTAAGGCCCCTGGTATAACTTCCCTAAAACTGGACAGCTAGAGATGTATCTTTACATCTTGCAATTGTTAGATCGCAAGACAGAATTTTGCCATGTTGCTGATTATCCGGAGCGGACGCGGTTGCTCACGAGGTCTTGTGTATTCCAATGAATAATTGTAGTTCGCTATGCAGTCACAGCTTGAAGCAGTCGGTAGTAATGGGAACTAAATAAAACAATAAGTTTTGGTATGATCTTTTATTTTTAGACTACTCACAAAGATAACACCGCGCTGAGCGGGACTGCACTGTGCCAGAGCGAGTTTGGTACCTCTCAGTGCGCAGCAAACTATGCCGACATGCGCACTTGCACTGCCGAGTTTGCGGCCTACCTCATCTGCAATACGGGGCGGAAGGGACACCGACGCGTAAACGGAAACCATGAATGTACATATAAATAAGTAGGTAGGTAGTGGGTAGGTAGGTAGTTAAGTAGGTTGGTAGGTAGGTAGTAGGCAGGTAGTAGGCAGGTAGGTCGAGTATTAAAAAATACAAGAAGGTAGTACTACGTAGGGAAAAGTGCATTGCAACGCATGCCGGGTACAGCTAGTACTTAAATAAAATAGGTAAGTATTTGGCTACGTCGCGTCGGTTGCTCCGTTAAAGTGCAATTCCGATGAGAGCGGAGTTTCTTTAGCACTTCAGTTACACTGCTGTGACTCAATAGTCATTATATTTATATGAATTATATAACCTACATAAATACATAATGCATCTATCACTAATTCATAGCACCTTTTGAAAAATCTTTCATTGTAATTTTATTTTCCTTTCTTTACTTTACTTTGTAGGTTTGTAATAATTCATAAAAATATCATCAATCAATGATTGAAATCTTGTGTTAAAAGTAATTATTTGAAATTAAATAAATTAATAAGTGTTATCAATAGGCACCTATCCAGTAAAAAGGAATACCTTCCTTATTTATTAAATTCGGACTTTTAAATAAATCTATTTTCTAGATAGGTACCTAATGGATTAAATATACGAAGATGTAATATGTGATGAAATTGAAAACCTCATAAGAGGTCATTCTACTCAGCGTGATTAACGATTTTTTCTAAGAGACCCTGAAAATGCAAAAATATCCACTGTTCTACATTTGAACATAAACGATTGGAAGCCGTTATATTTTATTTGTTTTTATGATGATGACTGATGTGTGCCTCTACTTAGGTGACAAAGACCCCTTATGAGGTTTTTTGTGCTTTGTACACTTTGTAAGTACCTATATGTCACCTAAAAATACAATACAAATGAAATTAATGAGATGAAATTAATTAAAGAGTAGATTATAATAATAATATTCACGATTTAACTAATGATTTCAGGTGTGAATATTTTTTAGAGATCTGTGATGTTTATTTTTGTTGGAACAGTTTATGAGGAAAGAAACAGTTGTATTAGTTTATTGTTATTGTGGATATTATTGTCCAGGAAAATGAAATGGTATTCATAATTTTTATTATGATTTATAACGTGGACAAACCCAGGCTAATTTCAATCAAAGTTGAAAAGCCATGGGGGAGGCGTTTGCCCAGCAGTGGGTCAGAGTAGGCTGACATAAAAAAAACCCACGATCACGACCACGCTGAAAATATTCACACCTATGTTCAACGCAATTAGCGTAGGTACCTACTACGTTCGTGGGCCTCCAAAATGAACATCATCAAAAATTTACATGTAACCAATTTTAAATCTTAAGACTTTTCGCCGGTTTCTGAATCGAGTAAGAGACGTTTAGGAGTTAAGTATAAAATTTCAAATTTTAGCTGCTACATTGCATTTGAAGGAAACGTCTTTTTAGTAGCTCTATGATCAAATACTCAAATCAGAAACGGGGCATTTGACGAACATATCATAGCAATGTCAGTAAAATTTAAATGTTGTCCATAAGTCAATTTTTATGCGACTTCGTCCAATAAAGTCAAATTATAGTGACTAATTGATTACGTTTAAGATACATCTTTGAGTGAGACAGTAAGTTGTATTATCTTTTTTTAGCAGCAGTTAGAAATATATATATAATATACCTACACGTTGAATGGCATTAATAGTCATTCAACGTGGGAAGTGTGTTAGGACTTTTAATCATTTTAGTTGTTTAGGTTTTTTTTTTTGGCAATTTGCTTGATATTAATTTTCAGTAGACAAAATATATTTTTCTATAGATATTTTCTGTAGACATTATAACATCGTGTTTGATTGATACATAACATATGTATAAGTAAAACAGACTAATTTAGTAAGAAAATATCTCTGTACAAATATAAAGTATATTCTGACAGTTATATTTATTTATTATTTAATAACATTTTTTTTTAAAATTCATTTTAGCTAAGTAGGTCCATTTGTTATAAAATTTTAAGAAGACACTAGGTGTGTTGTGTTTACATACAAATACTATAAATTAAGTTAAGTATTTACAAAATAGTTTTTAAACTAAAGAAATAAATAAAAAATTAAAAGCATTTTACTAAACTTTTATTTGTCTATAAAAGTCCACGATATTTATCGTTTATAAAAAGTCCTAATATGAATTTAGTTTTGGATATAAAGGTAGGTACATAGAAACTGTATCTACTTCACAGTCTTCTTTCAACACAGTGCAATACTTTACTAAGTTTTTTTAATACAATAAATACTTAATGAAATAACGCAACAACTGAAAATACTTGCTCTTGGTCAAAAGTTGAGTTAATATGGATATCACGATCACTAATTGTTCGTATGTTATGTACTTTATATGAGAAAAAATGTTTTTTTTTTTCCAAAACTATCATAATCATAAGTGATGAGGGTGATGGTGTGACCTTAACATGCTCTCTTAAGAGATTGTTATGGTTCACCTAAAGTGATCGTAGCTAGCGCATGCATCACTGAAAGAATAACTTAATTTTACGATCACACACGAGAATGTCGAGAATCGTACTGATTTATGAATGTGAATTCTAGCTGTGAATCAATCAGGTTAATATTACTTTGACATAAAAATATCCAGTTTAACTTTACAGAATTTGCAGTCCTACTTAAAATGAATTTACCAAGTGTTTCGCGTTATTTCCATTAGACGTAGTGGTAATTTCTCTAAATTTTAAGACATAAAATATGTACATTCGTTTTATAGTAAATATTATACTAAAATGATACAAATGGTAACTGCATGCAAAAAATGGTATCATATTAAAAAGCGTGTACCAGAAAGGTGTGCTCATATTTCGATGGTGGTCCCATGGAAAAAAATCTGTTTGATGGTCTGAATAATATCCTGAAACAGGACTACCACACCTGTCTGGTACACGCTGTATATAGGTAAATTAGTGAGCGAATCTCTAGAAATTTCAGATAGGTAGTTGTAAAATTTAAAACTACCAATATAATATATAGAATATACAATAGTGAACATCTAAGAAGATATTATTTGTCTCAATTTTTATTTAGGTACATACTAATACGGCTACACACAAGAATGTATAACCGGTAAGATTGATAAATCGATTTATATTTCGCCTACTGCCTAATCTACACAATAAAAAATAAGTATAAAGAAAGTGACCATACATAATTTCATGAATAAATCACAATCATTTAATTTTTTCAGATTTGTTATTTGTGTAAATATTGTTTCACTCTAATGTGGTTTATTTATGAAAATGGCGTAATAATTTATAAATAGTTCATTTTAACTATAAACATTTTTATTAGAATAAAAATAGTACTTTTGAACTTGCTGTCATTGTTGTAAAATCCTTCTCAACGCGTAGTGAGGCAGAAGGTTTTACTAGTAATGTTAACTTGAAGAAAACTACGAACACCAACAATACAGCCATCGGAAGTGTAGTTTTCTGGGCTGCACTCATTCACGCATTCTGCGCCAGCGACGGGGTCATTCCGCCTTGTCGTTCTTGCGGGTGCCCGCGCTCGCAGGACTCGCCGGCCCTTTGTTTCTGCGCACACAAACAGCTTATTCGACAATTGCTAGATAACCTCCCGACTGGTTTTGCAAACGTGAATGCGATACAAGCATCGTACACGCACCAGGGTGGACCATGCTGATGCGTTGAGGACATCACACCCCAGCAGAAGTTATAATTGCATTGCGTGAGTGCGAATAAGAAGAAAAAACACCTCGGATTGGTAGTTATTTGTTTTCTTGCCCATCATAGTGACACAACTATGACACTGTAACATAATCTCATTGTTAGTTTTAAAATTTCAGTAACATGTCCTGTAATAATGTACTTGCACTGTAAATAAATAATATAATCTATATTTGTTTTTATTGTACATTGACATAGACGCTGAGTAGATCCTGAAATAACTACCTAGGTACTTACCTATGTATGTCTAAACTGCAAATACCGACTTGAAGGCTGCATGGGCAGTTCAGATTAGCCTGTTAACTGTTGGTACCGCCAATAGGCTATCCGATCCAACGAAATCTAGGCGAGGCTAGACCTACCCTAATCTTGATTAGAAATACTATAATAATACTAATTATTTGCATGCTTTGGGAGGGGGGAGGGAGCCATGACTCATTGTGTTTACCGTTTAATGTACAACGGTCAGTATTTCGGTCACGCCAAGAGCACGCACAATGAACCAATAAATTAAGTGGCGTAATCAATGTAGGTCAAGAATATCGCCGTGGAGGCTAGTTATCGCGGAGACTCCGATAAAATATACCTAAGTATGCAAGGCACTGATAGCCTCATAATATTAATTGAATGCTAGTAGTGTGTAGCGCATGAAACTGCATAAAAAGCTTATAAACAATGGAGCTCTCTTAGTAAATATTTTGCTTTCTAATAAGTTGCAGTTTTGTAATAACCTGCGAAAACAATTTCAGATTGTCGCAGCTATTCTGATGAAATAATACTTATAAATCAGTACATCCAAATCTATACAGGTAGATTCGGTATAATGCCATTTACAAAGCTCTGTGCGGGCGCAAGCTTTCTCTAGTGATGGGAGAGGCAATCTCTGCACAGCTACACCTACTAATTATAAATACTCTTGCCTTGTAAACGTCATCATCCGCCAGCACCTTATATGTCATCCTTCGCTCTTGGAGAGCCAGCCGCTCGAACTGAAGAATGAACTGACAGAACATAAGCTACGCTATGTTTGAGCACAACGATGGAACACGTCTGCAACACTAGATACATTGATGATAGCACCACGTTCCACTGGGCATTCACTATGTTTGTTCGTGACAGCTGTAGTGTAAACATTTAATTATATTTGAGTGTTAAAGAAAACAATAGTAAGATCATTCGGGAAAGTACATGATTACCGTGTGTTTGTATGTTAATTTCTTTCCATTATTATTAGTTTATTAAAGGTGCTTTGCACTCGATAACGCTCTCGGAACAAACAGGTACAGGTCTGCGCGTACGCAAACTATTTCTGTAACTATTTCAGCATTTCAGTTTTTGTAACGCAGCAGGGTTTTTTTACAATCTTTTTTTATTTCTATCTTTTTAGTTTAGTAATGAAAAAGGTATAACTTAATTTACGATTTTTTAAACATATAAGTTATAATATTATATTTGTAATCACATATTGGTACCCCATATGGCGCCCAAAATGCACCATGTTTTTTTTTTAAATTCTAATGCGGTACCATGACAAATCTAACAACGTATAATTTATCGAAATCGTTTTTTTTCTGTTTATGTGCTACGAGGGAACAAAGAAATGGACGTAATACATACGTGTAAAAACACCGCGATTACTACCGTAATTTCGAACGTATGCCGAGGACGTAAAGTACCTCCTTCCTTTGTTTAAGTTTTTTTTTTTGTGGTATTTTTTGCTAATAGATACTTTTTTTGTTTAAGTTTTTTATATACAAATGCGGACAATGATGATGGTATAAAACTATGAAACCACAGCGCGGACGCCGTGGCGCGTGAGTTTCGCTTAAGGCTTCAAATAATTAAAGAGTTTGATTTGAGATACAGAATATAAAAAAAGTTTCTGTTGTAAAAGTTTTCAAGCAGTACTTACTCAAAGAAACGAGGCGGTTTTATTTTAGTAATTATTTAATGAAAATTACGACACAACATTACGCCATTGACAGTTGGGCACAAAGTGAGCCAACGACAGTGTTACTAGCTAGCTTAAACTTAGATAAAAACGATTGATGATATTTTTTTTCTGAGCAGCTACTGGGTTCGAAAGGTTGTCATCTTTGCCACAGGTGCGTAGCTATTGTTGACACAGTTCGTTTGCTCGAAGTCACGAGCGACCAGACGCGCCTTGTCTATAGGATTTCCTTCCGTTTCCTTTATCTTGAATAACCATTTCCTACTCACCATCTCTTCACCAACATCTTGTTCTGGAACATCTTGTATTTCCTCCTAAGTGTTATTTTCATCTAGAGTTTTCATCTCTGTCTTACAAGCTTCTTCCTATTTAGTTCTATGCGGTTCATAGCTTCTGCATAGGTAATAAATAGGTTCTTCACATGAGACACTCAAAAAACTATTTCGCTATCCTCGGATTGTTCATTTATTTTGTAGTCTTCCATCCATGCAGGTGCTCTTTTCGGTTTAGTACCATCTCTACCCCATCCCATCTCTTCCCCTTGCCAAAATTCACACAGCGGTACAGTTACGGACGAAAAAAAACTCCAGCAGTGAAATTAATATATACCTATTAAAAATTAACAAATATATTTTAGGTCATTCTTCACATATTTGTTCCTGTTCTTAATTTATTTCTTCTTCCTTCTTTTGTTTCATATGTCAGTTCCGGTATTTTTTCTTCTACAGAATTCTCATATTCTTTATTGAATGATTTTGATGATTGCTGATCGAATACATTTTCGTAGTTTTCCTCCTGCAGGCCTACTATGACTTCTTAATGCAGAAATGTTTTAGTTCTATTTCGAGAACGGGAAAGAGACGGCGCTAGACGGCTGTCTGGCGCCACAACTACAACGTTCCTGCATTAAGAGGTCATAGTAACCCCCCTGATCATAATCATTTTTTTGCTACACTTCTTTGATGTTGTATTCCATACGATATTATTATATTTTATCATCTCTGCACTACAAAATTCTCTACATAATAAATATTATGCTTCTGTTATAAATTCATTCAAGTATTTAATACTTTCACTTTTCTACTTCAAAAAATAACCTTTTCTGTATTTAGTGTAGGCGTCATTCAAAAATAGGAATAATTGTGCTCCACACAATGATATTTGTTCAAAAGGTCCTATCGGTGTATTATTTCACCTGAGTGCCTCGTTGGATGAGTGGCCGCAAGTGTCGCTGGGCATGAAGTCCTGAGTTCGATGCCCAGGTCGGGCAAAGTTTTATTGGGTTTTTCCAGAAGGAATTTCTGGGTAGTAGCCACGTAGACTTAATTTGTGTCTCGTTGATGGCAACAGGCTCGCCCCCCGGCGTGATGTTAAGTGTTATTTCACCTGGTGATTGACTTCTGATTTCACTAGACGGGAATGGTAACCTATGTTGTTTTCCTTTTACACAGGAAATAAATGTTTCTTCAGTTACCTTATTATAAGTAATATTAAATTAATCCAGTAATTTTTTTACTTGATTAATGTCCTGGTGAGCTAACTTTATTTATATTTGTATGTAAAGTAAGGTTATAACATTGACAACTTGTATTATAAAGATAACTTGTGAACAAGTTGGAATGACGGGGAAGACAAGTGTCTTTCGGCACAGTTAATGGTATTTTTACACGCACTATAAAACTCTGTATATTGAAGGTGGTAATTTAGTAATAATCCAGTAATTTCTCCTTTTCCCCGGTTTCTCCTTTTTTCCGGTTTAATCACTTTCGGAACTTGTAAGTCGCAATATTTTGAAAACATGTCTTTTGTTTTACATAAGTGCTCGGAAGCACCACTGTCCAAGTACCAAAAATTATAGTGTTTACAATCAGCTTATTGAGCCAGTTATGACAAAAGCATTTTTGCTTATTTTCTTGGGGTGTTGTTTTTTCTTTATTGAACCAACAATTTTCAATTTTACTCTTTTTACAAAAAACATGCCATGTTTTTTACAACAACAATTTTATCTTTAAAAGAAACATCGAGCATAGCCGGGTCAATACCGTGCTGAGTAAACCTTGAATTCGTAGACCAACCCGACTGTAAAGTGTCAGTGTCCACGTTCCGGCACGGCGTCATAACAAGCAGGACGCACTGGTTGAAGACCCTAATTAGTCTTCAAATATTGCGGGAAGTCCTGCAAGTTCTCTTCTCTTCTTCAATATATTATCTGAATAAAATTGTAGTGACCGACTTGTGTGTAGTTTCCTACCGACTGTACTTCGACTAACGAATTGAATAAAACTATCGAATCCTAAAATCTAGCAAACTCTGGAATCTGTCAATTTGACGCAACTGTCACATTGACAGATTCAAGAAGAAACTGACTAATCAACGAAACTGGCGAATTAAATAAACTGACGAGTGAGCTAAACTAACCAGTGTTACACGGATTTGTTAACAGTTTCATTTCAGTTTTCAATTGTAGAGTTTCTTTCCGCTGATCGTAGATTGTACGCTAGTTTTACCATAGTCAATAAATGTTTTGTTTCTTCTCTACTAATAAGTAGTTATACTGCAGCGCTTTTTCTACCTACCTCTCCGTTCCATAAAACTAACGTGGCAGCCGGAATCTACAGGTACAGGACAGTTAGTGGCTCATTTTGGATCTAGTATAGTTAAAATTCCCAAATGAGAGATTGCCGGTGTGGTACAACATTAATATGACTATATTATTAATTATTATATTAACATTAAATAAATCATATTAATACAAATATGATTTTATTATTGTATTCATTATTTTTTATTTGATTATATTTTTTTAAGTTATTCCATTACAATAAAAGGTAATGGAATCATTAAAATAAACATTTAAAATGTTCTTACCTGCTGCTTACATTCTTTGTTGGCTTTTTGTCCGCCTTCTCCGAACTAGGCCCAGGGACAGGTGAAGGGTCCTTGATTCCCTGAGCAAAAAAAGTGACGGAATAGTAGTTTATGCACCATGGGTATTTTACGTGCCCAAATTTATATATAAATTTATATATAAATTATATATAAATTTGTTATTTTTCACACCACCTGCTCGTAAATTTATGTCAAATTATATCTCATGCAAATCTAAAGTAAAAGCAAGTCATTAATGCCCTAAGGCAGTAATATTGTACTAAATTTCATTACTGCCAGCTGGGGAATAATGTGATCTGAATTTGGAACCTTAAATAACAAACTGCATGAAAACTTTTACCAAAGAGTTTTCGCTGCGCAGGTTTTAGTTGCCGTCTAAGAACAAAATAATTAAATTACGCAACTTAATAGTAATATTATGTGAAATAATAAGAAACAATAATGTAAATAAATTAAACAAAAATAGTTACAACATTAAAAACAATTGGTTTTTGCAAAGGGTCAAGTCCAAAATGATTAAATAATTTAATTCGCCCAATTTTTTTTTATCTATTGCGGTAATGGCAGCAAGTCATCAAAACAGCTGATCGAAGGCTGTGGTGGGCACTCCAGGGTTGCTAGATCGAGTTTTTAAATTTCTCGCATATTCAACCTATGCTTTTTTCCCCATTTTATTTTACAAATAGGAAATGAAACATATAAAACTATTCTCATTCACAAAAAGTACCATTTAGTATCGCATTTTGTTTTTGTGTATGTATTGCCTAATCCCGTTTACGCACGATACCCTGCAATTGGCTTATTAAACGCAAGTTATTGTTACAAATGAGTAATTGGCTGTAAAATGTCTCATGAATTCTTAAATTTAACCTTATTTTTTAGTGCTGTAACTGTCTCCAAGGATTTAGTTTTCCCCTTGAACGATTTGTTTCCCTAAAAAAGGGTAATATATCCTTAATTTCCCAACACTGGCGCACCCCCGCGGTAGGATATTGGTGCGCAACGCCATATTTCGAAAATCGAATTGGTTTTTATTTCCTCGCAGTAGGTATGAAAAGTGTACTCCTCGGGGATAAAGGTGTCTTCGCCTTGGGCTAGCTTAAATCCCTCATTTCTCACAGGATTCTAGCCCTAGAATCCCTCGTTACATTCGAGATTCAAAATAGTGCCCGCGGTGTAAGACACTGCATTATCCCCTTGGTGCATAATCTACTATAAGGTTCCAAATTCAAATCACATTATTGCCCAGCGGGCAGTAATGAAATTCAGTACAATATTGCTGCCTTATGGCATTAATGACTTGTTTTACTTTAGGTTTGCATGACATATAATTTGACATTTACGAGCAGGTGGTGTGAAAATTAATATGCAGAATATCATGGAGGTAACATTATTAGATGCGGATGTATAATTTCGCTATTTTACTTTATGGAGCGCAGACATGGCAATAAACAAGACGTTATATATGCGGGAGATATGCATGGTTGGCGTGAGTCCGCACTCGGGATTAGTTAAAATCTAGTAATGAGAGTCAGTATTCTAGGAGTTTAACTCACTGACTGCGTTGGGGACTCGAAACGTACTGCGTTCCGAATCCCAAATAGCTATATTTAATGGACTTTGGCAATTCACATATCTGCTGGAGGGACGGTGGTCAAAAATATCTATGTACACGCGGTGAGTTATGAAATTATTCTTTATTTGTGGGTGAGTTGAAAAACGTTGTTTGATGATTGATAATATTGCACAATCAGTTTGTGTAAGCACTATAGACTGGAGGTGCAAACCCACTTCGAGTGCATTGGTTTCGCATACTTGCATAAAAATACTATTTTCTCATCTAAACTCATTCAAAACTATTTCTAAAATATTTATTTATTTCACTAACAATTGTATACACTGGTATAAGCAAATAAAACAGAAGCAACAAATCAGAATAAAGTGTAACAATCAATTACATGTAAACTCAGCATGCATACAAAACATTGTCGTAACTTAAAAAAAAATAGAAACAGAAGTCTATACTATCAAAGTTGCACTAAATTAAATAAAAAAAATAATAATTAAACTAAATTAAAACAAACAAAACTAGGTAAACAAAAATAGGTAATTTGTAACCTTAATCACACACCGAGTGAGTCCTAAGATATTCAATGATCGGGGAGATACTTATAAAAACTGGCTTTCAATTTGCCCAAACTGTCAAAATGGAGGTCGATTCGATCACCGCAACCGTTCACAACCTTGCAAGAGCTCGCGTAGGGAGAACCAGCACCCAGAACCGTTATTCTCTGCGGAAGGTAGAGTGGCGTTATAGGACTGCGAGGAATTCTTGAGGAGGCACGGAAGTTAAAGTTATTTAATATTCGCGGGGAGGCGATTTTATGGGCCATAAACTTTGCACAGAATCATCGTGTCATTCACATATCGACGTTTGTCCAGAGAAACCATGTTAAAATGTTTGACCCTGTCACTATATGAGCGTATTTTCTTGAATAAACCTCTAGCATAAGCCAGGTGCCCCAGAAAACGTTTTTGTATACATTCAATACGCAATGAGTGATTAGCATAGTGTGGCCGCTAGACCACGCTACAATACTCTAATATGCTTCGAATAAACAATTATAAAGGATAATTTTTGTTCTGCAGCTTTTAAATTGTTTTGTTTTTGATAACAAAACCCAGCGACTTTTTCACTATGTGAGGGATAAAAGTTAATTTCCGATGTAACATAACACCAAAGTAATTTATTGTGTCCGATTCCTTTTTTTTTCCGTCAATATAATAGTCCTAGTCAATGAGATGATGTTTCCTAGTAAATTTTATATGGTAGCATTTGCTAGGATTTAGGAGCATCTTTTTCATTTGTCACCATTTCACCAATTCATCCGAATCGCATTGTAATTCAGAAGCGTCATGTTTAGACTTAACTATTTTGACGAATTTCAAATCAGCAGCAAACATAAAAAAAAATACAGTGCCGAAAGCAGTTCGGAATATCATTCATAAAAAAGTTAAATAAAACCGGCCCCAAATGAGACCCTTGTGGCACGCCCGAGGATATGTGTCCGGCGGTTGATCGAAAGCCATTGACTACTACAAAGAAAGCTCTGTCCTCAAGATACGAACTTGAGTTCATATCTTGAGGACAGAGCTTTACTTACGGAATCGCTGGACCTTTACTCTCATGGCCATGAGAGTAAAGTTCCAGCGATACCGTAAGTTCTTAATTTGTCAATGAGGATTTGATGCCAGACCCTATCAAACGCTTTGCTGAAATCAGTAAATATGACATTAGCTTGATAGCCAGAATCAATTGTACTGCGTAAAAAGTGACAGATTGGTATTTGTGGATCGAGACTCCACGAAGCCATGTTGTCCCTCACTTAAGTAAATTTTAAGATGATTTTGAATGTGAGGGCTGATGAGATCATAGATTCAAATATCTTACCTAGGGTTGAAAAAATTTAAATGGGTCTACAATTCGAAAATAAGTCCTCATTGTTGGATTTATGGATGGGTACGACCTTTGCTTCCGTCCACTTTGAATGGAAGAGTCCACTAGATAAAGATTTATTAAAAATAAGCAACAGAGGTGTGACCAGCTAATTCGCACATTTATATATGAATATTGGTGGTATGCCATCTGGGCCAGCACCTTTGTTGCAGTCTAAACTTTTTAGCTTTTTGTATAAAGCTTCACTGTCAATAACTGGGTTGTTTAAAGATATGCTACGTTCTTGAATATTATTAATATTTGTTATTTTATGGGTACTGCAACCGTTTTCAGCAGGGCTGTATATAGAAGAAAAGTAAGAAGTAAAAAACTCACATGTCTCCGTTCCATCTGATGATACAGCTGTACTATTCGTCATCTATGACGAATAGTACAGCTGTATCATCAGACGGATCAGGCGGATCCAGCTCGTATCCTTTATCTATAAAGGATACGAGCTGGATCCGCCTCGTTTAGTTTTGACATAGGTCCAAATATACCTTTATGCATATATATATATATGTATGTATATATATATATATGTTAGACCTTAATAAAAGTACGAGATTTGATTTCTCAAAACATTTATTATAAATGTTTACGTTATATTAAACCGCATCTAATAATGTTACAAAAAATACCTATGATTTAAATAGAAAGAGCACAAACTGGAACTAAAATAAAAATACGTACCTACGTACATATATCCTAAATCGTGCCGTTCCACCCTGCGGTGGAAGGGACATCGACGCACCAACAGTTACCACGAATTCAGTACATCATTACGAACGCCCCCAAATAGAAATTTTTCATCGGCAATTTAACATTAGACACAATCGTTGGTGGGTCGATTTGTGGTCCCCTCCACCTAATATTTAAGCAAGCTTCTCAATAGTCGTAACCGTAAGTGATCGTTGTGCCCATTTGAAATATGTCGTCATCTTCAAATATAAACGATCGCGTCTACCGCATATTTGCGCAACGTTCGCTTTCGTTTAGGACCTAGAAACCTAGTAAAAGCTAGGTTATAATAATAAGCATAAAACTAAGTTTATTATAAGTACACCTACTTAAATGTTAGATTTTTTATACCTTAGTTGTTTGACTTGTCGATGGGCCAGGTTCGGCTTGCTGCGACTGGCTCTGTACGTGGCCCATTTTTGATAAAGGTGGGTTCTTGAAAGAGTAGGAGAAAGCCAGTCCACGTTTCAACGAAGCTCTACAAAATATTTCTGCCATCTTTGAATGCGAATTCCTTAACTTAAAAATGTTGAAAAATAAAAGAGAATCATAAATTAAAAAACCTAGATTTAGGAGAGAAACCTATTTTAAACAGTGGTGGCCAACGACTTTCTGTTTCAAAAAGCACAGCTTAATGATTAAAAACCATTTACATACTATATCAATCATAACGAAACGTGTACTATCTAAGTTGGTAAACTGAACAATTATTAAAGATGACAACTTGTGTCCAAAGACAACGAATAAATATAACCTTAATTCGTTCTCTCTGGAATATTCGCCAGTTATGTCCATTGTTCGACTTTGAGCATTACGTTACAAATACAAGTTCCCGATGTTTTTTTTTATGTATGGCATCTCGCAGTTCAACCTAGGAGGTTGTCATCTGCTTAGCCGGACTATCCTGTGGATGCCTTGAATTTAAGGCCTCCAGCCAGGGCAAAAAACTTACAAACTAAGCGACTACACGCTAGGGGCACCCCCTGTGGGGCTCGGACCTCGGCTTAGGGCGTCGCTGGGGGAGGGCAGCACGGGGACAGGCTGGATCTGAGTGGTATTGTTTAGGGGCTGGTTTAATTCTACTGGCACAACATCGCGGGCGGGCTCGAGCAAGGGTCGGGGAGGGCAATTACCGGGACGACCGACGCGCGACGGTCCTCGACGGCGAGGGCGGAAAGACGGCGGTCGCGATCGGGGTTTACGCTTGAGCGTACTAGTTTCCCTACGGCTCTCCTGGAGGAGAGTTATCGCGTCGTCGGGTGTGACTAGAGTGTGCCTTGGTCGGCGAATCTGACTGATACGCGAGGGGTCGTATCGGGCGGCCGATGCGATTAGGGGATTGCGATGTTTTATTGCGCGATCGAAGAAACGCTTGGAAAGGCGTTTCATGAACTGCAATATGGTAGGCATCCTAAGGTCTACGTGGAGACGTTCGTTACGAACTTAAAAGGGGGCACCCGTGACCCTACGTTAGTATCGGTTTTGGAGCGTCTGCATCCTGTGAATGTAGCGGGGCTTGGTATGTGCGAACAGAACACAAGCGTACGACATGATGGGACGGATCACTGCGGTATAGAGGCGCAACTTGCACTTAAGTGACAACTTGCTCTTAGCCGCTACCATAAAATGAAGCCTACTCATAGCGAAGGCACCTCGGTCGCGAGCTGCTTTGGTATGTGCCCCGAAGGACAGGTGTTGGTCTAGTATGACTCCTAAGTATTTGGCTTGCTTCTCCCAAGGGATCGGCTTGCCGTACATAGTGATCGGACGGGAGTTCCCGATTATGGAGTCTGTAATGTAAAGCTGCGTTTTCACTTATCGTTCTGAATGGGAGAGTGGGAAAGTGACAGCACTAGACAGCTGTCTAGCGCCATCTCTTACCCAGTCTCGAAATAGTACTCAAACATTCCTGCACTAGATAGATCACGGTAACCCGAAACCCCATTGTGCGTGAGCAAGCTTTTGTTTGCGCGGTAAATGAAAACAAACGAACATGTTTATTCAGTGATGATCGGTTGGGCTCGGAGGACGATCGTTCGCTCATTCATTCAGTGAAAACGACGTCACCGGTGCGGCGGTGGCGAGTTGCATTCGCTCGACGTTGGACGTGCTCGGTTGGTGTTCGATCTTTTTCTCAGCCAGTGAACTGTTTAGTACGAACTTTTGTTTAGAATTAGTGTTCATTTTTCAGTGTAGTAAGAACAGATAATAATTTCTATTTTGAGCAATATCGGCAGAACAGCGAACATTTGCTGAAAACAAAATGTTCGCTAGGCAGGTTAATGAAAACGCGGCTAAACAATCAAGATTCGATTTTGTACAGAAACAACAATATTAAAAATTGTATCCATACAGGTTTCGCACTGTAATCCTCGGTTCTCCTCATTCTCTGATGTAATGTTCGAATCGGAACTGTTAAGGTGGCTGTACACTCTCGTCGACACTTCCAGGTAGGGCGAGTGCGAGTGCTTATAGGAGCTCTCGTCCAGCCTCGGTGTTTGTTTGGCTGTACACACTTGCACTCGGAGTGTCTCGGCGGGAGTGTACAACCACCTTTACATTACTGGCTCCCAGCGAGAGAGAGCTTTTAGCGGCATACTTCTGGTAGTATAGCCCAGAGGGCATCCAGCAAGAATATTCAGCTTGCAAACTTGATAGCTGAGTAGGTGGGGCGCAATGACAGAATGCCAAAACTTTGATTGAAAAGTTTCAGACAGGAGCCCTGCGAACGAACACGAACTGAGCCAGGAACACAGCTATGGACGAATCGTGGAGTGAAGAAAAAGTCAGACAATTAATGGAGACGTCCAGAACACAAGATTTTTTTTGGAATCATGTCGCCCATTAATTCTGTACCAGCTCTCTGTCTGTACAACTCTGTACCACTAAGGTCATTATCGGCGTTTCTTTAAGACTTGATGTAGATATTATTAATAATGAAACACTGACAATCGTCAGACAATCCTCTTCGCGTCTTGTCAGCAGACTGACGATACGGTCGTGCGCATGCTGGAAGCAGATGTTCGGTTCCTGCACACACTGCGTCCGTATGGACGTAGGACCATTTCACCAGTGTTGATGAAATGGTCCTTCCATGTTACATTGCATGTTTACCTTTCATCAGTCTGTACGCAGCATTAAAGATGTGGATTTCCCCATGTTGTCCAACTAGTAAGAAACATTCTTAGTATTATTGTTTTTCACTTTTAATTTGAATAAATCCACCTCGAGCAAACGTGGTGACAATGCGTTTGCCGTGCAGTGGAACACCGACGCTAATACGATTAAGTACCACATATTCAGTATATCATTCTGAACTTCGGATTCCCCTCACAGAAAATTTTCATCGGTAATTTTGAAAAAAAGTCAGCTGTTCCATACATTTTAACAGTGTAGGTATTGCAGTTTTGTAGGAAGCTGTTTTTTTTTAATAACCGCCGTAAAATGTCTAATTGGGTGGTGGGAGGGGTTGCAGAATGATGTATGTACTTTATACGTGGTATCCGTTTTAGCGCCGGTGTTCCTAATACCCTGTATTTTTATGCCGTATAATATTAATATAAATAATAAATATGTTACAGTCAAAACTGTTAATCGTTCAAAAGCGACTTAGACTGGTTTCAGTCAAAACCTTTATTAAGCTAAATATGTTTTTACGGAACGCCTTAATTTTAATTATTAAGAGTTTAAACCGTTCAAGAGTAGTTTTTAGTCTTTTTTGCAGTCAAACTTTTTGACTGTGACATAATATTATGTACAGAATTAAAAATATTTATTTATTACTATTTACTAAATGATATACACTAAGCTAAGTTAATTTACATAAATCTTTAGTAAACAATTAATAATATCAACTCTGCCATTCTTTGCGTGATGAAAATCAATGATATAATTACATTTACTTTTCAAAAGTATTTTTTAACATTAAAATTAAAACGTAATTACGTCGTGGTATGTAGAATTCTCAATTATTATAGGCGTGCCATAGCTTTTCTATTTTTTCTTTTGCAGGCACAACGTATATTTTAAATTGCAGCCTTATCGGTCATCATAATTATACCTAGCGATAGTATGAACTTATTATGAAAAGCAATGAATATTACAGTTTCGTTAGGATTGACTTATGTAATCCAGGTATGTTTATGTTCAGTTTCATGAATAACATTTATTGCAATATATATTTATTAATAATAGTTATTATTGGTAACTTTCGAATATGACAGTATGTGACATGTGTGTGTGAGTTTGTGACTTTGGTATGTGACTCCACCTGCTGTGGAAAATAATATATACGTATAAATACATTCTATAAGTAAAACCCTTAGTAGGCCTAATATCGAAATGCAAAAAAAGTGCAATTTAAAATTACCGACAAAAATAATGGGATCATTTTCATGTCTTTGTTTAAATCTAATTGATTCAATTGCAGTCTGTTGTTGGAAATCTAGAAGGTGGAAGCTTCCACGAATTGTTGTAGTATGTCTGCCAGATGCTGGCGAAGATGTGCACAACAAATTTTACATTTTAACATTACTGATAACCATTTTCCTAAAAGGAAAGAAAATAACATTCTAAGGATTTAGGCTAACAGATAGATACATTATTTAAAAAGTTTCCGATTTTGCCTTTGGTTCACGGAAGTAGTAAAAAAACCGGCCAAGTGCGAGTCGGACTCGCAAACGAGAGGATTCCGTCTAAAAACGTTTCTTGTGTATACTCTCCTTGTATGTTTGGTGTTAAAGTTCATTTTGTTTTTATCATTTGTTGTTGTAGAGGTCACAGTAACACTCTGTGAAATTTTCCGATTTTTCCATCGTCCACTTCATCTTTGTTCTCAGGACAAGATTGAAGTCAAGAGTAAGCCCAACTAATATTAAAAAAAAATGTCGTAGCTGTTAAAAGGTATTGAAACGGTTCTGCGTCCTTTAAAAGAGGCTCTTTAAATATAACATAAACTAAATATACATACGACTAAGTATATTCTTACTCGTTTATGGCAGATTCGTAAGATTTGAATGTGAAAATTATGCAGGTTTAATTATGAATTTACAAAAAATATTATAAAAGTTCGCTCGTCCACGAGAATTACAGGTGCACCAGCATCGCTTAGCCCAGCCATAGTGGAGTTGAACTTAACGACCAGATAGGTACACATCCGTACTAAGGTAAGCTGGTCCCAGTTTTACTTTTTTTTGGCGTATTGCGGTCACTGATATCGCATTGAGTACTGGTATTCGTTTGTAACAGGTAATCTTTATAATTCTGACTCAATCGCAAACTGTCCGAAAGCTTTTACTATTCCTGTGGGTCATGAGATATTTTGCATGCTAGTAATGCACAGTTCCATTGGGAATCTTCATGCGGGTGAAACCGCGGGCCGAAGTTAGTGCTGACAATGGAAGCTCATTGGATCACATTGTGAGCCGTATCATGTACAAAAATACATGCATACTAAACTGTGCTTATCGAATAATATTGTTGACTAAGAATAATCAACTCGAGATGGGACGTGAGTATCAAGTACCAAATTGCAACGTCTGGTATGGTTAATAGTATTAAAACACATCTGTACAGGTATCAGATGCACAGAGTTTCACCCGGTGCGGTAGGCTGTGTGGGATACTATATCATCAAAGAAGTTATACCGTTGGATATAGCAAGGGAAACGCGCTTTAAGGCAAGGAGGTTGGATGCGGTTAAGGCTGTGAGAAGTAACATGAACCGAGCGGTCTCCACCACAGACGGCTGCATACTTAGGAGACGCGTCTTACATTGTTGCGATTCTCAGTACAGAGGGAACGACAGAGGAGAAAACCGTTAAGATACGCCTAAATTATACAAATGTGGGCCCAACCTATATGCTACGTATAACAGGAAGTAACAGATTCGAACTGTCAGACACCCAGCAATATACGAAAATTTATCATTTATAAGAACGACATTAATCTACATTAATTCTCACATTTTAAAAAGTTGTGCTATTTTATCGCACAGCAGTTCATGCATAGCACTAATAATATCTATTCGTATCACCGGCTTCCTTATTTAATAGATACCGATTTACATGTTTTAAAGTTTTCCTTTAAATAAAGTTAAACAATTAAAAGCACAACCACCTAGCTAACTTACTGTTTTTATATACAATTAAAATATCTGTGATAACTGCGGTGCGATGATCAATATTTCCTACTTATTCTGGTTATCAGTAATATTAAAAGTTTGATACTGCATAGTGAAATAATAATACGGGAGATAGCGTTACTTTGAACGTAAAATTCTTACCCTTTGAAAATTTTACCAAAATAGTTTTTAAGTACGCCAGATGCTCCGGTAACCGGTCTAGTAGAACAGTTCAAAATTACAGCATGAAACTGTTGTAAAAATCATCACATCGCCCAAAAATCATCTCATGGCATGTTTTTTGGGATCACTTTAACCCAATAAAAATAGCTCAGGATTTTGTGATGGCACATAAGGGTTGAATTCGAAACCATGGATGGTAGGGAAATGTAGTTCAAGAAGCCATGACCTTTAAGGTATTTCAAGTGGCACATTTTGACCCACCATGATAAGTAAGTACGTATAAATAACAATAAACAATCACCGTCAGTTGAATGTTTGCGGACTTGCAAAGCTCAGATGCACTGATCGTGTAGCATCCTTATATCGCGAGTGGACTGCCTTTCTTCTGATGGATATGTAGCTGATTATTACTATTCTCATTATATTAATTAGGAATGCATTATGGTTCAGCCTACAAACAGTTCATTTTGTATCAAAAGACTCTATTTAAAAAAAAAACACATGTCTATTTCCTCGAATCACATAAAATCCCCTTTATTGGAAATTAGGGGAATTTAAACAAATATAAATATTTTAGCTAAATATTTTCATGAATTGAAGATGATCCCATAGACTTTTAACGCGATTTGTAATATCATATCTCTTTTATATTTTTTGACAACTTCAATCTGTAACTTTGAGTTATCCCTTCAGTCCGAAATGACTCCCATTTTGATTATTAGTGTTATAAGGATGTAAAAAGATCCATTACGAAGCCGAAACTCACTTGTTATATTTATTGTAAATATTTTTTTTTTGTGTTATTATCACAGCTGTAATCCCCGAAGGGTCAAATAGAGATGTGGGTGTTCCCTATGGTAGAGCTGTACCCTATAATAGAGCTGTAACCCATAGTAGAGTTCAACACCCACATTTCGCGAGCTAATTTAATGTCCCATGTAATAAGAGGCAACTCTATTGTCCACCGGGCATAAATCTAGAAGCCGGGCTGTTACTTAGAAATTCCTGGTGGGAAATGCCGATAATACTTTGCCCGACTTGGGGATCGAATCCAATAGGTATTTCTTTGCTGGACTATATCTGGGAAACGTCTACCTACCTCTACAAGCAGTCATCTGCCTAGCCTTTTCCCAACTATTTTGGGGTCGGCTTCCAGTGGGTGCACCTGAATACCAGTATTTTACGAGTATATCAAGCGACTGACTATCTGGGTAATACGTTACCCGTTGATAGACTGGTTGTCAGATATCGAGCCACTAACTACCTGTAACGACTGTCATAGATCTACAAATGGCAGCCGGTACCAACGTCTGAACGTGCTTTTAGAGGTACGGTATGTCATGGATAGTAAGTTGGTCACCTATTGCCGGTCGGGTCGGGTTTGGTGGTGTACTTGGGCTCGATTATATTGCTTGCTACCATAAAGCAATTTTTCACGCCAAAGAGAAGAGTTGTTTCCCAGCAATGGTTTGATGTCCAGAATGCTTTGAGTACGGCTAAGTGATGGATCATTTTACACCCCGCATTAAACAACCAATAGAAAAGGAAATTATTCAGAATAATATTCCGCATAAAAATATATGAATATATATATATATATATATAAATTGAGCAAACCTCCCGTACTATAATGGCATATTGAAAGTTACCATTGACTGTTAAAAAAAGGACAAAGTCAAAAATGTATGATACTCACCCTCTTTGCTATAACAGTAGAGCACTACGAAGCTAAGAATGCGTTAAGCTCAGAAATTTTCCCCTAGTTTTCACTGTGATACTGAAATCTACGCGAAAACTAATGTAATGCCAAAATTAAAATAACACTGTTGGATTTAAACTCCTGGCTCAGCATCAATGGTCGAAAATCTAACATAGCAATAATATATTTATGGAATAGACATATTTTGGTGTCGTTTAGTTGAAGTGAAAATGGGCTTTAATTTTTCACATGTAGCTCCTGCCACCTACTTAAGTAGCAAATAATGTAAGCTAAATTAGTAGTTAGTTAGTGAATCGACTTCGCTGCAATGTTCGAGAATTTTTCAGAAGCCTCAAATTTTTCGAAGGGTCTCATGTAAAACATACATTATTAGTTTTAAGTACCCTTCTTTTCTGTGTAAAAAAATGTTTTGGTCCAGTATTTTTTTTCTTTCAAATATTTTTTTTAATGAATGTTATGGAAATCTATTTAGCAACGTGAATGTTTCGTAAGCCGGAAAAATATGCCAGATTTTGTTTCCGACACTAGAAACACGTCCGATTCTCTTGCCCGACTTTTTGCTAACTCAGTCGACCCCGAGCCATAAGCACGAACGTTTGACTAAGCATTTTTACGTAGTCAATGGATAAATTGCTTAAAGAAGCAGACAGAAAAGGAAGACGTCTAGGAACTGAAGCTTATTCATATTTGCGCGAAAGAAGCATCTAGAACATTACTAAGAATTAAATCGAAAACTGTTTCGTGCTGTTTCCGGCTCTCATTGTATGCCCCTACGACACAACTGTCGTTCCGAACATTTATAGTCCTCGAGTAAATAAAAAGAATAATTGAAATGACTATAAACCTTTACAGGGATCATTATTAACCACTTTTACTATGTGGCTAAAACTTGCGAATACAAAAATCAGCTGCGCCGTTGATATACTTTTGGAGAGGCAGAAAGCTGTAGTGAACAACAGACCCATGTATAGCTTGAAGGCCTTCCAGCAGTCGAGCCGGACTATCGTATGTAAATACGACGGAAATTTTCGGCCTTAAGCCCTAAAGGCTCTCAAAGAAACCGGTTTTATGTTTTTGGTTTTAAACGCCTTGGTTAATGGTGCTGTAGTATCTACATCTATATGTATTTTCGATGACAAACGAAAATAGCCGAGGCGTGTTCTTAGCTTCGTAGCACCCACTATGCCTCTGTAATAGCTAATTTTTTAAACATAATAAATTATTGAGTGCTATGACGCCTATTTCCAATTGTTCTCGTTGTTGGGTTTCAGCTATTTTGTTGCAAGTCGAATAGAACAATGGTTTTTTTTTTAAGAAAGAATTAGAGTATTATTTCTCTGCTAATTCTTTCTCCTTTCAAGAAATACTAAACTATAATTATAATTCTGAATGTTATTTTAAAGCTGGCCATAACATGACCAGCTCTAGTTTGGGAAAATCTGGTCTGAACTAAAATCCGTACGGTGTGTGGTAACAACCACACACCGTGGCTCCGTGGCACCGTGGCACACTCGTGGCTAGCCACGAGCTATGTGCAAGCAACCCTCGTGTCGCTTGCTTGCCTAGCTCCGGCCGAGCGGTGGAGGTTGCTCGCTCACGACCAGTCGGGACTCTTGCTATTGGAAGCTAATCGTGGAAACTTTAACAGTCAGAATCGTTTCGTTTGTCTCTGCTATGCACACTTCCGTGTGTCTCAGCGTTTGCTTACCTTATGAACACTAAAAGGCTCTTTTGAATCGTCTAGAAGTCTGTCAGTTTGCCAGTAATTAGAAGGGGTTTAGAGCACTAGTAGCCCGTGGCATGCATATTTTCCTCTAGAAAATGATTGCCGAAAAACTTCATGGGTACTTGGTAGGTATATCAAGAATTACATTCCTCTATCATTCTGGAAAGTACTGGAAAATTTACTTTAAGAGCACAATTGGCTAATACTTGAAAGCACGATAGGTTTCTGACTTTTCTTGACGAGATAGATGATGGTTTTATGAACTTGTTAGGTATCCAAGAACTCTTTAGTAGACATTCTTATTTTTCTCGCGTATTTATTTCCCCTGACTGGTGGCAAAATAAATACGCACTAGCCTGATGTGCAGTCTCTGTTCTCGAGCGTGTGAGACTATCCTACCAGCCTAAACTCCCGCACCCAAACCGCATTTATAAGTTTTAATAAAGTTTAGAACACTACTATTCAAATTAAGTGAAATCAGCTGTTTGTTTTACTGGTACTATACCAGTAAAACAAACAGCTGATTTCAAATTGACATATAATATGTCAATTTGGCAGTAGCCGTCGGGGCGGAGGATTCTCCCTTTTCTAAGGAGGATGAGTAAAAATACATATGTATTTTCGATGACAAACGAAAATAGCCGAGGCGTGTTCTTAGCTTCGTAGCACCCACTATGCCTCTGTAATAGCTAATTTTTTAAACATAATAAATTATTGAGTGCTATGACGCCTATTTCCAATTGTTCTCGTTGTTGGGTTTCAGCTATTTTGTTGCAAGTCGAATAGAACAATGGTTTTTTTTTTAAGAAAGATAGAGTATTATTTCTCTGCTAATTCTTTCTCCTTTCAAGAAATACTAAACTATAATTATAATTCTGAATGTTATTTTAAAGCTGGCCATAACATGACCAGCTCTAGTTTGGGAAAATCTGGTCTGAACTAAAATCCGTACGGTGTGTGGTAACAACCACACACCGTGGCTCCGTGGCACCGTGGCACACTCGTGGCTAGCCACGAGCTATGTGCAAGCAACCCTCGTGTCGCTTGCTTGCCTAGCTCCGGCCGAGCGGTGGAGGTTGCTCGCTCACGACCAGTCGGGACTCTTGCTATTGGAAGCTAATCGTGGAAACTTTAACAGTCAGAATCGTTTCGTTTGTCTCTGCTATGCACACTTCCGTGTGTCTCAGCGTTTGCTTACCTTATGAACACTAAAAGGCTCTTTTGAATCGTCTAGAAGTCTGTCAGTTTGCCAGTAATTAGAAGGGGTTTAGAGCACTAGTAGCCCGTGGCATGCATATTTTCCTCTAGAAAATGATTGCCGAAAAACTTCATGGGTACTTGGTAGGTATATCAAGAATTACATTCCTCTATCATTCTGGAAAGTACTGGAAAATTTACTTTAAGAGCACAATTGGCTAATACTTGAAAGCACGATAGGTTTCTAACTTTTCTTGACGAGATAGATGATGGTTTTATGAACTTGTTAGGTATCCAAGAACTCTTTAGTAGACATTCTTATTTTTCTCGCGTATTTATTTCCCCTGACTGGTGGCAAAATAAATACGCACTAGCCTGATGTGCAGTCTCTGTTCTCGAGCGTGTGAGACTATCCTACCAGCCTAAACTCCCGCACCCAAAGCGCATTTATAAGTTTTAATAAAGTTTAGAACACTACTATTCAAATTAAGTGAAGTCAGCTGTTTGTTTTACTGGTACTTACCAGTAAAACAAACAGCTGATTTCAAATTGACATATAATATGTCAATTTGGCAGTAGCCGTCGGGGCGGAGGATTCTCCCTTTTCTAAGGAGGATGAGTAACTTTCCAATTATGAGGAACAAGGCGTCATAGAAACATTCAATTACATTAGCAATCATTGGCAAAGAAGGCGAGTACCGATTTGCCCATTATCCTTTTTTTAATGACCACCACTGTTTATTATTTTGTTTTTATTACTTTATATTTATTATTTTAACCTAGGAGGTAAAATAAATATTATTTAGCACTTCTTTCGGGCACACCCCACTTCTTGAGCTCCACCTACTATGCCATAGGCATAATTATTATACCTAAAAATTATTAAATACATTATATAATACATTGCCCTTAGACAGTTTATTGAAATGATTCACTTCAGGTGGGTTACCATGATCTGTTAGTCCAGAAATGTTTAGGACTATTCCGAGAGTGGGAACGCTAGACAGCTGTCTAGCGCCACCTTTTACCCACCCTCTCACTCTCTTACACACCCCAGATGTTATGCCTCATTATAATATGAATAATATAATAAAGGGTTTTCCAATAAGAGATTTTATTTTGAATAGCCCGCTATTTCGGTAGATTTCACTTTTGAAGCTGTAATTTTTTGACATTTGACAAGTAGAAACTACGCCATTAATAAAAATGGAACGATACACGCTTCAACAACGCATTCAAATTATTAAAACTCTAACATTTTTGGGTCGTCGTGAAGCACCTTGTCGGACCGCAATACAGAAATTGGTGGAAAAATTCGAGCTGTGGGGACAACTTAGTGATGTGCAGAATAAAACCCGTGCACGTCGCTCAAGAATAGCCGAGAATATTGCTGCTGTAGCCGAAAGTGTTGAAGAAAACCCAGGTTTGTCCATTCCTTGTCGTTCTTTGGAATTAGGCATTTCACAAACGTCATTACACCGTATTTTGCATAAAGATTTGGGTCTTAAGGCTTATAAAGTTCAGTTAACACAAGAACTCAAGCCGGTCGATCATGAACAACGTCGTGTCTTTGCTGATTGGGTCGTTGAAATGCATGAAAATGGTCCGGAATTCCATCGAAAAATCATCTTGAGTGATGAGGCCCATTTCCACCTCGGTGGCTTCGTCAACAAGCAAAATTGTCGCATCTGGGGCTCGGAAAACCCAAGATTTATTGTTGAAAAGCATCTCTATCCTCAACGTGTGACTGTTTGGTGCGGTTTATAGTCCGGCGGAGTCATTGGACCTTACTTTTTCGAAAATCAGGCTGGAGTAACAGTTACGGTGAATGGATTGCGCTATCGAGAGATGATTAATGATTTTTTATGGCCGGAATTGGATGGTATTGACCTGGACAACGTTTACTATCAACAAGACGGCGCTACGTGCCACACAAGCCACGAAACCATTGATCTTTTTTTTCGGGAAAAGTTTCCGGACCGTGTTATCTCTCGAAGAGGTGATCACAATTGGCCACCGAGATCTTGTGATTTAACACCTTGCGACTTCTTCCTTTGGGGCCACGTGAAAGAGAAGGTCTACGTCAACAGCCCAGCGTCGATTCAAGACCCCAAAGATGGAATTCGTTAGGCTATCGAGGACATAGAGCAGCCACTTTGCGATTTGGTTATGGAAAATTTCATGAAAAGGATATGGTCCTGTAAGCGTGGTCGTGGTGGTCATTTGCCTGATGTTATTTTCCACTATTAACGGCATACCTTCCTCTTTAAAATAAAATAAACATCCGATCATTTATTTAAAAAAATTGCATTTTTCTTGAATATCAAAATAACACTTCTTATTGGAAAACCCTGTATAATAGGTAGATAGTTGGCTAACCCAACTATCTACCTATTAGAGACATTATAATGCAAACTACGAACATTTGAAACATTTGGATTTCAGATTATAATGTGACGTTACATTTGAAGTAAATCATTTCAACTAACTTTTGGAGGGCATCGTATGTGACGATTTACATTATTCCAGCAGCACCCAGTCCGGCGACCCAATCCAATACGGTAATGGCACTAGCAGTATCAGAACAGTATCTTTATTCAAGTTTAATTCAATCAATGGAATAACTGTCTGATTTTTAGTCCACACCGACTGAAACCATCTAAAAAGCCATCCAGTACATATTTCTGAACTTCCTTAATTACAGTAAAACGGCTTTTTAAATTACTAAACTAACATAGATGACGACATTCAGTCCAGTCCAGGGCTGGATTGAATTTCACTGGATCTGGGTACTGGCATAATGTAAATTACTCTCATCAAAAGTAATTCATTATCATCTTTGAAAAAGTTTTCAAAATTACCACTTTTATTATTCAGATATTAATATGTAAGTATCATCTAATAGAAACTTAAAATGAGTTTTCTAACTACTTCTTATTTAATAATAAACCACGTTGACGAGTGAGTTACCTGGTCGGACTGGGCGGCGGGTAGCTCGTGCCGCGATGGTCTGGAGTCAGGTAATGATGCTGTTGGGCAGAAAGGCGGTTCCTCTGCAGCAACTCCTGGTGGGACTGGTAGAGCTTCTCTGAGGCTGACTGCGGGCTGGGGCTAAATATAGCCCAATGACAGAAAAATATTAAAAATACGATCTTTGCATGCTAAAAATATAAAGCAATGTTCTCTCTCTCCACGCAACGTCAACGGGTATGTTAACCCTTTGACCGCCTATGAACGTCAAATCAACAAGTGCTCACGACGGCACGGACGGCATAACGCGTCTAATTTGGATGCGGTGAAATTGTGTCTCGGCGTGGAGGGCATGCGCGTGTGTTTATGCTCTGGTGTTCAAAAGGTTATGTGGTCACCGCCTACCCTTCAAACTGAAACACGGCACGACGACTGCTTTGATGTAGAAATAGGTACGATTGTAGTAGGACGAGTTTAGGAGGGAAACGCACCCGATAAGACAGTGTAGTACACCTCGTACTACACTGCCTCGTCTTATCGGGTGTGTTTCGTTTGTCTGTAGTTCACATGTCTGAAGAACGTTAAACCGAAAAGTAGGTTTTATTAACAGGAGTTTAAGGCTACGGACACACTAACAGGAATCTTACTTAGTGTCTTTAAAGTCGCCTTGCGAGCTTCATACATGCTAGGTGACTAGTGAAAGCGCCAAGCGCTCTGTGCGGCCGGTTGCGAAGATGCTAGAACGTTCGTTTCAATTTGCTACTCGCAAGGCGACTCGCTAGGCTCTAGGCATTAAGTAAGCCAGCTGTCAGAGCATTCGTAGCCGTATTGTTACCTCTTTAGAGGGTCGAGAGAAAAAGAGGAATAGATAACACTAATAACAGTATGGTACCCACGACACCGAACTAGAAACAGACGTAGACAGACTAAGAAACGAGAGGAAGTCATCAGGAAACCAGCGGTTCCAGTATGGACTCGTACAGCAATAGAAATCTTTATAGGAGGCCTTTGTAGAAAGGCAACCTGTACCAATTAACAACCGTTTGCCAATTTTTCATTTTTATTTTATAAGTAGTAGGCCCACTTCATATTTTATATTTCTTACAGCATGTAAAAATAAGAACAGCAATTAAGACTTTTTATTAATTTTTGTGTTATTTACCTCTGTTGCAGGCGTGGCGGTGACGTGTCGAACGTGAGGTCTGGGAGGCTGTGCACCAGAGCCATGACCACGTGCTGCGGCTGGACCCGCAACGTGTTGCGGCTGGCGCTGGAGCTTCGCGACGGCACCGGCGGCGGCGTCTTGTGCGGCGACGAGTGCTGTAGCACTACCAGCGGCTAAAAAATGAAACAGAAACTATATTATAACAATCCAGACCTCAATTTTGTACAGGAACAAGTGATTGTTACCAATTGTATCGTTAAAGGTTGTACAATGGTCGGTTCTCCTTGTTCAGTGATGTAATGCTCGATACGGAACTGTCATATAACAGGCGATCGCAATCGTGAATTTTTATTATAATTATGAGCCTCATGTGTCCCACTGCTGGGCAAAGCCCTCCCTTCCCTTTATAATTTTTCTCTATCTTGGGCTATTTGGGCCCAATCCAGCGTCCAAGAGTCCAGCTCGTCACGCCATCTCCTTTTGGGCCTCGTGAATAATAAATATATATACTTATGTTAATATATATAAAAAAAAATAGTAGCCCACCGAAATCGGGAACAGGGTCAGGGCTCTATATAGAGGGTGGAACTACCTTACAATACAAGTTGCGAGCCCAATATTTAATAATCATTATCCTTTTGAACTGAACTCGTAATCTTTACATAACTTGACGACGAACTCTCTATTACAAAGGCAGAAGGGTAGAATACTGGAATGTGGAAAATTCAAGTCAACAGTGGGATGATGTAGGCTAACAGCATCAGCAGTAGGTACTAGTTTTCTATGAAAGCCTTTGTTTGCAAGGATCGTTCGATTGCTGTCTATATTTGCTTAAAAAAGTTCATACAAAACAGATCATTTAAAAAAGGTCTGTGTGTGTCATCGATAGCTAATATTTTATTCAGAAATTACTATGCAGATATTGAGCCAAACGATATACAATGGACTGAAGTCTTAAACTGTTCATAAGGCATTTATTGCGACACCTTAAACACGTGGGGTTACCCGTTACCACCTGTGGTACATTATTGTAAATAAATTACACAAGTTAAACTCGGCTAAGTTGTAAAGCACCTCATGTTTCACTCGTGTAATAAACTAATAACAATTAAGAACTTACTTTGGTGTTCCAACATCGTTCCCGCGGTTTTTGGGTAGTTTCTCTATTCATAGAATTACGAGTATAGTTGTTACAATCGAAATTAATTTGGTCCTGAAAGTTTCAGCTGGACCCGAAACATTGAAACATTTCGCGTTTTAGGTATTATTAGAACAAAACAATTTAAATTGTAAAGGTTCAATGTGCGACTTCTAGTGTATTATTTATCGATGTAAACAATAATTGGTGAATGAATACGTACATATTGCTGGTGTATTATGTTCAAAATACATGAATATTATTTTTCAAGTAATCAATTACTATGTTCAAATACTCGGTTAGGTACTATGTACTATATTTAAAAATAACTCACTTTAATAATAAAGATAATGCCTAACCGGGCTTTAGAAAATATTTTGAAGGGAACACTGCATTTGACTCCTTCAAAAGGATGAAAGGATTACCTCTGTTAATATATGGAGGATCATTTGGGCTTTGTTAACAATGCTAGAACAGTGGTAAGTTCAGGTGTAGATAAAAAAATTAAAAATGGCAAGGCGTGTGTTTATGTAGGTATGTCAAAGATGGATTTCATAAGAACTCGTCCGCGCAGATTTCGGACATTTTACACAATCTTTCATCGTACAGAGATTTCGAAAATCCTCTGACTCTTGTTTCATATTTTTTAAACGGAACCCCACTAAAAATTATCTTTGAATTTACTTTATAAAATCAGTATTCTCATACAAACTTTCATCCCATGTTTTTACCTTTTTAGGCTTAGTGACATAATTGTCTTAGTAGACGCCTACAACTATAAAATGCTTTATATTACTCTGTCAAGAAAGTACCGGGAAACGATCAATAAATAATACACAAAATGTTAGTTATTCATCCAAAAATATTCTATCGCCTTCAAAGTATGCTCCTTCAGAAACGATACACTTACGCCAACGAATAATCCAAATATCAAAACATTTTTTAAACGCTTTTTCCGGAATTGAGTTCAGTTCTCGCCGTGAATTCTCCTTTATGTCTTCTAACGAATGAAAACGGGTGCCATGAAGTGATAAGAAGAAGTCGGCTGGAGCCATATCTGGTGAATAAGGTGGTTGCTCTTTGGTATTTGTCGAGTTTATGGTAAAAAATTCGTTCACTGTCCTTGCGAAGGCGTATTATCGTGGTGCAAAATCCAAGAATTGTCTTTTCACAAATTTGGCCTATTTCGTCGAATTTGCTCTCTTAAACGTCACATAACGCTCAAATAATATTCTTTATTTACTGTTTGACCTTCCGGCAAGTATACGGTCAACATTACTTTGACTTTTGATCGACTTTGCCGTGGTTGTTTGGTTTCGCTTCAGTTGGAAGGCGCCACTCTGAAGCTTGTTGACTAGTTTGCATGTCAAACTCGTAAACCCACGTCTCGTCACAAGTAATAATGCGTTTCATGAATGTTGGGTCGGAATTGACTCGTTCTAGCATATCCTCAGCGACTCTTATGCGATTGAGTTTTTGGACAAAATTCAGGTCTTTGGGGACTAGCCGTGCGGCAACATGTTTCATACCCAAGTGATTATTTAAAATGCTACGGATCGTCTCGTGAGACACAGAAAGTTATCTATTGTTTGTGTTTGTTTGTTATATTGGTTATTTTTTCGTTTTGTTTGTTTATTGTTTTTTTTTTGTTTATTGTTTGTTTTGTTGTGTTAAAGAAACAAAAAACGGTATATGATGGAAGCCAATAAATTTCTGACTGATTTTGCTCGTTAGTCTAGTGGTCGCAGGAGTTACTACTGAGCATGCGGTCCTTGTTTTTTACCTCTCCCGCTCTGGATGGAGCGGGAGGGCGTGTCAGACTCTTACTGACTAAAACCCACCCGTGTTCCTTCAGTTGCCTGTGCCAAGGTGCCAAAGGTCACGGTAACTCTTTCGAACAAATCCGCAACCCTGGCAGGCATCGGTCCTAATGGACCCCGTCAGTTTGTGCTGACATCTCTTTGAGGCGCGCGTGGAACACAAGTACACAACGCGCCATCGACCCGGGCCTGGTACTTACCGGACGGCGAGCTACCCATTGCCCATTGCTTTGACGAACCGAATGGCGCAGCGGTAGTGAGGCTGCCTTACGTTCATAGGGTTCCGGGTTCGAATCCCGGTAGGAGCAAGTGTTTGTGTGATAAGCATGGACATTTGTTTCCGAGTCATGGATGTTTATATGTATAATAAGTATGTATTTACAAACAAAAAAGTATCTATGTAGTATATCAACTATCTGGTGTCCACGACACTAGCCTCGTTGCTTAGTGTGGCACTAGACGGCGCTGTGTGTAATGTCCAGCGATATTTATTTATTTATTATTTATTCTTTTAAGAAATTCTCAAATGAGTTTTGGGTCACATTAGTGGTACTACCCTACCCATAAGATACACTAGTGTATCAGACTTTGAAAAATTACGTAATTGTAAGTATTTATTATTACGATACTGTTGACGACCACAACGCCATCTTCAAGCGGAAAATGGAAGCAACATGACGACGGCGCGGCGCGGCGCGGCGTGGAGCGCGCCGGCCGATGCGACACCAGCGACGCGCGCGGCACTCAATTACACTGTGTGACACGACGACCATCTCACGCGATAATTATAACCGCTCGTTTAAAAAACTTTTTTGCAAAAAAACCGACTTCCAAAAAAAACACTAAATAAGTGGAAAATAACTTTACTTTCGGAAGTCGGTGACTATTGTTTGTTTCATTGACTTTTTTTGCCACCGACTTCCGAAAGTAAAGTTATTTTCCACTTTTTTAGTGTTTTTTTTTGGAAGTCGGTTTTTTTTTGCAAAAAAGTTTTATTTTACCCTTTTTAGTTCATAACACACAAATCCTTGTCAAGTATCAATTTCGCAATTTCTTTTACTTGGATGACATATTTTTCCAGCTATTTTGATTTCAAAACCAAACTGCTGAACCGATTTCGATGAAATTTCTATGGGACCAATCGGGAAGTACATCCATTCAGATAAAAGAAGAATTTTTGAAATCGGTTCATAAATGACGAAGATATGAGGTAACAAACACAAAAAAAAACATACAACCGAATTGAGAACCTCCTCCTTTTTTTGAAGTCGGTTAAAAATATTAAGGAAAAGTATATTGTAACAAAGTTTCAACTATTACACGATTCACAAGGAGCTTGGTGCTTAATTTAAACCCACGACGACGACCTGACGCAAAACACCAACATAATTTGTGGTGTTCGGACCTTCGAGCCGATGTTCATCTGGAGCAGCACCATTATCAGCAACGGTCAGGCCAATCCATCCATTTTCCTCCCAAGCCCTATGCTCAGTTTGTGCTAATATCGTTATTTTCTCCAAAATTCCAGTTTTAACAGCGCGCAGCGGTGCGTCTACGTACATCGTGCTCGGGCGCACGCCGGTTAACCGTAAGTACTTGATCCTTTTCTCGTGCAAACCATCAATATGACCACCAACAAGAGGCATTCAATAGTAGAAGTAGAAAGTATTGAAGATATAATTCTTGATTTAGTTAAAAAACGAGATACGATCATTAACTTTGTTCTCGAAATATGCACAGTCATTAGTCGTTTTGCATATAACGGACGCTCAGAAGCCGGAGTCAGAAGAATGTTTTCACCCTTTTAAACTAATAATCGATCAATTTTCTATAATACAAGATGAGTTGGATTCAATTGTGTCAGATAGTCAGTTAGATGGGGAACTACTAGAGAGAGAAACGTTTCAAAATCAGTTTTATGCTATTGTGGGCAAGGCTAAATGTATTTTAAAGAATGCTATCACTTCAAACGCCAGCGGTCAAAGTCGAACTTCTAATTTCATAAAATTACCCACAATTTCATTGCCGCAATTCGACGGTTCATATGATCAATGGCTCGATTTTGCGATAGGTACTTATCCATGATATACAATAGTGAGAATCTAGATAACATTCAGAAATTCCATTATTTAAGATCAGTTCTTACAGGTGATGTACTACAAGTAGTTAAGGCGCTTGAGTTTTCTTCTGACAACTATTTAGTTGCTTGGAGCCTCTTAGAGGATAGATTTAACAATGAGAGTTTGCTTGTCACCAATCATGTCAATGCTTTGTTCCATGCTCCATCAATTAGATGATAAAGAATCAGCTTCTCAATTTCGCAAGTTCAGTTCAGTTTTGAGAAACATTCGGGCGTTAAAAACATTAGAAGAACCCACAGACACATGGGATACTTTAATTATTTACATTATAACATCCAAGTTAGATTCTTCAACTGATCGCGAGTGGGAAAGTCACAAAAGTACCCTCCCGAAAGTAGGAAAATTAAAGCTGTCTCCATTGTTGCAGTTCCTCAAGGATCGTGCTGATTTTTTAGAATCCATAAGGCCTCCAAGCAAACAACAATCAGTAGACACTCACACAAAGAAACAGTCGGTCGCAAAATCACACAGTCACATGACTGTGTGAATGATTTTTTGTTGTTGTTATCTTTGCGTGTAATAACATCATTACATGCAAAGATAACAACAACAAAAAAATCATTACCACGTTACAAATGCGCTCAGTGCGGTTCAAATCACCCCGTTTACTCGTGTGAACAATTCCTAAATTTATCTCTTCATGATAAACTAAACTTCATTGAAGTGAAAAAGTTATGTCGTAATTGTTTACGATCAGATCACGCAGTAAACGAGTGTTGGTATGGGCCGTGAAAACATTGTAACAAAAAACACAACACACTAATACACACTGATGCTGTTGTAGATACTTGCACATCTTCAGATGTTGCTCAAATCACGCAAATAGTGCCACAGTCTGAATCAAATGATACGAGTGCTTCATACACACAGATGCCGCTCACCACTTCTCACAAATCACATACAAATTGTAAGTTAGATGATAATAACAAAGCACAATGTTTCCTTAATCCAGTATTATTATCCACCGCATTAGTGGAAATAGCGGACCACCATCATAAATATCACACAACGCGAGCTCTTCTCGATAACGGGAGCCAACATGGCTTCATATCAGAAGCACTTTGTAAAAAGCTTAACCTTCCAACGATACAGTCCACTGTTCAAGTTATAGGGGTAGGTAACACTATCTCACAATCCACGCAATCATGTCGTATCAAATTGCGATCCAAAACGAATACATACATATAACACACAATTTAGTTGCTTAGTTTTGCCTCGTATTACGGCACAATTACCATCACTAGGAGGTAATTATCACATTGAGATACCAGACAATGTTCAACTTGCTGATCCAGAATTCTACCTGTATAGCGAAATCAATCTATTGCTAGGGGCAGACAAGTTCTGGGACCTGCTTAGTGAAGGTCTGATACGGTTACCGAATGGTCCATATTTACAAAACACACAACTTGGTTGGGTCATATCGGGAACTGTTTATAAAAAGGTTTCACGCGTTAACCTAACTCAATGTAATTTCACGCAAACATTAGATTCAGCAGATTTTGGGAAGTGGAAGAAATACCTTCATCCCACAATAATCTCACAAAAAATGAAAGTGCATGCGAAAATTTATTCAAAGATACGACTTTACGCGACGTTAAAGGCCGTTTTTCTGTGCGCATTCCACTTAATGAATCCGTAGATGTTTTACGTGACACATTCTCTATGGCAAAAAACAGGTTTCTCGCACTCGCAAACTAATTAGGAGCGCACCTAGGCTCTATAGAAAAATGTATAACGATTTTATGAATGAATATTTAGGTTTGGGTCACATGAGTCGCATGACAGAGTATTCTTTACCTTTAGTTTAACAACCAGGCTTAGAGTTGTCTTTGATGCCAGTGCAAAGTGCACTTCGGGTAAATCATTTAACGACATACAACACATTGGGCCTACGTTACAAAATGATTTGTTTTCAATTTTGCTCCGTTTTAGACAATTTAAATATGTAGCATGCGCCGACGTTGAGAAAATGTATAGGTAAATGTTAGTACAGCCTGATCAGAGAAATCTGCAACTACTACTTTGGAGGGAAGATCCATCTGAGCCGCTCGGTGTACACCAACTTAACACTGTCACTTACGGGACGGCGTCCGCACCTTATCTCAGTATCAGATGTTTAAAACAACTCGCGTTAGAATGTAACGATGACGTCATTGCACAAACAATTAATGACGACTTCTACGTTGATGATCTAATAACGGACATCAAGATTAACAAAGGTTATTAGAAATATGCAATGATGTTTCTAAAGTATTAGAATCAGGTTGTTTCTCCCTTGGAAAGTGGATATTCAACTCATCAATTCCACAAATAGAGCTACCGTTTACATCTAAGGAGTTCTCACTGGGTGAAAACTGTCACACCAAAACACTAGGTATGGGTTGGTTCTATTTCATCAGATGAACTGTATTTCAGCAGTATATGTGACCATAACGCAACTCACGCTACGAAACGCAACATTCTTTCAGTCATCGCGCAGATATATGATCTTTAGGTTTAGTTACACCAAACGTAATCATAGCTAAAATTCTATTACAAAAGATGTGGTTATGTAAGATAGGGTGGGATGACGTAGTTCCTAACCATATACTTATAGAATGGCAAAAATCATCAGTTATCCATAAATTACACATTTTAAAGGACATAAGGATTCCACGCTATGTACTTGGAAAAAATACACGTGTCATTGAGTTACATATATTTTGTGACGCCTCGCAAGACGCATACGGCGCCTGCGCTTATGTACGCAGTTATACATATGCCCAGGTGATATCTGTCACGTTGTTGTGTGCGAAAAGTAAGGTAGCTCCCGTCAAACCGGTTACTATACCGCGCTTAGAACTGTGCGTTGAAGTAGTCGCCACAAAGTTGTTTGCAAAAATTTGTAACTCATTAAGATTAACTTTTACCAATGTATACTTTTGGTCAGATTCAACAATAGTTTTAGGATGGCTTAAGACACCACCTTATTTATTAAAAACATTTGTGCAGAACCGCGTTGTGCAAGTTAACGAACTCACGGGTGATAGGCCGTGGCTTCATGTAGCCGGTAAACAAAACCCAGCTGATTCGTTATCGCGCGGTGTGCATCTAGATGTACTCAAAACTTGTGACTTGTGGTGGCGCGGACTACCGTTTCTGCAAGTTCTTAACACACATTGGGAAAATGATGTAAATTCCTGTAATGTTAGTCATGACGTATTACCTGAATTGAAATCATTTAACACATCATTGCTCGTTCAAGTAAATTCAAATTCTTTTTTATTTTTGGAAATAAAAAGAAGTCATACGGTGCTAGATCAGGGCTGTAAGGAGGGTGACCCAGGAGTTTGACTGGTATACTGTCCAGGAAGTCCCTCGTTTTGAGTGCGATGTGTGCAGGCGCATTGTCGTGGTGGAGCAGTAGTCCGCGGAGCCCTGTGTTTGGTCGCTTGTTGCTCACAACAGAAAAAACTTCTGGTAAACATTTGGTAGTATACCATTCGGCGTTGATGCTTCTTTGATCTCGTAAGGGAATTGAGGCCAAGTGGCCGGTCAAATTAAAAAAGCTGGCGATCAAAATCTTCCCCCCGCTTCGAGATCGCTTCACTTTGGTAGGGGTTGGTTCATTTTGAAACACCCAAACTGTCGAATGGCGCTTGGTTTCTGGATCGTATTGATAAATCCAGGACTCATCACCTGTTACGATGTCGTAAACACGCCGAGACGAGCCTGCTTCAAATTTGTTCAGCATATCACGGCACCATTCCACCCGGGCTTGCTTCTGAGCGTCGGTGAGGTAGTGCGGCACCCAGCGCGATACTATCCTCCTCACGCGAAGATGCCCGTGTAGAATCTCGTGAACGCTTCCCGATCCAATCTTTAATATGTGCTGAATCTCTTGATATGTAATTCGCCTATTATCTTGGATTAAATTTTTCACTGCTAGCACGTTTTCTTCCGTAATAGCCGTCAAAGGGCGACCGCTTCTTTCTTCATCCCCCAAGGTTGGTCGACCGCGCCTAAATTCGTTATACCAACGATACACGGTTGCCTTGGAGGGGCCTTCATCCATAAATGCCATTTGAAGTCTATCGAACGATTCATCCGGTTTCAGGCGACACTTGAAATCGTAAAAAATCATAGCTCTAAAATGTTTCCGGCGCAGATCCATTTTTCAGTAAGACACGATACTTTGAATTGGCTCGCAAAAAATGTGGAGGGAAATTTTGAAAATGGAACACACATATTTTTACTTACAAGTAATCATATTTTCGAAAAAGATTCTAACTGGCCAGTCTCCCATATATAAAAACTATTTGTCGCAATACTTTCTGAGTGGCCTGGTATATACAAAGTGGAAAATATCTTTACTTTCGGAAGTCGGCGACTATTGCTTGTTTCATTGACTATTTTCCCACCGACTTTCGAAAGTAAAGTTATTTTTCACTTTTTCAGTGTTTGTTTTGGAAGTCGGTTATTTTTTGGCAAAAAAGTTTTTATTTTACCTTTCGTACTTCTTTGACTTTCGGGCTTCTGAGTTTTCTTAAGTACCCAGTATAAAATTGATGGTCACCTATCCACAGGCCGACCTCAGCAAGTGTTTGTTATTTAGCCACGAGCCCCTCGAAATAACTATAATCTGATTGGTAATTTAAAACAAAACTCCTCCCCTCTCCGCTTTGGACGAAACCAGACCTTAAGGTGTATTAGTTGGAGTTCAGACTTACCGGTGGTGGTTGCTGCGTGTGTACCACAGTTTCCGACTCGCTCTCACTGACTACGTTGACTGTTATTGATGTCACTCCTGCAAAACAACATTATCTTCTATTATCCGCTGCTACTTACAAGGTTACCAAATCATGATACGTCGAAATCTTAAAATATGGATCAGGCTTTCTTCACTACCAGCCCGAAGTCTAGATTTGCGACAAGAATTTCACGAGGATTCTCGAGTTGACGAATTTTTTTTTTAATTTTGAAAGATGTCATAATATTGTCAATATTTAATTGATAATAATGACTTCTTTTTAAAAAAAGGAAAATCAAATTATGCTTTTGTTTAATATCAGCATTTAATCATTAGTAAGTAATTAGTATATTTATAGTGACTGCTTTGTTGGTCTAGTTAAGTGTTCTCTACTAAGCATGAGGTCGACCCTGAGTTCGATTTCCAGGTCGTGCCAAGGGTTATTGGGTCTCCCCATCAGGAATTTCTCAACAGCCACGGAGTCTTGAATTGTGCCCGGTTGATGGTAATAGGCTCGCCCCCTATTACATGGGACTTAAACACAACTAGCGAAATGCGGGTGTACTAATGGGTACACCTCTGTTTTACCCTTCGGGGATTACAGGCGTGATGTTATGTTATGTTGATAATTAGTTCGTCTTGTTTAAGTTATTATTTCATATTGAATATTACTTGCGATCACTAGATCAGAAAGGCAATACTTCTGGTATTAAAATAATGAATTAATATTAAGCGAAACCTCGGATTGCGGCAGTTTGTATTCTGTTACTCAAAATCACAGAATAAGTAAGCTGAAGTGGCAATGGGTCGGCTATATTAGTCGTAGAACCGATTACCGTTGGGGTAGATGTGTTCTTGAGTGGAGGCCGCAAATTGGAAATCGTAAGGTAGGATACCTCGGTGGAGCGACGATCGACGATGAAGGTGGCCGAGAATCGAGTTAAGTGGCGTGTAATGAAAGTTTCTAGCAATGCTGCAAGCTGATGATGACTCAAAATTATTTAGACTTACCGTCGTCGGGATTCTGTGGTGGTATGACGTGCTCCACGGAGGTCCCCGCTTTATAATTGTATCGGCTGGGCCCCGGCTGCGGTTCATCGTGAGAAGCAGCGCTGCAATTGTCAATTAAACATTACCTAGTAATATTGTTAGAAAAGCTGTTAATTCTTTCCAATTAAAATCTAGATCCCAATAAAATATCTGCAAATGGTCCATCTTTACTTTAAAGTTATAAATGATAAACTAATTTACTTTATATGTAAATAGATAAACAATTCTGCTAAATATGGAATTATATTTATGACGTATTATATGTGTAAACTAACGCACCTATGTATCTATCAAACAATTTGTGTTCCAATAAAGTACATTAAACAATCAAGCGTAACGTTTAAAATGTGGAAAATGTTATTTGTAAATGTGTATTAGACACCTTATCACAATGTTGCCCTATTAAACCCAAAGGTTAACTGGTAGAGAATGTCTTGTGGTATTTAGTCCGCCTATGTACTACTATAGCACATGATGTCCAAATAAATAAAAATCGGTACAGCATGCGGCTCCGTACAAATATGCTCCAAACTATGCTAGGATCTGAAGCGTTCCAGTCAGATCTGGAGAACCGATTCGCGGCCGTGGAAACCACAAATGACGTTGACCAGGCGCTCGACCAAATGGTGGAAATCCTCAGGGAGGAAGGGACGCGTTTTTGCAAAATGCGGCGAACGGGCAGGAAGTCCAAACTTTCGGAGAAGATTTTAGACTTTGGAGCTTATGACGGACGTGTAAACCCACCCATCACTTCGGCAGAACTACAGGCACTAAACAAAAAAATTAGGAAACTGGTACGGCGCGATCTTCGATGTTCCAGCATACGCTCAATCGAAAAAGCGATTTAGCTAAACCGGGGGTCGAAAGTATTCGTTCAATCACTTGGGAGGAGCCACCTGTCGAAGTTAACTAAATCTAGTGGGCATATTGTCGTTTCGAAGCAGGACATTCTTTAGGAAGTCGAAAATTTCTACAGCCACTTGTGCGCATCGCATGCATCGCGACCTGATCCCGGAGTGGCAATGGGCCGGCAATATTAGCCGTAGATCCGATGACCGTTGGGGTAGAAGCGTTCTTGAGTGGAGACCGCGAATCGGTAAGCGTATGGGACGCCCGCAGGCGCAGTGGAGCGACGATCTTCGCAGGGTGGCTGATAGGAACTAGATGAAAGTTGCCCAAAATCTAGTCGAGTGGCCTGCAATTGCGGGGGTCTATGTCCAGCAGTGGACTGCTGTAGGCTGATGATGATGACAGTGTGCGGTTGTAATCCTGGACTTTAAAGAATACGTGTAACACTGACCTCGTTGATTGGTGGAAGCTGGACAGTCTCGAGTTCCTGGAGCTGCCGCCGGTGGAGTTCCGTTTCATAGGGTGTCGCAATCCGTGCGGGAACGGCCGCCCTCCGTGACTCGTGGATAGTTCTCCTTAGAACCAATGATTACAATAATTAGTGGCGTCGTTAAAACCTCTTAATTATTGTTCGTGTCGAGTTGATATGTCGCAGAGAGATTTAGATAAAAATCGGCTACAGAGAGCATCTCGTCAGTTGAGTCAGAATCTTTATTAAGATCCTCATAAAAGGGCCGCGTACTGCATTTGATCTTCGAAAAAGTTACAAGTATTCATACGAGTATAATGATACAATTTCCACTGATTTTGTCCCAAAAAATCTAAGTTCCTAAACATTGCTTGAAGTAAAAAAAAATCTTTAAGATCCACGAAGTTAAAAACAAGATCCACATCGGTAATTTTATTATCATCATTTCAGCAGCTGATACCCCTTCACTGCTAGAAGACAGGCTGACTGGAAAAATGTATGAAAACTTACCCTCGAATGAATCAGTGTTCATCGATGCTTGGGAGAAGTTATCGCACTCCGTCGATACTCCCAGGCTTCGGTGGAGCATAGCAGCAACGCGCTCGCGAGCTTCACGATCGATGTTCATCTCATCCGAGGTTTGCTTTGCGCCCTAAAAGAAACATCACTATTATCTTTACAAATGATCTTCATCATTATAGTGCAACCTGTAGAGGCCTGCCTGAAAGACTCTAAAGCAGCTCCAAACATAAATCCGGTGAGAAAATTTGCTTAAATGAGATTTCATTACAATCCATGAACTATCTCATAAAAAAAGAATGAGAGCTCTTCCTACTAGCAGGTTGCAAATTCGTTTGACATTTTTTTTAGGGATTCCAAGTTTTAAGAACATAATATGTTCCAGAGCTGATCCCGTGGTTTGTTTAGCTGAAACTACGGGATCAGTTCCAAAATAGCGAATTTACTTACCGGCCTGGAGATGCTCAGCATGCTGAGGCCGTAGTCAGAGGACGAATCAACGTCTATCTCTGTGAGATCCCGCGATGGGTTCCTTGTGAACCATACTGCGAGTTCATATGTTAATTTGGCTTCCCGTAGCTTGTTATCCCAAATCTACGAAATTATAATTGATCAATATTTAGACATTACAAAAAGTTATACCAAAATTTAAACGATCTTACCTTAAGTGTGACTTGAGCATTGGGATCCTTTGAAGATTCAGATAAAATGAACCCGACGTGCGATGAGCCGACATCATCAATGGCAACAAATACTAAGGATCCGTATTCCTTTGGATTGCGTTGGCTGACTTTTGGGTAGATAACAAGCCGGTCAATGAAGAATTTGGGTCTGTAAAGCAAAAACATTAAGGGTAGTTCGCAGAGCAAATAACAGTAAACGCATAAACCTAGGCATCATTCGCTTGTTAGTTCGGTATTTACCTGATAAGTTTGTACGGGTGAAGACTTCCTTTAGAAAGTTTCTTGCATATCAGTAACATGTCAGTGAGTAGGAAAACGCGGACTTCCATCTGTGGAGAAATTATTTCTTTAGAAAGGTTTTTTAATTTTCTGTACAATATTACACCAGCATTCGTTAGGATTGGAGGATGCCGCGACACACAGATGCCAGGGCCCTTACCGTCACTCAGTGCTTGATGCAATTCAATGTATGTGTCACCGTATGATTGTGAACATCGTTACTTTAATCTTTATCGCAAGATTATAAACAATCAAACATTTGTGAAATGTTACAATATTTAACTCATTAATTTTCGCTAGTCTGTAATCTAACTATTACAAATCGTCAGATTGTGAACGAACCTGCACTTTTTGACAGGACTCATAATCTGTTTGTCATAATCTGTGATATTTAACCCAAATTTACCCGGTCAGAGCGCAAGGTGGCGTTCCTTCGCAAGCAAGTTTGATACTAGTTCACAATTTGTCGGTTTGCCATGGATAGATCATCATCATTCTTCTGCCCTTATCCTAATTTATTTGGGGTCGGCGCAGCATGTCTTCTTTACAATACTTCTCTATTACTCGTCATTTCAGCAGTCACCTCCTTTCAAGCCATATCATCCATCGTTTCTTTGGTCTTCCTCTACTCTTATAGCCTAGCCATACCTACATTCATACTCAACATTTTTCTCACTAGATTTTCCTCATTGCCATTGATAGATAGACTATTGAAAAATAATGCGTTCAATTGTAAATGGTTTGTCGTTGTTCAGAATTTTCCGATAGTTTATAAAAACTATCTCGCGACATTATAAACCATGTTCACAAAGACAATAGACTTAACATATGCAATAGTTAATACGGACTTGAAATGAAGTTGGACGCATCTGTGTGACGCCTAGCACAGCAATCACATAACTGAGATAAGGCTCAAATACGGAGTTTCTGTGATAACATCCTCATTGTAAAGAGAAACTAAAAAACACTTCATTTTAGTTTCACTAAAGTAGTGGGTAGGTTCATATAGTATTCGCGTGGTATACTATGTAATTACATAGTTATATCAAATAATTCGCATCCATGCAACATGAGGGCGTAACGCCTAATTACTTGTATCTGATATAAAGTAAATGTGTTATTCTAAAAAGTGTGATAATTTTTTATTGCTGTCAAACAACACACTAGGTATTCAAATGACCTTGAATGAAATGGCTGTATTAATTAATATAAAATTAAACGGATGCATCCGAAAATGGTTACGCAAAGCATTAAGATACAGTAATTTTACTAGTGACCCCGTGATTTTTTTAAAAAGAAAAGGAATTTTCATTGATGCACTTGCATTTAAAATTGATTTAAGTAAGTTACTGGTCGCGATCACTATTAAAATTATCATTAATTTCTAGTCTTGCCTCCTTAATGTTGTCTTTAAAACGCAAGTCCCCCGAGTGTATTAGCGTCCTGCTATGGTGGGGGGAGCAGTTGACCATGGGGGCCCTAAGATTTAACTGCGCATACAGGCGGAAGCACCTATCCAGTTCTTCGTCTTTAAAATCCTGAAAAAAAACACAGCTTTTAGGTAACCGCGGACGCGGGACATTTGAGTTACAGTTTAAAATTAATTACCCATTTATTTACACAGAACATATTATCTTCACGTCGCCCCCCCCCCCCCGGGGTCGTACAACAATAGTTTTTAAATATTCGTGCTATATCAGTCAAGGCGTGATTGATTTAGATGTACGTTTTTTTAAAATATTTCTGATTAGCTTACGCGAATAATTTTGCACCTATATCTAAATACACACATCAAAAGTATCTAGGGATCAACATATATTTTTGCAATAACTTTTCTCCTGATTGATATTAATTAAAATTTTCTTTAAGGATTCATCAAATAAAGTGTTTTCGTTTGTCACAGTAACGATAAACCAAGTCACCTTTGCATTAATAAAGAAATTTGCCATTTTCCTAATAAAGGGATTTTTGACATTTGAACCACTAACATTAAAGTTCGAAAAAAAGACTGAAATAACAGTTTTCTTTAAAATTTTATTGGGTAACTTAAACAATTAATAATCCGTGTTTCTACCGCGAACACTAACAACACAAGAACATCGGTTTGGCATACTCAAAATGAGTTCATCCAAATCACGCTGTGGAATGGCCGCCCATGTTCGTTGCAACAACAAAAAAAGGTCTTCTTGCGACTGGATACCCTCCATATTCGGCAGAGCTCTTCTCTGTAGCATATCCCATGCATGCTCAATCGGGTTCAAGTCTGGCGACTGAGCAGGCCAGGGCAGGACATTGATGTTAGCTGCGGCGAGAGTCTGTCTTACAACTCTTGCGGTGTGCGGTCGTGCATTATCATGCATTAACTGAAATAAGGGACCGATTTGCACTTGTAGAGGAACGATGACGTCTGATACAATCGTCTCAGCATAAATTTGAGCGCTGAGGTTGCCTCTGATCCAAATCAACTCAGTTCTTCCGCCGATCCAAATACCCGCCCATACCATGATGGTTCCACCACTATAAGGATGGACTTCCTGGCAGGATTTTAATCGCTGTTGGCGTCCAGGGGTTCTCCAGTGTCGTATACGTCTTGTATCCGGTCTCATACCAAAACGAGACTCATCAGAAAAGCACACGAAACGCCATTGTTCTTCTGCCCAATTTCTGTGTTCAAGAGCCCATTGATATCGAATCCTACGATTGTGCATTGCTATAGGTGGTACCCGTAGCGGTCTTCGGGAATGAAGGTTCACTTCATGCAAGCGGTTTCTGACTGTTTGGTCGCTAATTAAGTTCCCTGAAGAGTGATGAAGCCTCACGGCTAACATCATGGCGGTTATTGTTGGAGCTCTTCGAGTTAAGATTTGAATGTATCGGTCTTGTCTCCGTGTGGTGCAGCGATACCGTCCTCCATGGCGCTCAGCCACGGTACCAGTGCTTCGGTAACGTGTCCAAAGTCGACTGATAACACTCTGACTTGTATTCAGAGCTAAAGCCACAGTACGTTGCCGGGAACCAGCTTCTATCATTCCCACGGCTCTGAGCATTTCTTCCCTGCTTAAATGACGTCGCCGCTCCATAATAACGTTGGTTTTAATCAGTAGTAGGGAAACAGTAGCACTAATAATGTCTTCAATGCGTTGTATGTTTTTATAGGGAAAATATTGTCAGCTTATTTTCATCTTTTACTCGAATTTGATTGAGAGTTCCTGATTCAAATTATGAAATGCACCAAAAAGGATCCATATAAATTTATAAAATCATAAATTTATTACAAAGCCACATCTCAATCTCAAGAAATCCGCATAAAAATGCTTGATCCCTAGACACTTTTGATGTGTGTATATATAATATATAAAGTGTCTAAGGATCAAGAAAAGTTTTTGCACTTAAAATAATCCAATCAATATCTCCCAAATCTAGTCTTACAGATTGGCTTTTTACTTTAATTCCTTTATGTATGTTAAAGTTAACAACGTATCCCTATATTTTGTAAAAATAAAGAAATGTTGCAAATTGCGGGAAATTAACCCAAGTAAAGGCGTCAATTAAATATCAAAAAAGGGCAAAAATGTAGATTTTTATTATAGATAAAAAATATATAGTCTGCGTTTCGACCAACAACATGAATCACACAATCGCAGCGATTTGACATGCTTAATCTCAGTTCATCAAAATCACTTTGAGGAATGCATGTGCATGTGCTTTTCTAACACGTCACAAAGTTTTTGTGGAGTATGCACGGCATCCGTACTGGGCAGGGCTCTTCTTTGTGGCATATCCCATGGATGCCCAATTGGGTTGAGGTCTGGCGAACGTTGATACGAGCTTCGGAAAGAGCGCGTGTTACGACTCTAACCGTGTGTGGATGTGCATAGTTGAAACGAATCACCCAACCGTCATCACAAAGGGATGATTACGTCTTCGTCTCTATGGATGAAGCGGTCCTTTCTGCGATTAGTGATGCGAGATCGTCCTCCAAGTCGCTCGGCCACGCTGCCCGTGATACGGTAGCATGTCCACAGGCGGCATATAACGGTCTGTGTAGTGCCAAGAGCGATAACCACAGGACGTTGCCAGTTGTTGGAACCAGCTACTAACCCTCCGAACGACTCTCATCATCTCCATTGATTTGAATCTCCACGCAATTGTAATGATTGAATTGATTGATTGAAAATGTAATCGACAGTTGATTTTCTATTTATAATAAAAATTTAAATAAAATTCTTTATTTAAATAGCGAAACCCACTAGATAGCGAATAGCGATGCAAAAAATCTCCAAAAAAATCCAAAATGTAATAAACCTCAATTGCAGCAATACTATAAACATAGGTACTTGATCCCTAGTCACTTTTGATGTGTGTATCTACTTTATTTGTAATGTATTGAATTGGCGAGATGCAGAAAGAGAATGTTTTTGAAAACTATTAATTGTTATTGATTTTGTTTTAATCTATTCGCAATATTCAGGTTCATGGGGAGGGGTTGTCATATATCTACGTGTTTGGCAAACTATTTTCTTTCTGTGGTTGTATACTGAAAATGAAAGGAATACGATTGGTTAACAATATCACTAACTTTAAATCGTTCGTTCTACATTAATATCAAGAAATTTGAATGAAACAAGAATGAGATAGAGTTAACGTGCGCTGATCATTCACAAAGGTGGTTAGTAATAAATATTAGCTTGAAAAAGTAAAACTACGACTATTTCATAATGTAATAGTTAAAAATAATGCCAGAAAATGCCACGACTAGGAGATCAAGGGTAAAATGATGGAGAGGATTATAGAATATTAAACGGTTCATCACAACGAATTGTATAAATGTATTAAATTCATACCTGTGTAGAAAAAATGATTTTACGACCCATTCTAAAATCACTTTTCTTGGGATAAAATATTTATCCAACATAATATGTAGACACAGTAGTAAGTTTCTCAGTTTGTTGGGTTATGATCTCACGGTACACTTTTTGATAACGGATATGAGAAATCATAAGTTTTTACACTGAAATGGTGATTGAGCACTTAAAACAGGATATTTACCATGTTAATTATTTGTTTCGAGTGTCCGAAATTCCGGCACTGTTGCAAGCGCTATGATCACGGATAAACCGTTTATCCGTGAGCATAGCGCTTAAAAACTCATGAAAACATGGCGATAAACATGATAAATATCCCGTTTCAAGTGCATTTTTTTTTCGTATAAGTACTTATTAATAAACACTACTAATCGATTGTAATCTAGCCTTAACAGACCATTAAGTAATTTAACTCATACTTATTACAAATATTGTATAATGTAATAAGAGTAAGTAAGAATAGTGTAAATTTGCACAGTTCCGTAGCACTTTCTTAGAGTCTGATACGTTAAATAGTCCTCGTTTTACATGTATAGTACAGTATTGTTGTTATTATTCGTTCACTATTACTGTACACAATTATTATACAGTAGACTAACTCAAATGGTTTGGTTCTCTTTAGTCTACGCACTATGTCTGTGTTGTCTAGCAGCTGGATTGTCTGCCTCCACATTCACATGTCGGTGAAGTCTGTTTTCGTGGGCTTCAGCAAAGTTTTGGGTAATGTTGGTGACGAGTTTCATTTTAAGGTCGTGGTGACGGTCGTCATTTCTGATGCACCATAGTGCATCTCTGAGTAATTTATTTTGAAATTGTTGGATAATTTTAACATTGCTTTGTTTAGTACAGCCCCATAGTTGGATACAATACGTTCAAATTGGCATAAGAATATGCTTGTATAATATATTATAATTTTATTGTATATTGATAGACAGGATTTTCCTTCTGAGTAACAATTACATATTTTTGTGAGACGAGTTCCTGTCTTTTCTTTTTGTTTTTTCTTTTGACGCGAGATTTCCATCGCAGCTTGGCGTCGAGAGTTGTGCCAAGGTATTTGCTAAGGCTGTATTCGCATAAAGCAAGTGCCCAGTCTATATGTATAAACGAGCGTATACATCTAGACGCACGTATATACGTTTATAAAGACTGGGTGGTAATCACAGTGTTTATTGGTGAAGTCAATGTGAATTCATTTGAATCAGTCAGTTTGATCGTCGACTTTTGTGGTCAGTCATAAACTTTACTCATAGCTAGTTGAACTTTTTCTACTGCTTCTTTGTGGCTTAAACCAGTAGCCATAATAGCAGTATCATCTGCAAAGGTCGGAATGGTTTTGTTTTCCAGCTTTGGGCTATCACATGTGTATATCGAGTACAGGGTTGGGCCTAACACACTTCCTTTTGGTACTCCAGTCTTTATAGTTTTTAGCTGGGAATGTGAGTCGTCTTGTATTATTCTATATATTTTGTTACTTATATATGACTTTAGAATATCTGAAGATTCGGGGAGCATGCGTTTGAGTTTGTACAATATGTATAATTATTTTGGATCACACAAGAAACGATAATAATGTATAAAAGAAGATATTCAACGATCACAACCATTTAACGTAGCATTACGACCAAAACTGTTTAAACTGTTAGATTAAATGATCACCACTAAAGTCGACAGTTTGGCCAAAAAAGGCTTGTGCCTCTTTTCACCCTTACTGAAGCCCTCTTCTTCTGTCCACACACGTTTTTGCCCGTGAAAATCTAAGTTCGTTAGTGTTATATGGATCTCTATGGAAGCTTGTAAGCGTGCCGTCACACACATCTCATTGTAAGGACAATGAGATGTGAAAAATGATGATAGAAATTATATCGGACACACGGGTTGTACATTTAAAAAATAAAGGAATAATGAGTTTGTTTAATATATTTTTTATAGCAATTACTAAAATGGGTTTGTTTTTCAACTGTTTTAACGAATATTTTGAGAGGACCTTTTAAAAATTTGTGTGAAAAAGTTGTATTTTCCAGTCAATATGGGCATAAAGAATAAAAAATAACTCTATTATCTGATGATAGATCTGTTATTTATAGTACTTACAGACTTTGGCTAGTCAATGTACAATTAAAGTAAAAGACAGGACTACTTGGAGTGAATATTTTCATTAGCCCTTAAATACGGTTGTCTCTGTTATTACAGTGTAATAAGATTCTTATTACAAGTGGCAGTAGAAACATTATAATTTCGTGCATCTGACATTATGAAATTATTTAAATTGTTTATATCCCTTATCTTGGCAGATTATTTGCAATACAAACGAACCAATAACTTGTTTACGTAAGATTTAATTACAAAATAGGTTGGTAGGATTTATGACAAATTCCTGTTCTGCTCGTCTCATTGCCAATTATATTGTAATTATCTACATAATTATCATTTAATAAGTTTGCTTGCACACATCTAACTAAACAAAAGTGTAGCATACTTACCTAATTTGCGGAGAAAATAGTACATTTCGATACAAGTGTGGAAACTTTGTCATTGCAGCCGAGGCAGAGTTCATACGTGTTATGGAGCCGAGAACTGCAGTGACAAATGCCCCCGTGTATCAAACGACGTTTTTATTTCTTCGTAAGTGTATTACTTACGATGAATAAAATAATAGAACGAAAACTATTTTTCAATACACTTCTTAGAAAACTGGGTCTTATAGCACTACAATTAGGTTCAACATGCAATGTGTTTCACACTCGTGGATTTTTTTCCGCCCTAAGTGTGATAAATGAAAATAACAATTAGGTTTAGTATCATTATGCGTAAATAAATTTATGCATTAAAATGTTATGCTTAGACAAATTATTATGTAAAATGCGTAAGCTGTTATGCGTAAATATCATTAGGATAAACAAAAGTATGCCATGTTATTTTATGTCATAAAATTTTGTGCAAATTGACAGGGAACCATATATAAATATATAATAATATATACATCATAGTATAATGTTTTACGGGAATGCAACTTTTTTGATCAATGTTTTGGTAAAAAAAATACAATATAATAGTAAAAAATCAGTCCAAAACTTACAATCTCGTAGGCTTCGATCGAGTTGGCGACTTTATCCATTCGTTCTAATTCCTCTCGCTGACGTATTGATCGGTTTAAGTCTTGAACGTAATTTTTGGCACACGTCTCCTGTTTAACAAATTCACAAATAAGCGTGAATTCAAAAATCTGCTCATTCTAACTTAATGATTGTACTTTAACTTTTGGAATTATAATTAAGAAAATTAATTACAGTTAATTGTGATAATTCATTTCGCTGGATGCGAGGAAATTAGATTGACTGTCGTAAGCACGGTAGGTAGTCGACGTTCAGCGTACCCGTGGCGTGCCTACCCCAAATGTAACTTTTCAGTTTCATGTTTAGATAGTAGATTACATTATATGTAATTGGGGCTGAGGGTTACTCCAATTTATCAAACGAAAGTTTCGTCGGAGTGCAACCCAGAATTTCAATGCAGAAAATAATGAAAATTACGGTGGGATAACTATAGTTTATAAGTTATAAGTTCATAGTTGCAATAAGTAAGTCTAATCTGTCTTAGTTAGCAAAACGTACGGACATTTTGTAGGTATTGTTGGTAACTTTTGTTTGTCTTTGTTCAAATCTAATTCCTGTGTAGACTGACGGCCGTTTACTTAATAGTCAAAATTTAAAGCTTACCATGGCCTGCAAAGAGGTCCGTTCCGGCTCGATATCTGTGTGGTTAATCAGACGGCGCAACAGCAGGCTGTACTTGGTCAAGCGTTGCATGGGCTTCACCATTATATCTGCAAGCTGAAGCCTAAAACCGAATCACTGGTTACTTTCAGGTTTCTTCGAAATATAGACATTTTAACAAAAGCACGCTGTCTAAACCAGTAGTACTGACCTGTTACAGGCTTTCTGTTTGTAGCACCAAGTCAGATAGCACATGAAGTCTGTGTTGTTTGACAAGGAACGTAAATAGTCCAGAGCTTTGGTTTGCTCATTTACATATTTTTCGTAGGGTTGAAACATGTCCCGGAAGTGCATGAATCCTGGTGCCATTATTTCTGTGTTGAACCTGTGAAACAAGCATTCGTTTATAAACACAATTCAAGAATCGTTCTTATTAGCTTTCCTAGCCATGATAGTTAGTACGGGTGTTCAGAGACAAAAAAGGGCCGAACCTTTCTTTTTTTGACACAAGTATGAAACTTGGCACTGTCGTTCCTTGAGTTAAAATAAACCGATTAAGATCGGTAGACCCCGGGACCCTCCCCTCTGGCGCCGGAGGGGGTGGGGGGTTAAAGTAACGCTCCGCCCGGTTTCATTCAAAAGTTTATAACTGTCCATGTTTAGCTAATGGGTCAAGTGTGGTATCATTTTCGCATAAATCAAAATGGACAGTTATAATTATTTGAATGAAGTCGGTCGCAGCGTTACTTTAAACCCCCAATCCGGCGCCAGAGGGGAGGCTCCCGAAGGCTACCGATCTTAATTGGCTTATTTTGAACCAAAGGAACGACTGTGCCAAGTTTCATACCTGTGCCAAAAAAAGAAAGGTGTTTGCACTAAACACCCGTACTAAGTAGGGTGTATAAAATGAATAAGTTTGTATGCACTTACGGTGCTTGTTTCTCGTGAGCATCAGCAATCATGGGGTAGATGGTAGTTTCCCAAAAGTAAAGGCTGGCATTGAGGACATCGGGGATGTTCGTGAAGAGTTTCTCCGTATCGATGTCCAGCAGTTTCCCGGAGTCTTGAAGCGCGTGCGCCGCGGCTATGAACACCTGCGGACAACCCAGCAGACCTTGAACGTTTTCTCCATAGTTGATACCAAATAAGGTGACAATGCAGCCTTGTCCTAATACCTCTCCATAGAAATCCGAATAACGAACTATGCACGACTTTTTTTATTTGAGAAGGCAGGTTTTGTTTTTTTATCGAAACCACTAAATTATTAAATAAAATTACTGCAGGCCAATGACCACTATGTTGGCCATCCTTCTTCTATATGTAGGTATAAGTCTCATTGCTGGTTTGGCATTACTTTGAGGCCAACGATGGTAAGTCACATTATGTAACAAGACAGATTTAAATTATGCACACCCTTTTAATTTGGAATTGATTATTTTATAGGAAAAGATCATAATTTATCTGCTTTGGTTAGGTTAGCACATTGTAAGGTTATATATATGTAGATAAAAACGCTGCAGGAAATAAAACTTGTAACAAAAGGCCTATTTTAATCTTTTGATAGACCAAATGAGTTCTACGAAGTAGGCTCCGCATTTATTCGGATTAAGGCGAGTTAAGTGACATTCTCACGATAGCATGTTGGTAGCTTACATTTTACTGACCTTAATTAGTTTCTTGTGAACGATTAAAAGTACCTACTTAGCATAAAGTTAACGTTATCTAATTTAGATTATGCTTTTGGCTCAACTACCGATTTATGCTAAGCGTACCAACGTGCATTTTATTGAATATTTTATTCTGTTGCCAATTTCTACATGTATAATCGAATAATAAAAATTTCTAAAAACATTACTGTTTTATTTCGGATTTAATACTGATTTTATTAATTTGTAGGTATATTATCATTTTTCACACTATGTTGATTCGGCTCCCAATCTAACCGGATGTAGCTGAATACCAGCAATGTATATGAGGCTACTGCCTATCTGGACAAACTGGGCAACACGATAACTCTGGCAAAACCGGTTTTCAGACTTTCAGCCTTATGACTACCCGTAACGACTGTCAAAGGTCTACGATTGACAGTCGGGACCAACTGCTTATACAATGACTCAGTATTTAATGGATGTTCACCCATCCACGGACCGACCTTGCCAAGCGTTGCTAATCCTTGAAATCGACCTATTAATTAGTTACCTAATTGATTAACATTACCTGCCTTATTATAAAGTTAAGTATAAATGTGTCGTATATACTGAATAGGTAGGTAGATGGACAGATTTGGCGAAGGTACATACTTATAAATGGTAGGCACTTAGGGGGTGAGGGTGCTGGGTCCGTGTAATAGAGACGCCTCTCTATTACACGAATGTTACACAACGACGGATTGGATTTCTTCGTTAAAAGCCGAATGTTATTGAGGGAGAGCAACAATGCTGAATTCCTAATCTTACCTGCGTAATACATTCCGTTTCAGGATCGTTCAATATTTCATAATGCCTTTGGCAAGCACGCAGTCTATTACCGGAGCGGGCTAATCCTCATGATGGGGATCGTCGATTCCATCCGTGAAGCTTCAATTTTGGATTGGGAATCCTATTATTTTTTGCCCCAGCGATCCTCATATTATCCGATACAATATGACTCGCATAAAAGCGGGTTACCGAGTACCAAAGCGGTATCCCAGTCTTGAAGTGATTATAATATGTTAATAAAAACTGCGGTTTCTCATTGCTACGAGTATTTAAATGACTTAACAATAGCTCCAAGGTTTTTTACCAACAAAACTGGGTACTTGTGAGGCACTTATTATTAGATTATTATGAGATATTATTGTGTTTTGTAGCAGAACCGTCAAGTAAATAAGAGTAGATAAGGAACCCACGAAAACGTAAAGTGAAATACGTCATTATGTCATAGTGGGAGTTTCGGGCGGCGCGGCGTCCTTTACCGCTACTCGTGAAGGGCACGGGAAAGCTTTGGAAGTGACCGACACTGATCGATTTCTCAGATTCTACACGATAAATATCAGCACTACTACTAAATAGATGACATAGGATAATAAATCCTATGTGTGGGAATGCTTTTCCTACTCCCGTCCTTCTGATGCACCTGGCAGGTCGCATCTTACGAATCTCCTTAGATCCCCTTCCCACTCTACCGACTTACTACTCGTTCACTGTATACGTTGAGCGGTTGTGAAATTCAGTTCCGCCTGACATTAGGGACTGCCAAACTGTTGCAGCATTCAAAAGAAAAGTGAAAGAACAATATCTTTCCTTTTCGACATAGTTGCATAGGTATTTATTGTTATTTATTTTATTGTATTTATATAAATGTTATTTATTTTGTCCTTGAATATGTAAGTAAGTATATTCATAATTAAGTATATTTAAAATAGTTATTTGCTTTATGTTTTGTGTATTTCGTTATCTCTTTTTCTTTTACACTACGTTTACATCTCTATTTTGTGTATACCCTTTCGCAGGTATATTTATAAATAAGCATCGCCTTTGTACCTATTTTTCTGTTCCTTTCGTATTTTCTGTATACTGTACATAAATTGTTAAATAAAATAAATAGATAGCTTAATGGATCCACAACCACACACACAAGCGTATCACCCAGCACGTGCTACAGAACCGTAACGCGGACGTCCAATACACACTTGGGTGGGTTTTAATTAACCAATGATCACGCTTGACATTGCTTTTGTAAGGCAAGCTTATCCCAGAAACAGTCATGTGCAGTCATGGAAGGAATGGCACAGGACGCGGACGCTCCGAGAGCGAATCACATATGTATGTACATCTCCCTTATCTCCCTGCTAGTACCCACACATTGATGATCCGATGGTTGTACAAGTAAACATTTCTTGAATACGTCGTTGATTATATCAAAGTCAAATTGAAATCAGGCTCGTAAGGCAAAAATTGAATCTAAAGTCATTCATATTATGAATACTTCTGTAGCTTTCGTGGTCGTAGATCATTTGTTCCCAAAGGTGGCAGTTGTAGTCTTTAAGGTATCCAACTAAGCGGGTATTGAAGTAATTAATTATAATAATATTTTTTTTTTTCACAAATCTAAGTAGTCCAAGTTTGATAGCTATAACATCAAGGTATTAATCAGTTTTCTAAACTATGGTTAAGTCCCCATTACTATTTGGTTGGTTGTCCCGTTGCATTGCATTGCTTGCTATTGCTTGTTTATTATAATTATTATATTAAAACCACTGCATGAGCGAATTTCCTTAATCGTGTTCTCAAAAATTAATTGAGAAATATGTATTTTTTATTTGAGAAATGCGTACGTAAATTTCATTTTATAAACACTCACTTTACAAACATTCATTAGGCAAATGCTTCTGTTTACTAATGTTTGGGTCACGAAATCACGTTTAACCCAAATTTCTATACATAAGTATGTATTTACTCATAAATATAATTAACGTGTCTGTTTGTAATTTCCAAATAACAGTTTCTTATTGAATGGTTATGAAAGTATTTAAAATACTTATAACAAAAAATAAACAAACATAATATAACGCCTGTCATCTCCGAAGAGTTAACCAGAGGCGTACCTAACAGTACACCTACATTTCATCAGTTATGTTTAAGTCCCATGTAATAGGAGGCCATGTAATAACCTATTGCTATCAACCGGGCACAAATCCAGACTCCATGGCTGCTACTGAAAAAATCCTGATGGAAAAACCCAATATCAACTTGGCCGACCTGGAAATTGAACAGAGGACCTCATGATCAGCAGTCGCGTTTGTGACTACTAGACTAACGAGTCAGTCACAAAAAAAAAAAAAATTCGTCTGTTTGTTTCGGCTAATCTCCGAAATGGCCAGAGCGATTTTGACGGGACTTTTACTGGCAGGTGGCTGATATTAGAAGGAATACTCATTTGCTTACTTATTTTTTCTCCTTACTTATTATAGAAATAGGATTAGGGTTCGGTCCAAAAAATTACAATCCTAGAAATTGTTAACAAAACTCAATTCAAATAATAATAAAAAATATAATTAATATTTTAAAATAATTTCACGCGGCAAAGAAACTAAGCCAGTCACAAAGGGGTCATGAGGGTACTTATTAGGATATCTAAAACATTCCTGACGGTTGACTTACCTAATCGTTCAAAATATTCAGTTATAATGTTAGCATTATAACTGAATATTTTGCACTGTAGGTACATTTTGTGACGGCATGTTTATCCAGTAGAATTTTTATTTGGGAAGTTTCGATCCGTTTTAGTGTACAAATTCAGGTAAAGTTCATGGTAAATTTTAAACGGCGAAAAAAAAAATGAGGAGGATCTAATTCGACGCGTATTTTATAATAATACGAGTATTATCAATATTTTGCAATCAGGCGTAGTCGACGCGAGCTCCTATTTCTGTGTGCAGGGTTTACAGTAATCTAGTGCCCCAAGCCACGAGCTCGCTTCGCTCGCTCTTACATCCTAAGTCTTGTTATTTTAGTAACATAGAATTACCCTTTTGCTTATTTATTGAGTTTCATTTTTAGGAAATTTCGCAATAATGCATTATGTAAAACATTTTGTTTTTACGAGATGACATAAATTTAAAAATAATTGTTTTTAGATTTTTTTTTGTGTGAATTATTTGTCGTAAAATGATGAAATTACAAATGGTGCATTTGCCAATCGTTAGTTGTCAATGATGAAAATTAATTTTAGATGAAATGACAGGGCACAATATTTTTACACACTGTATGTAATGTGGTAGGTAGAACACATTGTTCATAAAATTTAATTTTCAGACATTGTTGTATTTTTCGGTCCTCGGACCAGTTATTTAGCTGGCCAAATACCGCCCAGCCCATTTGTGTGCGTCTCGCAATTTCTTTATTTTGGTGTTCTCTTCTAAAAGATAAACAATGTGTAGGATAGACGCACCACCTTTGTATACCTATATACACCTTTGAGTTATTGTACAATATTCATTTTCCAATGAATAACATAAAGAGGGCAAATTGAAATAGGGGCCAGGTCCATGAAAGTTTCGGAATTAATTCATAGAATAGGAGCCGAACTTTATTAATTAGGAACAAAATAGGTAATCTTTAATACTTTGTAGCCTTAAGTTATCAAATGTACCTATAATATACGGCACTAATAAGTACCTGCCATAACATAACATACTTACTACAAAATTATTACCTGAAGGAAAAGTACAGTGTTTCTACACAATCATATTTACCGAATGGTAAACACAGTACATTAGGTAATTGAGAAATTTGCTTGAAATTCAATCTTCGTAATACCGCATAAATGTTTATTTTTATATTAGGTTTGGGAACATTAGGATTTTAATTACATTCTCGTATAAAACAAACAGTAATTTTATCACATATGTGAGGTCGCATCGCTGTGCAAACCAATATCGTGTGCGTTACGTAAAGGTGGCTGTACACTGTCACCGGGATACTCCGAGGCAGGGCGAGTGCGAAACTCTGAGCCAAGCGAGGAACACCGAGACAAGTCGGGCGCTAGTACACTCGGCTCGTCACGGCGAGAGTGTGCAGCCACCTCAAGGGTAGCGACATTTATCAATATTTGTGCCTGGATGGAATATGTTTGGAATTCACACAACTCTTTATTTAACTTTCTCGGTGTTGTGAGATGTCTGTTGGAAAACGAAGTATCCGTGACTTACTTTTGAATCAACATAGTAGGAGAAGCCGATTTCGGAAAAGGAGACTTTTTTTATAAGTATTTATCTAAAGGGCATTATGAGTAAAGCAAAAACAATAATAAACGTATCTTTACTTTTGCATCAAAAAAAGGAGTTAATTGCCTACTATCCAGTGAGACAATATTTTTCGCGGAAATTAGCTATTAGAAACTTTCGGTGAAGTGTTTCATTCTTTCATATTTAAAGGTTCACGTAGCGTACTCAATATCGAAACAACAAATGTCCCATAAGTTAGATTCGATCAGAGATGAATGCAATCTACTGAAAAAAATATGATAGCATTTGCTGTTGGAAAAACCAACGAAAGATTTGACGAAAGCCCTCGGGTCGCTGTCTTTAATCCGACTTGTGTCGAACAATTGCAGTTATTTGATACTTCCACTTGCCGTACCTAGTAGGTACACATGTTCAGTGTGTTATAGTATAACCGTCGTTATACCTTATTTACCTCACCATCATTTTCCTGCCCTCATCCCAATTTTTTTGGGGTCGACGCAGCATGTCTTCTCCCATACTTCTCTATTACCCATCATCTCATCATCATTCACACAGTCCATCCATCGTACCTTTGGAAGAGGAAGACCTCTACTCTTATAGCCCTAGTTCTCGGGGTCAAATTTGTTGTAAATTAGCTCTAGTATCACCTATTTCAAGAACTGCACCCAATTACCAATCAACCTGTATGTATATTAAAATCATTTGCCAAACGTAGCATTACTCGAGGACGGCTCGACCGACTTGGCTGTGTGTTTTGAGTGTTTGTTTCGGAAATTCTACTGGAAAAGTTAATTAAAAGCTGTATATTTTTATAAGTCTACCCGTGCTAAGCCGAGCGGGTCGCTAGTACGTTATATATTTGGTGACAACATTAGTAAAGTTCATCCAATAGTATTTGAGGGTAACCCGAACATAAACAGTGATGCGGTCAGGAACTTTGTTTTAAAATATGTCGCGGCTGTTTACATACGCATGCTGGCTTGCTAAACATAAACATAGGTCCTCTACCTATATTTTTCTTTTAGTTAGAGATGTTGAGAGGGTGTATACCTACCATAAAGCAACTATAATAGTATGTTGATGGCGTTTCGTATTTGATGTGGAGCCTTTTTTCGTTACAGGTAGTCATAAGCTTGAAAGTCTGACGACAAGCCTCAGTCTTTACATGTAAAACAATGGTTTTCAGCCGCATTCGGTTAGACAGGAGGCCGATCCCAAAATAGTTGAGAAAAGGCTAGGCAGATGATAATCTTTCCTTATGACTTGGGCCTCCTTCTTAATTCGTTAGGTTCTCACCTGCACTATTGATAGCAAGTGGCGGATGTAATCGGCCTCCGTGCATATGAGCTCCCGAATCACTGCCTGCCTCGCCTCCTCGCATGGCCCCAACTCTGTGGAAATAAACTCTTGTTATTTCTTTTTTCATAGAAGAAGTTGGAATAATGTTTTTTTTTTTAAATTAGTAGGAAACAAGATTGTTGCCTGCAAAAGTAATAGGTGAAAAATTCCAAGTTTCTAGACTTATTTAAAGAACCAATTCTAGTCCGGAGTAAACGTAACGTAGGAATACAAACTTTGAAAATTTTAAATTGTAAAACATACAAAATAACGACGTAACCAGAACCGTAGACAGAATGCCTGAAATCGTCTTAGTGTATATTGTGAAGGCATCTAAGATAGGGTGTAAAGACTACTATGTACTCGTACACCTCTGCCTAACTAACCCTTCGGGGGTTACAGGCGTGATGTTTTGCTATGCAATTATATAATAACCTGAGATTTACTTTCACGTGTTGTCTGTTATAAAATAAAAGCAACATACTTATGCAAATCATTAATTAACGAAGCAAGAACTTTACGTTCATCGTTTTTGTCAATTGTTTCCTTTCACTATAATGCCTCAGACGATCTCCGGAGATTCTGTTAATTTTATAGGCACTATATTAATATCGATTATGTCGTAAAATATTAAGTGGTTAACGAGTACTGAATGTCGGTCGAAAATAAACGCCTTTTAGTGCTTGATAACCTATTTATAACCGATAACTCACTTTCTCAATAAGTTTGTGAAAGTATATTGTTAAAAGTTCTAAACTTCATGGGTTTCATAAGTGAAGTTTTTGCCTTATATAAACATACATACCTACAATTCTTTTTTTAAATTAAATTTTAAATTGTTTGTTTATTTTCTCATCACAAACGTTACGGTGAAAGGAATTATAAATAAATAAAATTGAAATGTCTGTTTGTAATATACGGTACTTATAACAAAAAAAAAGCATTTAAAAATTAAAGCATTTAAAATATTTTTTTGTTTGTCTGTCAGTGTGTCTATCTGTTTATTTGTTAAGGTTAATCTCCGAAACGACTGGACTTTTCCGGGCAGATGGCTGATGTTATAAGAAGTACTTTAAGTGAAATTTTTTATTGTTTAGAAACTGTGTTTTTTATTTAGGATCAGCGAACTCATTGAAAAGATTCACTTATGTAAACTAGAACTTATGCCCGCGACTTTGTCTGCCCCATGTTATTTACCAGGATAAAAGTATCCTGTGTGTTACTCCAACATATTATTCATGCACGCGTTTTTATCAAAAAACGTTCCTCATACGAGTTCTTTGTTCTGGAAATGCTAAAAATAGGTGTAATTTTAAGTGGAGGCATAACTTACAGCTTTTTGAATGTTGTAAGTCGTTTAGTGGATAAACTTGAGGATCGTGTAATAAACCAGCCAACTCGTTGGACTGCCAAGAGTGCTCGTTCGGATTTCAGACAAGATAATTGAACGTTTAGTTAAGTTCGCTACTAAGGATTTAGAGGACCACTTTATGAAATATTTCAAGGAAAATCGTGGGTGAACTTATGTTTTTAATACCTTACCTCGTCTATATAGGGTTCGAAATAACTGTCATTCCATTGTCTCTATTATATCTGCCTACGCTGGGTTCTCCAGCACATTGTGTATTTTTTCTGTGAGTAATATATTACTCACACACAATCTCTATTATAATAGAGAATGTATGAAATATCTTTTACAGTCCAAAGTCCGCAGTCAGTCAGGATTTCGGTTCGGTCGGTTTGACCGCACATTGAAACGCTTTAATAGCTGAACAGCTGTAAGAAGCAAACCAATGGAAACATAGCCATTATACAGGGTGGCGCCGACAGTACGACAAAAATTAAACTGCTTATACCTCATGACGTTCCCAGTCTGCAACAAAAGTTCATTCGAATATAATCCAGTAGTTAAGTCACAGGCCAATATTTTTCATTTTCAGCATTTTCTACATGATGTAGATTAATAGGCTAGCACCGACAAGTTAACGACCCCTGCATCGGTATAAACTCTAACTCACATGTTGCCAACTCGCTACTTCAAAAACCTTTGACAAATTCGTTCCTTAAACTTTATTTCCAGTCGCGAATGTTCAGTTTTATGCTATTTAGTTTGTTTGAACTGTATTTTTGTAAATATATCTACCTATTACATGAGTCTTAAACCTAACTGGTGAAATAGGTGTGTACACCTTTGCCTTCGAGGAAATACTGGCGTAATGTTATGTTAATCCTCAGTATGTAGTAGCTATTAGAACATTCCAAACAATCCAAACTCAGAAGCATTGCCTAAATCTACACTGTGGTATTAACACCAGTGACCGTGAAACTTAACGGATTGGCCAGGAATGATATTATCGAAGTCCTGAAGTAGGCTCTGGCCCTTACGAATTCGCTCCTAACTATGATGATGATAGCAAACTGCATTTAGGTACCTAGATATTTTATATAAACTGGTGTAGGTACATTATAGCCACAGTTAAGTATTACCGCATAAAAAGGGTAGAAAAACGTATGTACATCATATGGCTAAAGAAATAAACAACAAGTCGCATTTTCTTAAAAACGTGTTTTCATAATTATGTATATCCTATCTCATGTTTAGCAATGAAAGCTACTACTATTTATTATCTAAAACAAGTATCACTGTGCACAACAGTTGAAAAGCTACGCTCCAAATAAAAGGGAAAGTGAAACAAATTTGGTACCACACTTTTGATTATTATTAATAAGGAAGCTGGTCAAGTGTGGTTTAAAATTGATTCCCGAATAATAAATGTACTTATTATAATTTAAAGATATTATTAACATTAATTGTTTTGTGCGACATTCGAGAGGCAGGCTCGGTAAACAACCGGCTCTCGAGACTCGTATTTTCTGAGGAATCTATATTATGCAAAGCGGTCCGGAGCGTTCCTTCAGTGTGGATCTCATTACGAACGATTCTTCTCCATAAAGACCCGCAGCGGTCCGCGACTAAGTCCAGTTGTACCAAATAGAAAGGGATTCTTAAGGACTAAGAGACTTGTAATCGGTTACGACTAATCACTACATAGATTTCGTAATTGTTATAGGTAGGTAGTATATTGATCGGTGCACCCAAATACAGGTGTTTTCCGTAATTGCTATTACGCAAGCGGAAAAGGTAATAATTCGAATTTGGTGATATTTTAAAAGCAAGTATATTTTGCATTTAATCTGTGTATGTTGTCACTGAATATTGGTGAATTTTTTCATGCGTGTTGATGTTTTTATCTTGTACATTTACAAAGGCAATAGTATAGAAAATAGCAGTTGTTTAAAGAGAGCTACCTACGTATTGATTTTCGCAACTTTTAGGGAATTCAGGCTTTCCTTTGAATCAGTTGAAAATGTTCAGTTAGTATGAAAAGTAATAAATAAACTGCCTACTTACCAATACATATAAATAATAAAATGATGACTATTCCTAAGCAGGTCTAAGTACCTGCAATAATGTGTGCATTGTTCAGTTGACTCCTCAGTCCTCACCAAGTGTTCCGTTATTCCAATTTCGGGGCCGTATACGTATTAAAATGAATATGGCAGCTGTTCCGGCCGAGGAGCGGATTTCCGCTACCTAAGTTGGTATTTATAGACGTTTGTATTTGTCGAGGACTGAGTTTTCAGGCCAAACGTTGGGATTTCTGTACAAAAACTAATCTCGTGTGTTCATACGGTTTTGTTAGACACCTACACAATATATGTTAACAGCGAAGTTATTGAATGGACGTTTTTAATCATGCGCAATAAATTGTTGGATACTCGTGGCAGACGGAATACTCGTGGCAGACGGGATAGCGGACCGAATTTTAAGTAGCTATTTGTGAAATTGAATGAAAAGATGCTCGTACTTATATATTTTACTGTGGCAGAGGGACGTAAGAAATAGGTAGTCAAGATTCGTCGGATCGGAAAATGAATTGACCTCAGTCCCCACTCACACGTTGAACTTAGCAAAGACTATAAGCCATCGAATTACTCGAGCTCCGCAAAATGCCGCTAGGTGGCGTGATGGTAAGCAATCAGTGTTAAAACTGTAATTATTGAAAGTCGCCTTATGGCTATAATTATGGTAACATGCAGGCTTTGATTTACGAACATTTCTAGGTTGAGGGAAACACACACAGTAGGTTGTGCGTTCAAAATATATGCTTCGTATAAATTTAATATTAATCAGTGTTGTGTAGTTTCTAAAGTCATTACAATTACTTCGGAAAAAAGGAGTATTTTTGACGTCGGATGGTACATTTACCCAAGATTAAGGCGCTGTGCATAGTAAAAATGGGCTTCACAAAAACAGTTTTTTAGCAAAATGTATACATTTTAGAGCAGCAAAAAAAATATATGTTAATCTTGATCATATTTATGAGGGAACCGTTGTGTTCAAAACACGTTTTCGTAAAATTTTCCCGATACAAAAAAATCGTAAACTTACTATTAAATATTGAAATTCAAACAATTGTAACTCTATCATATAAGAACAAATCTTTATAAAATTAAAAACAGTGATGTAATATATAATAATAAAGGGAACTGTTGTTTTTATTTATCGTTTGAAATGAGATTATTGTAAGAATTAACATATTCAATGATAAATAATTGGAACGGGTCGAACGAAACCTCACGCCATTGCATCCTCTTTTGGCTTCTCTTTCATTTTTACGCGGTGTGACAGTGACCGCTGAGGCGTGTTGCTTGACGGATCTGTGTCATTTTTTTCAAAATCATTTACGTATCTGTTTGTTGTTGAATGCTGTTTATTATACTTATTTTGTGAATAGTTATTTCTAAGTTGTGGTGTTGGTGTAAATTTATGTTCGATTTCAGTCATAAATTGTGTAAATAAACAATCAGTGTACATCAGTGGCGAAGAGTCAAAAGAACCCTAAGGAAAATTATACTACTATTTTTTTTGTCTTCACCCCCATTTTCTTCTATTTTCGTTTTGCCTTAAATTTCGTTATAAGTGACCCGAAAAGCACGAAAATAACACCCATGATTAAAATAGCAAAAATTTTCGTAGGCGCCAAATTGATCTTTTTTCATCATTTATTGTGTAGAATAAAATGTAGAGGAACTATGAACAAAATAAATGTAATTTTATCTTTTATAAATAGGCCAACAAAAAAAAAGTTGATACCAAATACGTTATCGACTACCGGTCTAGTTCTCCCCTACATACTTTCTATTTCTGCTCCTGTCGTTACTCGATAATCTTCGGCTTACCTAATTCCCTAAAAAACGGTGCTGCTAGCCGCGAAGTCACGTGTGCACGTACATACGAATTTAGATCTGAATTCTGACACCCGAGCGCCGGCTTATTTGGCGCTACCTGTTATTTCTTGACATGAAAAAAGTTGGCATTTTTGTGATGTTTTCATTCCTATGATGTATTAAATGGAATAGAGTTTTACATCACAGTACAGAACTGCGATGTAATACTCTATTTAACTATAGAAGAGACTACACAGAGTACTTTGTTCCCGAAGGGAAACCGGCAGGAATCGGCTTAGGTGCCTTCGGCCCTGGTGTACATTATAAAAAATGGGTAACAAAAAAAATATACGGAGGACAATAAAGAGATGTTATTCGATGAAACAAAACACATGAACGAAGTGTAAAGTAAGTACCTTACTTTTTGTGCACACCTTATTTTGATTGTATGTATTATTTTAAAAATGCGTAATTTCGACATATACATACATATATATGTATATCCATAGCTCGATTGGTGTAACTATCTCATGCGTGGGTCAATTTTCTGCATCAATGTCTAACCCCGGGTTCAGACCTCAGAGTAAATGTATTCTTTTTGTTGATTTCTTTTGATATAATTGTTTTTTTTTTTAATTATAAATATTTTTTTTTTCTTATTTTCTTGTTTGAAATGAATTTTTATATTTATTTTTTAAAACAATAATGCATTTTTTCCAATTTAAAAACTTACTTGTTAAAATTTTAGATTACAAAAGGATTCTGAGCGTGAAAACCCTGGGAAATCATTTGTAACACCAGGAGCCAATCCAAAATTAAATTATGATGAGTAAGTATTAAAAGATGGGCGAATGTCATCACACAATGAGAGCCGACGGACAGCTGATGACCCCGCGATCGACTTCAAAAGAGGTGGTGTGAAGAACTTCGCGACTTCCAGCCCGATTGTTCTGAATCAATAATAGTTATTATAACACAGGGAGACTAACCTTACCGAACGTAGGTTCTCAGCTAAGGTCTAGATACCTATCCACTCGTCTATATGTCCACTCACTCGTATGTCCAGGCATTGTATTCGTACACAATGCGTTATTGCCGTGATTTGGAATTATGTATTTTGCTTTTCTGTTTATAAAAAAGTGACGTGTTTTTTATTACAGAGAAATCACTGACGATGTGCTATTCGTTGAGCCGTCGACCAAATTTCAAGATAATGCATACCCACCAGTTCATGGACGAAGAGTCGTTGACATAACGCATCTCATCCAGCAGCTGCAAACTATATCCGGCCATAATTCTTTGTTCAATTGTAACGGTTGATTGCAAAGGTTGTGGGGGGAAAGAGAATTAATTTATCTCTTCGTCGGGGTTACCGCGCGCGTTGCAGTGCTGCAGTCGTTTTTTTTAATAACCCCTACCCGAGGCATCTACTTCATATAAAATTTTTAGGGAAAAGTCCCAAAAGCATCCTGAAAAAGTTTGAAGAACGAAGACTGATGAAAAGAAAATTAAACAAAGCAAAACCTCATAAAAAAAAATCGGATGCTAAAGAAAGACAATGCTGTTCAATATGATTTTCGGCTAAGCGTGGACAAGATGTCCGGTTAAAAATATTTTTACTAAACAATATTATTAATTCTGAAAGAAATATTTTTGCAGATCCCATAGTGGCCAGGTACACGTACAAAAATCCGAAATGAAGAGTAATTAATAATATCTGTTATTTACAGGTTACAGCTCATAGCTTGGTCTGTCACTCATGCTGGACATTACCAATAAATAACTTACCTGAACAGCAAAATGTACCAAGCACATCAAGCGGTCATCGAAGAGAGCTATGTCTTAATTGTGGAAGTTCTATACGGTGTAGCAGATCTCATATTCTCAACACAAACTCGGACAGAGAAACACATATAAGAAATGCTATCAGTGAGTGGATAGCACCACAACAAGTAAGGACGGATTAACTTTTTATTAAGTTTACATTAGAATATTATGTGAATTAGAATTATGCTTTTAAAAATGTTTTTACATAACACTAACTTGTTTACTGAAAAGTTATTCTAACTCTCCATGAAATAGCAACATTTGATTTCTATGGAACAGAATAAAAGAATGTGTTATTTTTTATGTGTTACTTATACCCTCTTTAGTTAGAATTCATTCCTAAATATAATTCCTAATATAATCTCTGGGCAGCAAAAAAAATTCAAAATGAATTGTTAGAAACTCAATTGATTAGTGTTTTGAAATGGCAATAACTAAGAATTAAATTGTTCTAGGTTCATGGCTCAGATCGCATTTGCCATCCATGTTGGCAACGAGCTGATCGAGTACCAGGTCCTGCTCCAACTGTCACAATTGTTTCACCTACAATTAACTAGCCCAATTTCACAAGAGCCCCTGACACACAAGCCTTGTTTTTGCCCGGGTTGTGAATCACCACAGCGACTCATACTCGTAGTCCCAACATGGCTAAGGGTGAAGTTATTCACAGATTAGAATTTTTATGTCCCTAAAACAGCAGAATATGCAGATTTCATTTGCTACAAAATAACTGGGATGAGCTCCTTACAACTTTTTATTATTTAATAAACGTATGACTTAATAAAGTCAAAATAATAACTAATAGTTTTATTTTATCCACCCAAATACAATCCTATAATATGTAAATAATCCGATTACATCAAAATACTACTGGCAAATTGATTATAGAAAATAATATGCTTATTACAAAGATTTTATCCGACAATTAATTTCAATTTTTCACATGCCATTTGAAGCATATTCTTGCATCTGGCTACAATTTTTTAATAATATTTTCTTTCCTATACTTATGTAGTTTTTAAAATGCAAGTATTTTATTAATAAAGATCTTGTCCACGTTTAGCCTGATCATCCTAACAAACTGAGCAATTGCCTTTATGTATTCTTACTGTTCATACATCTATCTATCGATCCCATCACCCCGTCCATAAGTCCACTCTTTCATTCGTCTCTCCGCGTCCGTCTTTCCTCACTTAGTATTCGAATACATCGTAATTTTCATTTAGTTGTAACCTACGTCACTAAAGAAAAGATACTAAAATGACCGCACTTAGCTTTTTCTCTCCCTCTCACATTATACAGTGCGAGTAAAAGGGCACGATTAGCTCCTTTGTTTGGCCGCCATTCACAATAATTCTTTTCTGACACGTGATATAAAAGTCATTGCAAATTGCAACAAAAATTATACAGATAAATTAAATTGAAGTGTCTGTCACTTCAATTTAATTTATCTGTATAATTAGAAGATGTATGGTTTAGAAGACGCAGATTGCCAAATTCGAAATAGTAAAGGCAAATGGGCAGAAACGACAAAGTGTTTTGGTGTTTTTGGTTGTGTATGGTTTTTTGTTGCAGATTCTCAAAATGGCAAATTTTCAAAATTATGAAAGTATTATTTTTATTCCTCTATATAGCCGTAAAAAAAGGAACCCTTATAAATTCGCCCTGTCTGTCTGTCTATTTGTCCGTCCGTATGTCACAGCCATTTTACTCCCAGACTATTGGTACCACAATGTTGAAATTTAGAGACTAGGTGTCTTCTAAGAATCGCTACATAAAAGTGATGTAAAATTATGAAAAAAAAAAATAGGTGTGGCTCTCCCTACATGTAACTGTGTGGGGTGTCTATCGACAGCTCTTGAAAATTGCTATTGAGGTTTCTAGCACACTTTCTTTCTTAAGACAATGGTTGATGACATTTGCTTCCGAAGCCGTAAAAAATGTGTGGCCCGCTCTAAAGTCTAAAGTAGGAGAGAGAAAATTCTGAAACAAAAATGTATGTAGGGTTAGCGGATTCGTCAGCGCAGATGGCAGGGATATCGCGTGATCATGGTGACGCAGCGAGTAGAAGGGGGCGAACAATACAAGCGGTGCGCTCTCAGGAGTCTCAGGGCCCGGTCACTTTTGCTTGGGAGCTCAGACGTGACAGACGTTTGTTGGGAACAGTACTTTCGAATTATTTCGGTGTTTAACGGTTTAACATAACTGTGTTGTTTCCGTGATTTTTTATTTAAAAATAATAGTTCTAGGAAGTTTTAGTTTTCCTTTAAAAAAAATGAGCTTCTGATCTATAAGAGTAGATTATAAAAAAGTCTCCGAAGACCATTTTCATGTAGCTGCAACAGTTAAAGTAGTTCCCCTTACTGCCCTACTGAAAGTTTCCACCCTGTATATAGATTTATTATTCGTCAGACGAATCTGTTATTACATAATTATTATCTCTAAAATCTTTTATAGAAAATAACTATTATTGATTATATTATTTAAAAATAAGAAAAAAAGAACGAATTTTAAAACAACTTCTCGAAAATATGTAGGAATAAAAAAAACAGCTGTTTCCTACAAAACTGCAATACCTACACGGTCGTAATGTATGGAACAGCTGTTTTTTTTCCACGAAAAATTTATTTGTGGGGGGATTCAGAATGATGCACTCAATACGTGGTAACCATTTTAGAGTCGGTGTCCCTTCCACCATCTATAAATAAGAATAAGAATAAGAATATTGTGAAGGACGGCACGGTTGAAATAATAAAATGTCGGGCATGCCACCGTCCGGGCGAATCAATCCGTCACATTATCTCCGGGTGTTCTCGTCTAGATACCGGAGAGTACTTGCATAGACACAACCTTGTAGCCAGGATTATCCATCAGCAACAAAATACAGCTTTGTGGAATTGGCGGTGTCGTAATGGTCGTCGGAATGGGCCCGATCCAGTTCTTGAAAAAGGCAATATCACACTGTACTGGGATCAATCCATCATCAGTCTCGGGACTATTACAACCAACAAGTCTGATAAAGAGCGATCAGAGCGGCGCGCAATGATTGTTGATATAACGGTCCCGCATGACGAGAACCTCGTGAAAGCCGAGAAAGATAAGCAAATCAAGTATCTTGACTTGGCTCGCGAGGTTGTCGACATATGGGATGTGAATTCAGCGATCATTGTCGACTGCCAACAGCCTCGACCAATACCTGAGGAGGCTCTCGTTAGGCAGCTGGATCAAAGGCTTGATTCAGAAAACGGTACTCCTCGAGATGGCTCGAATTGTTAAGAGGTTCCTCTCTCTGGAGCCCTGACCGCCGGTAGCTCTGACCCTGTTCCCGATACCGGTAGACTACTATCTTTTATGTTTTTATAGTGATTTTATATAGGAATATTTAAAATAAAATGTAAAAAATAAGTTAAAAAATAAATAAAAAATAATAAATCAAAACAAAATAATATGTGATTGCTGAGATTCGAACCTAGTTTTCGCCGCGGAGGCGCAGTTCAAAGTCGACAAGCGGCGCGCTAGGCCAATCTTACATGTTACTGGAGTAGTGAAATTACGCTTCTATAAATAATGGACGTCGCGCATCGGCAAAAGTCGGCCGATGCACCTCGCAGTAGGCGGGACTACTCGTCCCCTTTTCATCTGCTTCACCCCCTCAAATGCATAAAAGTCGTCTATTCACAGCGTCTTAAGCTCACTGCCAGGAAACAGAAAGCAGTATACTTATACAAAAAAGTCCGACTAGCAAACGAGTTTTACTATCTATATATATAAAACAAAGTCGGGTTTGTTACAACACTTATAACTCTAGATCTGCTGGACCAATTTTCATGGTTATTGATTTGTTGTATTTGTCTCTGCCTAGAATAGCAGAATAAATCTTAAAAACAATGAAAAATCGACGAATAAAAAATTACGAAAGATAAATCATTTTCCCAAAATGTTCCTTGGTTTCGTACCTGTCAAACATTTGATGTCCATCCTGTCAAATACTGTCAGTAGTGACAAATGATTGACATATTTATTTATTGTCAAATATTTATGCGTGCGTTCAGAAAATTTTATTTTGATCTAATAGAAAGGTTAATAAACTATTGTCTATGTCGCGAAAGCGTAAATTGTCGGTAGATAGGTGGTAGGTTGGAGGTAGGTGGTAGGTAGGTGGTAGGTAGGTGGTAGGTAGGTGGTAGGTAGGTGGTAGGTAGGTGGTAGGTAGGTGGTAGGTAGGTGGTAGGTAGGTGGTAGGTAGGTGGTAGGTAGGTGGTAGGTAGGTGGTAGGTAGGTGGTAGGTAGGTGGTAGGTAGGTGGTAGGTAGGTGGTAGGTAGGTGGTAGGTAGGTGGTAGGTAGGTGGTAGGTAGGTGGTAGGTAGGTGGTAGGTAGGTGGTAGGTAGGTGGTAGGTAGGTGGTAGGTAGGTGGTAGGTAGGTGGTAGGTAGGTGGTAGGTAGGTGGTAGGTAGGTGGTAGGTAGGTGGTAGGTAGGTGGTAGGTAGGTGGTAGGTAGGTGGTAGGTAGGTGGTAGGTAGGTGGTAGGTAGGTGGTAGGTAGGTGGTAGGTAGGTGGTAGGTAGGTGGTAGGTAGGTGGTAGGTAGGTGGTAGGTAGGTGGTAGGTAGGTGGTAGGTAGGTGGTAGGTAGGTGGTAGGTAGGTGGTAGGTAGGTGGTAGGTAGGTGGTAGGTAGGTGGTAGGTAGGTGGTAGGTAGGTGGTAGGTAGGTGGTAGGTAGGTGGTAGGTAGGTGGTAGGTAGGTGGTAGGTAGGTGGTAGGTAGGTGGTAGGTAGGTGGTAGGTAGGTGGTAGGTAGGTGGTAGGTAGGTGGTAGGTAGGTGGTAGGTAGGTGGTAGGTAGGTGGTAGGTAGGTGGTAGGTAGGTGGTAGGTAGGTGGTAGGTAGGTGGTAGGTAGGTGGTAGGTAGGTGGTAGGTAGGTGGTAGGTAGGTGGTAGGTAGGTGGTAGGTAGGTGGTAGGTAGGTGGTAGGTAGGTGGTAGGTAGGTGGTAGGTAGGTGGTAGGTAGGTGGTAGGTAGGTGGTAGGTAGGTGGTAGGTACTAGGAGAGTAGGCTAGGTGGGTAGGTAGGGTGGGTAGAGTAGGTAGGGTAGGTGGGGTAGGATTCATTGACTGTTAGGCGGTACGAAGTTCGCCGGGACAGCTAGTAATAATATATATTGTGTAAGCTTAATATTAATTTATTATACGCATACAAAATTCTCTTCCATCATCATCTGCCTAGCCTTTTCCCAAATATGTTGGGGTCGGCTTCCAGTCTAACTGGATGCAGCTGAATACCAGTATTTTACATGGAGCGACAGCCTATCTGACCTCCACAACCCAGTTAGTACTGGGTAAAACCGCATCAGTATCCGTTGCGTAGTTTAGAAGAACAACGCGGTCATACGTAGAGAGGAAAAGCGACTTTCATTCATAATATACTAATATTTATTTATTTTCTCACCACAATATCCAAAACAAAACAATATTCTCCAGGCTTAAAGAAAAATATCGTGGAGACTGGTACCTAAGCCAAGCCAAACAAGCCTGATGAACATGATTATAGATTTCCGTAAACTAAAACTATACAATAACTGGATTAGAACCAGCCACGCCACATCCAAATTAGTCGCAGTTGCTAGGCTAAGGCACATCACAAAATTAATATCTCGAATATTAGCGTATCGATTTAGTACTTTTAGGAAATCCAAATCCAAACGAAAAAAGGCTCATATACTAGTCTGTCAAGAAAGTACCGGGAAACGATCAATAATACACAAAATGTTAGTTATTCATCCAAAGTTATTTTATCGCCTTCAAAGTATGCTCCTTCAGAAACGATACACTTACGGCAACGAATAATCCAAACATCAAAAAAAATTAAACGTTTTTTCCGGAATTGAGTTCAGTTCTCGCCGCGAATTCTCCTTTATGTCTTCTACCGAATGAAAACGGGTGTCACGAAGGGGTAATTTGAGTTTAGGAAAAAGAAAGAAGTCGGCTGGAGTCATATCTGGTGAATAAGGTGGTTGCTCGATTGTATTTGTTGAATTTATGGTCAAAAAATCGTTCACTATGATGGCCTTGCCTGGCTACGAAAGCGCATTATCGTGGTGCAAAATCTAAGAATTTTCTTTTCACAAATCTGGCCTTTTTCGTCGAATTTGCTCTCTTAAACACCGAATAACCCTCAAATATAACCCTCAAATAATATTCTTTATTTACTGTTAGACCTTCCGGCAAGAATTTGGAGTGCACAACACCGCGATAGTCAAAGGTAACGGTCAACATGACTTTGTCTTTTGATCGATTTTGGAGTGTTTTTTTCGGTTCCGGTTCAGTTGGAAGGCGCCACTCCGAAGCTTGTTGACTAGTTTGCATGTCAAACTCATAAACCCACGTCTTGTCACCAGTAACAATGCCTTTTATGAATGTTGGGTTGGAATTGACTCGTTGTAACATGTCCTCAGCGACTCTTATGCGATTGAGTTTTTGGAGAAAATTCAGGTCTTTTGGGACTAGCCGAGCGGCATCATGTTTCATACCCAAGTGATTATTTAAAATGGTACGGATCGACTCGTGAGACACAGAAAGGTCAGCAGCTATCTCTCTCAAACTTGAATGAGGATTTTCAGTCACTATTTCCTTCACTTTTGCGATGTTAACTTCAGTTGAAGACGTTGATGGCCTACCAGAGCGAGGCAAACCTTCCATCACATCTCGACCGCTTTTGAACTCATAAGCACGTGTTTTTGATAAAGTTGATTCACCGTAAGCCTTTTGTAACATTTTCAGGGACTCCGAACACGAAATTCCATTAACGATGCAAAATTTAAGACAAAGTCTTTGTTCGGTGTTTTTGTCTATTATGAAATATTTCGCAATTCACACCAGATAATTATGATCTAACTAAAAACAGCACTGTTTTTAATCTACATAACAGATGCAACTCAAACTCCGCTCCAAAATGGAACAAAAAAAATATGAATTTGGAACCATTAACAAATGTATACAAATTATCGGGAAACGGGATTTATGTTCCAATATAATCGAAAAATACCGTGTAATCTGAGTTGAATGAAAAATGATATTGGCAAAGAGGATTAATTGTAATGCATATTTTAATAGGCAAACTTATTTGCGAGTATTTCAATGAATTCCATGTTAAATGGTGTACCATGGTGTGAATAAACTTTTTACTGTTTTCGTCGTGGGCCAGACATGTGCAAGTTTGAATATATTTCATATAAACTCTTGTGAGACCTACTATATATCTATAGAAGGGTTATATTCGAATATGGATGAAATAATAACATCAATGTTTTATGCCCAACCTTTGTGTCTCTGGCATACTTGACCAGTCTCAAGTTCAGCCATCGTATTTTAAATTATAAGTCTTTATATTGTTTTACAATATGCCAATGTTTGCACTGCGATAGAAGCCAGGAATTGGATGAAGTATTCCTGTGTTTAATTATAAGCCCGTAACTACACAAAGTTGGCTCACTTAGCACCTGGGACAGGCATGTTACCTAAATTTCAACTGAAAATCGAACGACCGTCTTGGCATAGGCGGAAACTGGACTCCATCTTTACGGCCCGGGGTACAACGGTCGGTCCCTCATTGTGTACAGACGTGAACCCTCGGGCGATACCTTCTCTTCCCAGTACTGTCTCAGGGTAATGCTATTGATAGTGTCACCGGCATTCGGAACATGTTATCACCGAAAACAACAAAAAAATGGCACAATGCGCGACATATTCATGATTCCCTACATCACACCGGAGGCAATTGTTATTTCCGTTTATTGACGTCAGTCTATTTCCATTTAAAGCCAACACAGAACTTTGCCTGACCTTTGAATTGAATCTAAGAACTTATGCTAGGCAGAGTGAGTGAGAGGTAGTGAGAAACTTTGCTATATTTCAAGAATATGTCGACGATGTTAATAGTATCAAGTCACGCTATGATAGGAATACATAAAATACTGCGAAATCGCATTCGAACTGCATGCATTAACTACAAGTTGAAAATTAAAATGTTATAATAGGTCCAGAAGATGAACTCATTTAGGTATAAGTTGTAAGCAAAATTATTTTCTTAATACTTGAAGAATAACTTGAAATTCAGCAAATTTATGTTTTATGTCACCTTTTTGCATCCCTTAAACGTCAATTTGGTCTATTTATTTGTTCTTTGTTGTTGTTTTGTTCAAGTATTTTTTTGAAAATTTCCTATTTTCTTTTATTATTTCTAAAATACCGAATTCTAAGACTAAGATTTATTTCGTCATTGGTACTTTTTCACAGATAACTGCGCCTAAAAATGTTCAAGAAAACCACATTTACGAGTGAGGTGACTAAAAATTTATTTAATAAATTTTTCGTCCATTTTATTTCAAATGTTTCTATGACTTAATTTATCTTGAAAATATCCTTAATATATCAGCTATACAGATATGCTAGATATGCTGCCTATCTGACCTCCACTACTACCCAGTAAGTACTGGGTAATACGATACTCCATGGTGCGACTGGTTGTCAGACTTTCGGGTCACTGACTACCTGTAACGACTGTCAAAGATCTTAAATTGACAGCCGAAACCAACGGCTTAGCGTGCTTTCCGAAGCACGGAGGAAACTCGGTATGTACGGGTGGTCACCCATCCACAGACCAACCCAGGCAAGCGCGGCTTAACCTAACGATCGACCCGAGCGGCTGTTATTACTTAGCCACGAGCTCCTACAACAGTCTAATGAAAATGCGACCACGATAACCTTCGTTCCACCTATTGAGTATTTAAAGGCTAAATGCACTCGGCTATAATGACCTCCGTTCGAGTACAGGTTGTTCAGAAAATAATCCTACGGAATAGCAGTAGGTACGCCAGACGGGACTAATGAGTGCAGGTAATAACTTACCTGAGCCGAGCGCGGTTGGTAAAATAGAAAAAATAAATGTAAACAATATCTGTTTCCGCAGTATACCAAATGTGATGATTAATGAGAATAGGCCATTGGAGGCGGCGGACAGATTGCTAAGCAGCTGCGGTCCGCGACCCTCCGCGTTTTATCATGAGTAGGTATCTATTGTTTCAAATATGTCATGGACGTTAGTGAGCGAGCAGGGCAGCAGGCGGAGGAACTAGCAATGTAATGTGTGGCGCGATGTGTCGGAGGTAGTGCGGTGACGGCGCGGTGCCAGCGCGTTATCGGCGCGGCGCGGCGTCGGCGCGCTTTCGCGTGCTAGACGCCTCGCGTGTCATTAATCAACGTGATCGATGCGAACGCACAAATATTGCTCATTTCAATAAAGATGAAATCACCCTTTACATTTTAAGGTTTCGTACTTTTTTTTGTTCTACCGCAATCTTAATTTGTTCTCGTCTTACAAGGTATAAGAAAATAAGGGAGACCTTTCATTTTACATGTCGAGGTCGCTCCATTGTTATTGTTTTATATAATAGGAGTTAAAGTATGGAATTGCCGTTTTATAGTAATATGTAGATACTTTGAATTGACATTAAACCTTCATGGTGTGAGATATTCGAGTAAAACTCTTTTTACACTAAAGGTAAAAAAAGTGCAACATTCGATTTTCGAATTTCAATTGTTTTTTTTTATTCAGCTTGGACGGAAATGATAGATACTTCGAAAATCCGAGTAATTTTTGAATAAGAGTTCCGACGCGGAATAGTCTAGTTAACATGTGCCATTTTGGCGAATTCCAGTTCTCCTTCTCAGAAAATTATGATCAAGGTGTCATTCAATTCGTAATTTCATCTAGAAAGTTTTTGAAAAAGTTGAAGTCCCGCACAAAAAATTGCTTGCAGATATCGGACATTGAAAAAAAGATTCATAAAGAACAGAAAATTTTCTATAAAAAAGTCATAATTAACTCAACTACCAATATTTATCATTTTAATTTGGAGGTAAAGATATGATTTAGACCGGGTGAAGACGCTCCGACGCACGATTAGCGGTTCGCTCAGTGAAACGAAAAACTATTGTTCTAACTATTAAATCTGAATATTAAGAAACAACAAAATTCAGGTACTTTAAGAATACATTTGAATAAAAACAACGTTGAAATTTTTTTTCCTCAAATTTTGAATTACTTATGCCATTGTTAATTAAAGGTTTACAAGTTGGAGTTTTACATAAAATCCCTAATATTTTGCAAATTCAACACCTGAGATTGTTTACAGAAAGCTCATTCAAAGATTCCCGTTGAAAAATAACATTTTTTCATTTTCCATTTTTTATTAATAATGGAAGTTAGTAAAAAACTCAAATATACATGTAATATAACTTTGTTTGTTAAATATTCCAACTACATAATTTTTTAATACAAACTAAGTACATACTTAATAATATTTTTATTTTTTAATCCAGCTGTTTAAATACTCGTAATTGTTATAAGCTAATTTATTATTTAGATGATATACCATTATTTTTTGGAAATGGAAATAAAATTAGTATTGCATTGATCTACAATATTTGACTGAACCAATGTTATGATAAAACTTACCGTTTTGCTGAAAATCGAGAAAAACCCGTTTTTGTGACCTTTGACCCCGAGTAATTTTTTTCCAGGTATCACATCGATGAGGATTTTTTAGATTTCATTTATGATAGTATTTTGAACAATCCTACCAATTTTGAGCTGGGTGCGATTTTTTGTACCTTCACTGCTATTTTTTGGTATAATTTGACCGGACTAAACAGGGATTCCGTCTGACGTTGATCTGTTTACTTTCGCCTAGTACAGTGACTCATGAGATCACCAATATCCAATTGGCTATAAAAACAGTTAGTTAAAGGGTGCATGAATCAGATATATTGTGCCGATTGATAGAGATGTATGAAAAAAAAGACCGCCATTATTTTGGTGTCTGGTCGTTATTATGGTGAATTAAGATGATCTCATAGATGTTTTAACAATTAAAGAGTAAAAGCATCATGTAACAAGTAGAGTGGCCGACTAATTAGAAAAATCACGTCGGTATACAATGTGCTCTAGTCACGCCACCGGTCGGCACTGAAATATTGTGTGCTTGCTTCTAAGTCTACATCTGTAGACTTATCAGCATCAGCATGGCTTGTCTGTAAGATTTAATACTTTAGGTTAGTTTAAATAAAAAATTTGGTCTGTCAATGTTAAAGCAAATTATCTGACATTTGTACAGCTTCAACAGCTTGTTTGTTTTGGGCTTAACTAACCATAGTGCACTATGGTTAGCAGCAGTTATGTGACATAACACATTAATATTCAAAACGAAACTTACAGTGTATTTACACTTTCGTTCACAGTTACAAAACGCGCGCATCCTCAATTCATAGAAACGAACAGGAAGACGGGCGCCACAAAATAACCAAGCGTAATGAATGCTTTCAAACAGCGGGTTATTCGCGCTACATTTATTACAGTAACGGGAATTTCATAATTTGTCACCACTATACAGTGACGCCGATGCGCCGCGCGAGCCAGGCGGGCCAAGCGAGCCACGCGAGCCACGCGAGCCACGCAGGCCACGCCGGCTATGCCAAGCCCTGCGAGGCCAAGTCGACCCTTCGCACATTACCGCAACAAAGCGAGCCGGCCTTCCACAAATACAATTTAAATAAGTCGTGTCAGAAACCTCTGTGGTAGTAAATGGGAGTTATATTTCTTTTTGTGTGTCAAAAGTAGTCTTGATTCCTACAATTTCTCTTCAGCGCTTTTTATTTGAAGTCGTAATTCGTCTCGAAATCACCCTGTTCTAATGAGGGGCTTAATGTGCGGTTATTATGCCTATCGGTCATCTTGAACAATAAACTATCCGTCGAAGATCCAGGGCGCGCCCGGGGTGTGCTGTAGGTACACTATCTGTGTATTCCCCTGAAATTACTTCGTCTTCTTGTCCATTACTTACTTAAGTTTCCTATTTTATGATATGTACGTTCTTCAATTCATATGAGGCGAAATCAATTTCACACTGTCACTGGACATATGCCATGGTTTCTAATTCGACCTCAGTTCTGACATAATCTTATTAGAATTGGTTATTCCCATGTCGGTAGCTAAAACTAAAAGGTTTGTGTCCGGTTAATGGAAAACAAAACTTGATTTTATTACGCACTAAAATTACATATGAGTTCCACTATTCACCTCCTGGCTCTATCACCAGACCTTCGACATCAAGCGATCAGTCCAATATATTTATTGAACTGATCAAAACGGATCATATGGACCTAAATTCGAGGGGTTTTCTAGTAGCCAATGAAGAGTTCCAGTATCCATCTCCTGGCTCCATGATCAGATCAGCTTCTAGATATCAAATTATAGTATTGTCTCCCAAACTGCATATACATACAAAGTTTCATTTCGATACGACGGTAAAAAGAAGCTTAAAATTGAGTTACAAGATTTTATAACACGAAATAGCCTAGCCTTGCCTCAGTGATAGCCTAGTGGTGTGACCGTTGGACTGCCAAGTCGTAGATTTCGAGTTCGAACCTAGGACACACACCTCTGATTTTTCGGAATCATGTGCGTATTGAATAATTATCACTTGCTTCGGTGAAGGAAAACATCGTGAGGAAACCAGCATACCTGAGAGATATTTCTCGACGGTATGTAAAGCCAAGTCAGAGGCCCATGGGTGGCATAAAATCTCTGACACCTGGTTAGGCACTAACCACACGATAAAGAAGAAGAATAACACGAAATGTGGGTGTAGTATTAGGTACATCTCTGCCGAACCCTTCGGGAATTACAAGCGTGATGTTATGTTATGATTGTTGCAAGTGAAGTTAACATAAGCGTGGTCAACTCTGATAGCTCTTTGATGGACAGGATGAATGAATAAATACGACACTACGAAAATAGAACTTGAAGCGTAACTCAATTATACATATGTTCATACATATACGGCTATCTCAATCGCGAAATTCGTCGCAGTTAAATTTTCTCGGAGTGTCGAATCAGCTTAAACCCACATCAGATTCGAAGACGCGCATAGGAAATGGTCTGACATTCATGAATATTACATACCGGCTCTGATAAGTTGTAGGTCGGTACACTCTCAAAATTATGAATGTGCCTCGAAATATTCATTCAGGAAACATTTTAATAGTTTTAAGATTACTTACGTACGAAACATTCGGGCGGAAATTTTGCGGTGAATAAGCAATACCACTTTTCGGAAAGTTTAAGAAGCGCTTTTTAGGGTACGGCACATTGTGTACAATAGCAGAATTTTACTCAATTAGGGGTGATAAACTGAAATGCATCTAAAAAAGTACACCTAATTCCATTTTTAAAGAGTGCTTCCTATTTTCCATATCCGCTTCAGTAATAATCAAATATTTTAGTATTGAAATGAAAACTACTGATCGATAACTCTCAAAACAACGATTCTTCATTTCCATTGAGACGCTAGGAATATGGAGTCACTCGGGGCACTACATTTATAACATTATCTAGTGACTTTATAGTTTCATTAGAAAGTTATTTGTGAGTAATTGGGACTGTATTATCAAGTCACAATATCTATAATTCTAGAAGTAGGAGTATCCGTACAGTTGTAAAAATATTAGGAGTAAAATGTACCCGATTGCAAATGCTAGTGGGTCAGGAGTGTTTTCATTAATCGTGCCAGCCAGCACCGGCAGCCGGGCCGTATGCCAGCTCCAAGATCTATCGATACTTGTTCCGAGTTACAGTCAATCACACAGTATTGTTGTCCGTTTGTTAGTCAGCTTTCACGAATAGTTGTATTTATTTGACTAGCTAATATAATCATGCAATATTTGTCTGTAATTCAGATAGGTGTATCCGCGCCTAGAAGCTTTTAGAGTAGTTCTGAGTAGGATAGAATTTTAGCATGCACGATGGGAAGTGGCATGACCGTTCGCGAGAGCTGAGTTGGGCACATACTTGTAGAAGGGTAGTCAATAATCCACAAGGTTGTACTGCAAGGCAAGTTGCTGGTGCATAATCCTAGCAAATAGATTGTGTCTGTCCAAGTACTCGCCGTTATCAAGACGAGAACAACCGGAAATAATTTGTCGGATCGATTCACCGGGACGGTGACATGCCCGATAGATGTCAACCGTACCGTCCTTGACAATGTATTTCTGAAAATTATTTGTCATGATAACTTTATCCATGATCGCACAAACAAAACCTTCGGTTCCCCCAAACAGGTCATCATAACGTAGCCAGGCTACGTACGCCAAGAGATCGACATCAGGCCCGTGAAGGGCCCAGAAAAAGCGTCTTTGTAGCTCCTTGCTCTGCCATACCGCCCTTCGGTCATAAGTATCCAATACCACAGATTGTCGACAGTTCTCGTAAGCCAAGGAGAGCGGGGTGAGACCCTTGTCTACTGAGACCACATCTCGGTGCATCCCCACGTCGGCTTCAAGGAAGTATTCCCTGAGACTGCACACCTCGCGGTTCTGCAAGTTCTTAGCATTTTAGAAGCCAAATCCTTCACACGTCCGCGGGATATACAGTCTCATCACATATCTCTGTGTTATTTTCCCGAAACCATGTCATTCAACAATTCGCCAACTCCAGAATCGGTCATGCAACCCCAAACCATTATGCTGCTGCCGCCGTATTTTACGGTTGGGATCACACACTCTGGCTTAAATTCTTCGCCCACCCGGCGACGCATAAAGGTCACACCAGGTGTACCAAAAATCTGCAATAAAGAGAAAATATTGAGTTCCGGGAAAAAAATAACTCCATCTATACATTTGGTTTATAAACCATTTTATATAATTTTATTAGGGCATTAAATTGACTTACTCACCTCAAAGTTTGATTCGTCTGACCACACAACATTTGACCACTCTTCAGCGGTGAAAGTTCGGTGTTTTAAGGCCCATTTATACCGAGCTTTTTTGTTATTATCGGAGAGCCAGGGCTTCTTCCTAGCTTTACAGCCTTTCAGACCAGCTTCCTGAAGTCTTCTACGAGTAGTTCGAGCAGAAATTGATTTCTTAATTTGTTCTGACAACTCAGCAGCGAGCTCTGAAGAGGTTTTTTCCTATTTCTTAACGACTCTCTCAGTAACTGACGATCCTGACGGTTTGTGGCGATGCGTTTGCGCCCGGTTCTCGGTATATTTTGATGTGATCCGGTAGCAGAGAATCGCTTAATAGCATATTGCACGGATCGGCGCGAACATTTCACAGTTTTGGAAATCTCTATTTGTGATTTCCCTTGCTTATGCAGAAGCTGTATCTGCACACGTTTTTCTAAAGAAAGTTCGTTCCGTTATGGCATATTGCAACGATAACACTTGAATCTTTGAAATAAAATACCAAAGGCGCACTAGATAACTGGATGTGTTCACAACGAGCGATGGTAGCGAACTGATAAATAAATACAAGAAATTTTAAAACGCACATTTTATTGCACCCAGGTGTTTTATTGCTAGCTGCGGCGTGGGTCATTGTTTTTAAATCTTTGTAGATGACCGACAAAAGAATACTTCAACAGTAGATTTGGTTTTCTCCCATACTTACCGTAAATGAGCAAAATTTGTAAGGTGCTCAATACTTTTGGTCAAGGCTGTATTTGTAATCGTAAAAATTTTGTATGTCCTGCTTCCTTAATATTGTCATTTTTGTAATGTATGTGAAAATTAGTTACGGAGTACGCTGTATAAAGTAGCATTATGTTTGTCTTGCTTAAATTTCATTATCGTTTGTCTAGCCACTTAATTAGAGAGTCATGAGAACTATTACTGTCATTTTCATTTATGTAATTGGGTTTCTATAAGGGATCGTTACTGTGCTATCGTCTGCAAACATAATTATTCTGTGTTTTTTTCTGGTTTACCTCTTTGTATCATTCAAGCTCGAGAGACATGTCGGATATTATCATTATATTCAACTAAAATGATCTTGAGAGACTAGTGTTACATTATTAGTTCTGTGTTCTGTTGACTATACTAATATATACAGAGGTTAAGTTTGCAAATTTGTATGCAATATATGGGGTAATCTAAGGAACTACTGATCCAATTCCGAAAATTCTTTCATTAATGGGAAGCTACAATATCACCGAGAGGCTATAAATATTTAAAATGTTCCCATGTGATAATTTCTGAATATAATGCGAGCAAAGCGGCGGGCAATAGCTATCATTATTTTTCCAACTATTCTCAATTAAGTTTATGCAGACAGAGTTATTAAATGTGCTGAAATATTTTCGATCATAAATTGACTGCACAATACACCTACGACGTCTACCCACACAATATTCGTATCAAGTTTCACAAACCGAAACCAAATCATGTTCTATCAGATCATTTCAAATCTGACTTTGATCTTGAGAATTATGCCGAAGTTTTTTATAACGCCGAAGTTAAAGCATTGAAGGATAAAAATCGTTAATGTTTTTTTTTTACTTTGATCTTAATGCACTAGAACGAATGTAATTTATAAAGATTGTGTCAGCGGCAAATGATAATAATGTGCCAAAAAATAGATATTAAAGTATTAGGCGATACTTTATAAAAATACTGGACCCTGAATGTCAACGACTAGTGCACTAATTGACGGCATTCATGACCTAGCGAGTGATCCACAACAGCACAATTTACACTTTTGTACCAATCCAGCACTTTGAAAACTTCACACGTCGAATGTTCGGAATTTCCCGGCATGAAAAGTACTCTATGACAATGCTGTTCTATTTGTCCCAAAGGTTGACTGGTAGAGAATGCCTTGTGGCATTAAGTCCGCTTCTGTACCACTATTGTACATGAAGTATAAATAAATCAATAAAACTTTTTTACAAAAAAAACCGACTTCCAAAAAAAAAAAACACAAAAAATGTGGAAAATAACTTTACTTTCGAAAGTCGGTGACTATTGTTTGTTTCATTGACTTTTTTGCCACCGACTTCCGAAAATAAAGTTAGTTTCCACTTTTTTTGTGTTTTTTTTTGGAAGTCGGTTTTTTTTTAAAGTTTTTATTTTACTCTTTTTAGTTATCGTATCACACAAAAATCCTTGTCAAGAATCAATTTCGCAATTTCTTTTACTTGGATGACTTTTTTTCCAGCTATTTTGATTTCAAAACCAAACTGCTGAACCGATTTAAAAAAAAAAACATACAACCCAATTGAGAACCTCCTCCTTTTTTTGAAGTCGGTTAAAAAGTACCCTTAATCGAGGTTACACACTTCGCTACTTCCTAATCCTTTCTCGCATTCAATGATAAGTGCAGTAGGTACTTACTCTTCCAATCAAGAAATTCTTCCAAGTTGTTGGCTGATTCTGCCCAGTGTAGGTACTCGAAAGCTTCTTCGGGGATGTTGGCAATGCAGAACCCTCGGAGGTCCGGCACACCAGTCCTTGAGTATTCTGCTAGTAGATCTGACAGCTCCAGATTACCCTACAATACGAGAGCATGTTAATAAAATGCGCCTGAGACATGTGTATGTTACGTAAAAGATTCAAAGCCGTTTTATTACAAGCAATAAATTTTGTTTGAGGAATTCGAATTGAAGAATATTTGTAATAGCGTCATTGGTTTATGTAGCTGAACAGCGTCGGGGTCTCATAGTATGCTAGTAGCGGAGTGCCACGCTATTGCTAACGTCAAATTACGGAAAACATCAGTCATTTTTCATGGTATGCATGAAAGTAATGCATTACCCACGTAATTTGAGCAACTATTATAGCAGCGATAAAGAAAGAACTGGAAAGTGGGATCAAGAATTGTTCTTACCTCCTGCTGCCATTTTGGTCAGCAAGAAATAATCTTTGCCTTCGCAACGGCAAGTTTGAAATCAATCGCGTTGTTATTTATTAACAAAGTTACTCTGATTTAATGACAAGTTTACGAAACTATCATCTCAGATTTCCATTTCCTAAGCTAAGTTGATCGCTAAACTTAGTAGTTTAATGTAAGCAAGAGTGGGGGATGATAGTCTTGAAAATCGAGCACTTACATCTCGGTAGGGTTTGAGATAAGGTGGGTGATCGTTCTCAGAGTTGTTTTTTTAAGAGTTTATTTTAGATGCGTAATCACTACTGTATAGTGTTTACACATCTGACAGTGTAAAGTCAAACGACAGTTCTTTGTTTTATTAGATTATTTAGCCCTAAATCGATATCGCTTTTTTGCGGTAATCGCACAACTATCTATGAGTTCCATTTCTTTAGGTATTTAAAGCTTGAATTGGACGCGTACCATTGTTGACAACTTCTCTTCGACCTGCTTACAAATTGAGACAGGATGGTAGCATGGTGCACTGTCGTCGGCCGCGTTATGGCGCGGTTACACTTGGTCGTTAGCTCAATATTTTTTTTCCCGTTGCATTGATTACACAGGTCATAACAATGGACTAAGAGCTAACGACTTCGAGAAGTTTCAAAGAAGTAATTGTGACGACTAGCAAAGCACTGATCGACACTTCGATGAATGACAGGAAAATTGGATCAGAATTCGGGTGAAACGAAGCCAGTCTTACTCGGCCGCCCCGTTCATTTACACTTGGTCGCTCGAATTCCACAAAGGCAATCGAATTTCGGACGAACATACAAGTGTAATTGCACCGTGACTCGGTTAGGAAGCAATAAATATGCGCTTGCTTCGATTTCCGTAGTGCAACGTAGCGCACGGCACACATATTAACATTGATGATTGCTCGGAAATCGGTTGCCGACGAGGTACAAATAATAAGAACTGGCCGGTTTCTGTTCCGGGCTATATTTACGTATAGTGCTGCGACGTGCATGCATGTTGTGTGAGACAAATGGACTGTGATGAGCCCGTTCGTCCAATTCTCAGTGACTATGTATCGAGTTTTGACGCGACTTGAATGAGTAGCTCCTATAAATACAAATAAACCATAAGTTTTGAAATTGGTCAGTTTCGAGAGAGATTTTTTCGGATTCATGTGCGTATTGTATAATTATCACTTGATGTTTTCCTTCACCGAAGTACGGTGAAGGAAAACATCGTGAGGAAACCAGCATGCCTGAAAGATATTTCTCGACGGCATTGTAAAGCCTAATCAGAGGTCCAAAAAAACACACAAAAAAAATTGACACCAGGTTAGGCAGTAACCACACGATAAAGAATGAACTACCCAAGCAACCAACGTCAGCGCAGCAGGAAAGATGACTACTTAAAATTCTTTCGAGGCTTTTAGAATTTATGGATAATAATAATATCGGAATCAAAATAATATTAATATCAGAGATTGATTGCTTCATTCGGGACCATTTGTGGACTTAATAAAATTACGCTATGCTTTTGTTCATTCAAAGCGTAAGCTTTCTAAGAATGTTTATGCAAAACGATAAGTTAAAAAACTGGCGTATGTAAACAAAACTAAGACAATAACAAAATGTACTAGCTAAAGCTACAATACTTCTATAACATGTTTGCGTGTTGAGGTCAATATATAAAGTCCATTTGCCGGTACAATCAGTTGCACATAGTGTATAAACGAATTCGAAAGTATTTCTTGGCCACTTAAACAATTCATAGCGGTTATCGTAGCACCGGCTACGCGGCTACGGCGTAGCTGACGATAATTTGATGCCTCATGTTTGTTTCCTCGTTTCGGTTTCGCTAAATTTAATCGAGAGATGTACACATCTATTTAACATTATATAAAGTTATAGAAGGATCTTATTCTGATGTTTAGTGTTATTGACTTACTATGTAGAATGTTAATTAAATAATTGTAATGTATATAGACATTATAACTTTTCACAATTTGCATCTAATTTTAGCTTATCACTAAAAAATTTAATCTAAATATTTTGATGTCTTTGTTTTGGAATAGAATATATTGCTAAGATTGACAGAAAGAAAGTTTAAAAAAATTGTTAACTATTTTCCTGACAAATAGAAAAAAAAATCGACAATATTGACATGGGCTACATAACATTTTAATGTGCTTATTGTGTTAACAAAGCTGGGAAAACGTGTTTTTACGAGGTTTTATTTAGTGATTAAATTTCTTTTGGCCTATGAGTTCTGATACCTACCAAATAATACAAAAGGTCCTTAGTTCTTCTCCCCGTCATTGTAATATATTTTTTCGTTCTAGACCATACCTGGGAACCTTCTAGTTACGGAAAAATTTAAGGTCAAAATTCCAACGTTTTTCACACGTTTTTTCATAAATTTACGTTTTACAACTTTGATTATATACCTCCATGACCTATGTAATATGCAATGCATCCATCAGTACAATGTTTTGAGTGCGTTACATTGAGCGCTACCGTAAACTGTGATTTTCACACCAAATCAAGATTTCCCAGCAATATTTTTTTAGTAAGTAAGTATATCACTGATTTTAGTTCACATATCCTTTTACAGTCTATCTGAATCCGAATCCAAAACATAGAAAGTTTTCATTTGATTGATGATTGTTGCTGCTTGTCCGTCTATTTAGTATTCCGTGAGCATTTTGTGAATATAATGAACTCACGCAGCGAAGTTTGACCTTCTAACGATGGCCTTTATGTGTGGCATTTGGCTTGTAAAAGCACTCAAACAAGCAAGTTTGAATAGCGAAGATTTCAGTAAACAAAATGCACTTATATTAAGTTTTCCCATACTTTTGTACCAATATTCTGGTACGTTATTAAAATGCGAAAATATATTTCAAAGGGATTAAAAAACGGCTAAACTAGCGGCGTTGTATGACGACGTCGGTTACAGCTCACAATTTACAACGAAATAAAAATAGTTTGCGCGGTATGTTTTCATTAAGGGCGGTACAACAATATTGTTTTGCTTCCTCATATTTAGCAGTCGATTGTAAACTGAAATTGATAAAAACGTGCAAACGTCACAAGCCTTTAAACAGTGCTATTGTAAGAAACAGTTCTGCTTTTGTTCGCTAATCTATCCCAGAATGATACATACAGGCCTCCTCTCTCTGAGAGGGAGTGGACTGATATCCACCACGCGGGCCCAGTGTGGGTTGGTAAATGTCACATGTCTTCGAACTTTAGGTTCTAAGACAGGCCGGTTTCCTCACGATGTTTTCGTTCTCCGTTTGAAGAGCAGTGGTGATGAAATAAACAACACAAAGTATTGCGCCTGGCTGGGTTCGAACCTAACACCTAATACTCGTGAGCCGATACCACTGGGCCCCGACCGCTCCCATCGCCCGCTGTACCAGGGCACCTACTAATCTTAAAATCTCAATTAATCTAAATTATTCACTTCAACTCCTTGTTCTACACAGTTCTAACAACACATTTATTTGTGGAAATACATGACACCCTTGCAATATACATATCAGCTACTGATCAAAATTAAACCTTTTTGTCTTTTTTTCGGATGTACATAATTGTCAGTTAGTCATGGAGCTGGGTCATATTTCATGCATCTGCCTACATGCAACGCTAATAATTACCATCATTCAATAAATTAATAATTTAAAAAACCCCTGACAAAACGCCCTTGGTGGCGGCCATCTTGGACCGATTTCCATCAAACATAGCTAAAAACACTCCCGACTAATTCACCTTTCAAACACAAAAACAAAAAACAAAATCAAAATCGGTTCATGCGTTCGGGAGCTACGATGCCACAGACACACACACACACGCACACAGACACATCAAACTTATAACACCCCGTCGTTTTTGCGTCGGGGGTTAAAAAAGGTGTTTTTAACAATATTTAAGCGAATAAGCATCTTCGTTGATTTTCGATGCCCAAAAAATATAACTGTTTGATTTCTGTGAACATGGAAAGGACCAATTTGTAACTGTGCACTGACTTCTGATTTTTCGCAATATAATTATAAATTTGATTAATATATTTTTTACCCGACTGAACCAGTCGGAGGGTAATGTTTTTCGCGCCTTTAGATATGTATGTCCGTTCCAATGTGACCTCGTAACTCCTAAACAGTTGAACCGATTTGGATAAATTTTACTCCGTTAGATTCGTCTTGGTAGCATGCGTGCCACTAGCTACATTATTATTTGCCTAACTTTTTCCCAACAATGTTCTCCGAGAACTCGGTATGTAATGGTTGGTCACCCATCCACGGACCAACTTAGGCCAGCGCGGCTTAACCTACAGATCGACCCGAGTGGCTGTTATTATTTAGCCACGAGCTCCTCCAGCTCACATAAAAATAAAAATAAAACACGGAAATATGGCGGATTCGCGCCATTTTGCGCCATTCTTCCGAACCCGTCGATTGGATTGATTACAAAAATATACATTACTTATATGTGTAAAAGTAATACGAAACGACAAATTGTACAACAACTGAAAAAAAAAGAATAATAAGAGAAGTTAAAACATCTGCGAAATCGTTTATATTACTAAACTAAAAAGCTGGAAATAAAAACCCGGCTGAAAAAAGAGGAAAGCAAAAACAAAGCAAAAGCGGGCTTTTTGCTTTAGTTTTTATTTGTCAATTAAATGACCATATAGTTCAATTTAATTCAGTTACATAAACTTGACTCCAGGAGTAGCAAAGGGCTTTTAGTAGGGTATACTAATACTAACTACAATGGTTATAAGATATGGGATCCTTCAAGTTTTAGAATTGTTTATTCGAGAGATGTGGTGTTTAATAATAATAAGAGTGATGTTGCAGATTATTTAAAAATGTGTAATTGTAGAGTGAAACAGTGTGATTTAGAAAATTTATTTAAACAGGTTAGTGTTGATAAAGGTGGTGATGGTTTTTGTGGTGAAGGTGGTGATGGTTTTCGTGGTGAAGGTGGTGATGATTTTCATAGTGAAAGTAGTGATGTAGATGTTGGTGATGAAGAAGTTTTAGAAAATAGAGCTGAAGTTAGTGATTATTATTTATTATTATTATTACCTTTATTTATTTTTCTTACTTACTAATTACATTTTTAAATATTCCTATAAAAAAAAAACATTTAAAAATATAAAAAATAGTAGCCCACCGGTATCGAGAACAGGGTCCAAGCTACCGGCGGTCAGGGCTCCAGAGAGAGGAACCTCCTAACAATACGAGCCGTGTCCAGGAGTACCGCTTTCTGAATCAAGCCCTTGATCCAGCCGCCTAACGAGAGCCTCCTAAGGTATTGGTCGAGGCTCTTGGCAATTAAGCCATGGGCTGAAACGACTATCGGCACAATGATCGCCGTGTCCACATGTCGACAACCTCGCGAGCCAAGTCAAGATACTTGATTTGTTTATCTTTCTCGGCTTTCACGAGGTTCCCGTCATGCGGGACCGTTATGTCAACAATCATTGCGCGCCGCTCTGATCGATCCACCACCACTATATCAGGCTTGTTGGCCACAATAGTCCTGTCAGTGATGATGGATTGATCCCAGTACAGTGTGATATTGCCATTTTCGAGAACTGGGTCGGGCACATACCTATAGTACGGCACTTCCGATTCCACAAGGTTGTATTTTAGAGCAAGTTGCTGATGGATAATCCTGGCTACAAGGTTGTGTCTATGCAAGTACTCACCGTTAGCTAGACGAGAACACCCGGAGATAATGTGACGAATTGATTCGCCCGGACGGTGGCATGCCCGACATATGTCAACCGTGCCGTCCTTCACAATAAATCTCCGGTAGTTATTCGTCATCATAACTTCACCCATAATTGCACAGACAAAACCTTCGGTTTCTCCGAAGAGGTCGCCGGAACGTAGCCAGGCTACGGACGCTGATAGGTCTACATCGGGCCCATGAAGGGCCCGGAAAAAGCGTTATTATTATTATTATTTCCTTGGAAGATGGGTAGGCCTTTAGTGTGGGAGTTTTTTGATGCTCTTTTATAGTTTGTAGTTAGTTAATTTTAGTCATTTTAAGTATTATAATGTATATAGTTGAAATAAAAATAATTCTCTCAAATTTAATTATGTGAATATGTGATTATGATGTTGGAAAATTTATACGCCGGTTAGCCAAACAATGCGGTCATTATCGTAGTCATCAGTAATTACTGTTGACGAATTAATTGGAAAGCTTAAACTAATCAGCTAAAAGCTAGTGTTGACATGAATGGCTTGATCAGCGTAGAGGAGGATACGGAACGTTACGGTTGTTCCACTATCATCACCATAATGAAAAAGTATAACTTTTATTTTATATTTAAATAGACTAGACAATAAAAATCGATTGCTATATTTTATTTTCAGTATGTCAGGTTTAAAAATATATATACAAAGTGTAGTTTTGTATCCTCGTCAAATTCAAGGAGGTAACTTTGCTAATGATTCTCGACCCGAATCAATAATAAAATGGGTAGGTATTTTTTTTTATTTTTTTCTTAATATCGGAAATCGGTAAGTGTACACCACCCGTATTAAAGCGGCCCGTCTAATACTAGCCCTATAACCGCGTTATCACACACACAAACAAACGCAAACGTTTATTTGATGAACGGGTGATTCTCCTCTTTTGAGAAGGGCTTTATTCTGTAATAGTGGCAAATTAAAAAACTAAAAAAAGCAACGTTTATTATTATTGACCAGGTATCGTAATTTATATTGATTATTTACGGCTTCTATGACAACCTCCTGAATTTTGACGTGGATGCAAAACTACACCTTATATATTGAGTATTTTAACATTGTGATGTTTAGTTAAAAGTTAAAGTGCGGATCGGCTTTCATTGTTGTCCGTACGTCCGCGCGGCAAAGAGCTATTGTACCTTTATTATTTATAGTTTACTTGTGGTACACAACAGTCAGTAGCTGTCTGTTAGCGGCTAGGGAAGAGTACTGGCAGTTTGACAGCAACTGTATTATGTTTCAGGAAAGCTAGCGAGAAAGGATAAATATCAAAATCCCGCGGCAATAGTACGTCCACATTTCGCCAGTTATGTTTAAATCCCATGTAATAGAGGGCGATGCATTACTATTGCTATCAACCGGGCACAAATTCAGACTCTGTGGCTGCTACTGAGAAATCTCTGATGGAAAAACCCAACAAATATTAATTATCATTATTCCCTTTATTCATTATTTATTTTTATTTTTTAAAGCTTTTTTTTTAACTTACCTTGTCAGTTAGTATTGGTATTGGTCAAATGTTGAAAGTGAATTTCAAAAAAGGGTCCCCCAAAACGATTGAGCTGTAGTTTTGCACACACCAGCCAAGATCGCCTTCTCACGAGAGAATTTAATAGCACGGACACGAAACTTTGTACGTTCAATGTTTATATGTTCAATGTTCAATGATAGATAAACCTTTTTTTTTATTAGGTTATCATTTATTCTGTACACTTATTTACACTAACTATATACACTATAATAATTAAAATAAACTAACTACGAATTATAAAAGGGCACCAAAAAACTCCTCAACCCTGTCAGCCGGTAATGTGCCCAATTTTTTTCTTTTACATTTTTATAAAACCCTATTTTTAGGTTTATTCTTGTAAATAGAAGTCGCTGTAAGAAATACAAATATTTAGTACAGCTCAAATGTACTTCCAACGTTTACAAAATGTAAGATTAATTTTTGAGCAAACCTTTTCCCTTTTACGTAGGTACCCACTGTCATTCGGAAGGCGCGATAAGCGCTCCATTCTTCAAATAAAAATGTGTTGCCAGCTTTCGTGCGTCTATTGGTATTTAGAATAATGTCTGCTCATGAACATTAAATGTAATGCCTTGGGATATTAATACTAATGAAGTCACGGTAATCGTTTGTGCCTCAAAAATTATATCTAATTTAATTATATCTTCACGCGCATGTCATTTTCTATTAGAATTTTACCTGGTAGTTCTACCGAGCTACCATCAAATGTGTATTCTATAAATACTGTATCAGTATCTCTACCCAATCTGCAGGAGTCTATATTCTCTCAGGAACAAGCAAGTCAGACACCGTTAAATTTGATGAAGGACTGCAAGGCTAGCCTTGCACGATACGATACTAGTATCGTAGTGTGTGTGAAACTATTTTTGGAACGATTTCAATGGGGTAATTTGTTTACTTAAGGCAATCGAATTGTATTTCTTGTTTAATATTAACAGTAAATGGTAGTAAATGATGATTGTGTGGTGGATAATGCCTTATGGTGGACATCCATGCGTTTAAGTATTATCATGGTGCAGTAATTCTATAAATAAATAAGTAGGTATCTATGAGGGGGCAGTACTGCCAATATATTACTGTGTATGTCCGAAACTCAGTGTAGGTATCTCAAGCGTGTTTTTTACATTTACGAAGCTCGTTGGGAAAAGATCGATTGTTTTCATGATGATGTCAGTCATTCACCAGTCATCATCTGCTGAGCACTCTCCCAACTACATATATTTGAGGCGGCTTCCAGTCTAACCGGATGTAATTGAATGTCAGTATTTTACATGGAGGGACTGCCTACCTGTCCTCGTGTCTCCACAAACCAGTTGCTTAGGTGTTGGAGAACAGGTATACAAAGGTCAGTTCAGGCTTCTGACCACTCATAACAAAAGCCAGGACCAACGGCTTAACGTGTTTTCCAAGGTACGAAGGAAACTGGATGGTCAACCATCCAAACACCGTCCTCAGCAAGCACTGCTTAACCATGAAACTCGTGCGACTGTTATTATTAGCCACGAGCTCCTTGGTCATTCACCAGGGAACCTTATCATACGTGACTATGTCTTAGCGAATCTCCGTTATGTTAATTATGAGCGGTCAGCTTACGCCCTGAAAGGCCTTCATGCCTTGAGGGTGAAGCTAATAATTCTGATCGTTATCCGCAGTAAGCTATCAGAACGTAAGCTGTTTAAAATCTTTTATTTTCCTAAATTGGATTTCTACGCGATCAGGTTTTGTGCCCTTTGTTTTCCAGAGTTAATTCAATCATAAGATTATTCTTCTAGAGCTCTGTCTTGCAGCGCATTGTTCAGATTTAGTCCATGTTCGTAAATACCGATTGTACCTGTTCTCCCGTTTTTTATGAAATAAAAGTGTCCCTAAGCCAACCTTTTCCGTCTGTGCCCCCATAACAAACATCAAACAGCGACCCCGCTCGCCCGCCATTCTTTGTTATTTGCCTATATCCAAATAACTAGAACGCGCCGGTCGCAGGTCGCGGCTCGCGGGTCGCGGATACATCTAAGGCCCTTCTCCAATTACGATACACACAGACGACTAGTATCCTAGGGGAGTCTCGGAGGCTAGTCGCCGCGGAGTATCTCACAAATACTTAAATGGAGAATCGCGCACTTCGCTACCAGTATCCAACGCGTCCGCGACTAGTCTCGCGATACCCGCCGTGCAGTCGCCCGCGTGTCGAGTCTCCTACGAATCTTGTCAAAATGAAACGGAACATGAAATAAATATTAAATTTGTGCAAGAAATTGAAAAAATTCGCAAATCCATTACCTCGCCCGTTTGTTGAATACAACATTACCTTCCAGTATGAGCAGAACAATCATTTACTTGTTGTTCTTTATCGTGTGCCTAACCTGGTGTCAGAGTTTATATGCCGCTCATGGGCCTAGCCTAACTAACCATTTACTAGGTATCACTATTAGGTATAAAAAATCTACGTAAACATGCATTCTAAAACTACTTAACACAGCATACGGATAATGACATTATTGTGTGCGCAAAACATTGTACAAACAAATGGTGACAAATGTTTTCAAGGTGAGTTGAAGAAGAAACAATGTGGTCACTTAGGCGACAGAGCGAAATGCATTGCTAATACCATAGGCTGATGCGATTGATCATGCAGTCGAACAGCGCTTGCCTTCAATTGCTGGGATAAAGCACCTACAATCAAACATGCTGATTTGCTACGGCGTGGGCGACGAGATCGCTTTGATTTACAAGCGGCATTATGATCTGAGTACATGCGTTGTCTATAGTAGAACTTACAGTTGCGCCCAGGGCTCCGGGCCCTGCAGCAGGAAGGGGGGCGCCTGGTCCTCCTCCCCCTATACCTGATGGGCCCGGCCGCGGCCCCCCCACAGGGGAGTGGGCGCCCGACATGCTGCCGGGGTTATGCCCTCAGACGGCGATGTGGCCTGTCCGTCTCTTTCTAAATAAATACTAACTGAATGCTTTTTTACGGTTCTGTCTCTTCGGCTGTACCTGAGCACAATAGAAAAATGTTTGAGAGGACGTTGTTGGTACAAACTTAAGATAATTTTTTACTAACTACAATATTACAGATAGTATTTGTACTTAATATTATTGTAAAAGCATTATTTAGGATTCTCTGTTAATGCACCCAAGTTTTGAATCAGTTTTTTTTTCGAAAATATATTGCTTATCATGTAAAAACGAGTTAATATTATACTTTATTTTCGCAGTAATTAAAAATAGATTATTTAGTAAAATAACCGTAGGAAACACACAACAGGTGGGGGTAACCCCCCAGGTTGTTTCAAATATAATAATAAAAACGAAACGCAATAATGCAATTAGTGTTTAGGTATCATCCCCATTGTAGGTCCCTATATCTTTAGTCTCTGTGAAATTTTCGAACCCACGAGGTTAATTGCTCATCGTATTGGCAAAACTCATTATTACGAGCACTGTTTGTTTTATTTGATCGTAAATGTCTTGTTCTGCAATTTGGAACAAGAAGTAAATGGGCATTTCAGTATTGCCTACTTATAATGATTGTAATAAAACGATGGCTTCTCTATAATGAATGAAAGATTACATTTATATTTAGTTTTATATTGTAGAAGTTTGAGTGTTTCCGTTTTAAAGTAGTATGTCCATATTAAAGTTTATCTAGGCTTCGTAATGAAATACAGTAATATGTAGGTTATGTGTACTTGTCTTACGGTAGGGAGTAAGTAAATGAGTCGGTAACCTTGATGTTTTACCCAAACACGGTAATGGGGCCTACCCGTTTATATTGACAACGATAAGAACTGGCGCTCTATTTTTGAAGCCTCGCGTAAAAGATATCACTCGCGAAAGATTTCAGAGAGCCATTTGACGTGATGAGACTGGTACAGGAAAGTGGAGATTGGCACAGAAGTCTTTACCCAGCAGTGGGTGAATTCAGGCTGAGGAGGATGATGATGATTTTATGTGATTTAACGATTTTTTTTAGTGTGGTCTGCTGTGCCCTTGTTGGTTTTAAAAGTTTTGATACATTTTTAGGGTACCCTATTATTAAGCCTATGTCGTCTGTCTGTCAGATGGCTGTAAACTTTTTGGCGAGTCAGACTCGCACTTGGTTGGTTTACGCTTTATATTTTTTGCGTGTACTCGTATGGGAAGCTAAAATGTACCAAGCAAGGTAACTCAATATAACTTAAAGAAAAAAATACCTATTAGGTTACGGTTATTGATTATTAAGCACACTAAAAAATATTCAGACATCGAGACCAACTTCTATAAAGATAAAAGGAAAATGAAGGAAATAAACGTACTATTATTTGCACGAAAAAACGTTCCGTATGATTTTGTAATTGTTCACGATTCGTTGACGTACTTTATTAATTGGGGGTACGTGGCTGACGTCAATTTCATCAACCCGTTGTCACTTGTTCAGTAGTAATGAATTCGGAACCTTTTGAGCTTAAATTGAACGACTGGATTTCAGTAATTTACCTAATGGATTGATGCCCGTGTCAAACATCAGATATGGCGACCTATTATTTTGATTGACGTTCGCGTCACGTGAGCCCTACACTTATTTCTTTCAATAAGCCACATAACCGTGAGATAAAAGTTAGGCGTTTTCTGGTTCATTTTTTTTGTAACGCAAGACATAACTAACGTTGAATCATTTTTCGTTGTTTTCCAGGTATACCGAGGCTTTTAGAAGTATTTAGAATCTACAAACAAACATCTACTCTAACTTTGGGTCTCTTCAATGAAGTCGACCTTTAAATACTTATTTTATTTACACACCCTACAAATTGTATTATGCTATTCTAATCATAATTATATTCGTGAATAACAATAAAATGGAATCATTGGAATTTGTATTTGCAAACAATAGCGTGGCACGCCGGACGACGGACGCGTCATTTGTCAACGTCACTGGGATTCATCTCGCTATAGAAGTCACCTTCAGCCAACCAGATTTATATGAATATGCTGGAATAATTGTCTAAAGTTATTGTTATTCCTTTATATATTCAAACAAAGCCCTCCTAAATTAAGTTAACACGAGTTTTAAGATCTTCTGAAAGTGATTTGATATCTAAAGTACACTCTATCAATCTTGTATTTATTATTCAATTCAGATTGTAAAGTTATTTGACTAACTTTTTGAAGAAGTAGGTAGTCAAAATGACCAATAATAATAAGTGTAGGTAACTAATGATGAACTAATGTTGTATGTGCGTTTCCTGTGTCTATGTTGAGAAACAGAATTTAAGTTTGGCCTCAAGTATCGATAACTAACATCTTGGTCATCGCCCTACATAAGTTTAAACGTTTGCGGTAACTTTACAGGCAGCCACTAGCCGCCCCAACCAATGCTTACATAATGGTGTGAACGGAAATAAATGAAATATTTCAGATAGGTCCATATAACAGGGACCGAAAAGGTTACCCGGTAGGTAAGGGGTTTTAACCGGGTTAGGTAAAAAACGCTAGAGTAAAGGTTAACCCGTATTATAAGGTTAATCAGCCCATAATAAGCGGTTAACGCATAGAGTTAATTTTTGTAAATAACGAATTGCTAACATTATTTTGCAACAGTCAAAGACCGAGTTAGCCCGCGCTTATAGTGCTTCGTTTTTTTCATTCTGGTTAGTCAGTAATATTTAAATTGTTAACCCATTTATAAGGATTAACTCGTATAATGGAAAATAAACATATAGGTCTAACCGGTTAACCATTTAACCCATTTATTCGTCCCTGGTCTATGGACCAGAGGTTATACATATACCGGCTGAATGGTGAAGTCAAAGCTCGTGTGAACTGGATCGAATATTTACTGACATTTTGAACGTTTACTTAATTCCCTGTTAGGTCCTGTTTTTTGACTTAAAAACAGGAAGGAGGCTGAAGCTTTAATAAAAAAAAGACCCAAAAAGTGATCAAAATACGATGAAAAACTAAATATTGGTTGGTACCATTTTTGCCAATTTTTAATGGGCCAACTGAAGTGGATAAAGTCGCGTGTTTTATTACTAATTCTATTAACGAGGCACGCGGCGAGCCTTTTGTTCCATCATCAAACAACATATTTTATTAACATATCGGCTGTCAATAAACTTCCGCCAGCGTATGTGCTCCTCTAATTAGATCGATTGGCGAACCGGTGATCAGTGTCTACGTATTAACCATAATACTCGTAGAATATTTATTTCCATTTATTTCCTTCGCTGTTTTGCTGCAGCATGACTGCAGTGGCTATCTGTTGTTTTACTGCAGTATAACTCAAGAGAAATGCTTGAAGCCAGCATGGTAACCTACTCATTATAGAGCATTGGACGAACATGACTTTAACTTGACTTCATAATTTAACAGTCTAACTTCGAATGAAATTCATTGGCGTTATTTCACGGGGTAGAAGAACTCAACTACCTACTATTGGACTAATTCTGTAATGTCGAAAAATTTATTAGTGCGTACAAAGACGTAATAATAAATATAACAATTTTATTAATATATAAAATGATATAAACGGATGGTTTCATGGTATTTTATAGCGTAAAAGTTTTGTATCTGTTTGAATACTTTCACCGCTAAAACGTTGCAAATATTTCAATATCGGCCTACGTATCGGCATTAATAGGTCCTGAATGTCCGATTCTTATTCGTACACATGCGATAGTTCTCAGTATTGTAGAATAGCTGTTGCCCGTGAAAACATCTGGGTGTTTTTGTCATTTTTATTATGACTCTCCGGTATGAAAAGTAGCCTTTTCCCTTGTCTATGTCACGGACATCCGTTTTCATCTATCCATATCGATTGGTGCAGTTTCAGTGGTTAAAGTAAGAAAAGGTAACTGACAGGCAGACAGAATTACTTCCACAGAATTACTTCCACAGAATTTATGGATCGTAGCGTACTCGATTTCAGTTTTTATTTTTTCTGTAGTGTTTTCGTTATTTTGCTATAACGTGACTATCACATAGTTGTAGCTTGTTGCTTTGCTATCGCGTAGTCGTAGTTCTGCTACAGCATTATTGAAGCTTCAATATCGCCAAGCTGCAGCTTCGATATCGCCAAGCTGCAGCTTCGATATCATGTATTTGTAGCATTAGCAAAAGAAATCATTAAAAAATGGACGGCAAAAAAAGTATTAATTCCGTTAGCATCGTCTTCAATGCACAAAACTAATCTCCTACTGTCCTGAATTCACTAAAACATGAGTTTAAGACTAGATCTAGTTGCAAACTACGCTGATGATAGATAGACCAGGACACAGAGCATAGAATTGAATCTAGAGACGGCAGTATTCATTCATGTCGCAAAAAAAGGGTTAAGAGCACAACTCCTGTCACAGACCGCCTTAAAACCCTTCAGTTTTTATCGAAAATAAACGGTGACACGCTTGTTTCGTACGGAAAGTGATGACAATGCCGATCTAGTAGCGGCCGGCAAGGCGTCTTCATGTTATGTGGTCAACAACAAAGAAACGTTGTGTTCGCCAACGAACGCTCGCGGAGCTACACTCGCGAATTCTCAGTGCTCACGGTATATTTGCACCTTAACCGTAACTTAACGTTCGTTGACTAATTGTATATTTAAGCTCCCGACGGCAGACAAAGCGAACAGGGTTAGCTAATTTCATATACGTTTAGACACTTAATTCTTTTCATGCAGATATTTGCTGAAAACAGTGTTAAAACTCACTCTGATTAGCGAGTCACGTGATGTTGTCGGTACCGCCGCCGCGCCGCGCCGCCCCGATAGACCGAGTTTAAATTACGCTTATGTATCAGTGACCTACTAAAGCCGATATCTTTGCAGTTCGACGGCCTAAGAAGATTCAGGTGATTCATGAATAAATTTCCATAGACTCGCGAAAAACATGACAAGACTCAACGTTCTTGCGTTAGTCCAATCAATTTGATTATAACATTTTTTTCAACACACTTGCCTAAAACGTAACTCTCATTGCACCACATCTTTTCATAATGCAGTGTTTTAAACACGCGTGATTTCTACTTAGCATTTTATCTAGTGCAAAAAAGTTCGACTGTGTTAAGAGAAATGTGTTTTATTTGAATCTTTAAATACACATTGCTTATTTTTGACAACTAATTAACATAATTAATGTTCTAACGAGACGATTTCCTGATATTTGTGAATGCATTTTTAGTCACTTTACTCATAAATGTGATTATCTTGAACATTTTTATATTCGTGATAAAGTATCAGTTACCAATGACAGAAGAAATCTTAGTCTTAAAATTCGGTATTTTAGAAATTATTGAAAAAAACTTTTTTGCAAAAAAAACCGACTTCCAAAAAAACACTAAAAAAAGTGGAAAATAACTTTACTTTCGGAAGTCGGTGACTATTGTTTGTTTCATTGACTTTTTTGCCACCGACTTCCGAAAGTAAAGTTATTTTCCACTTTTTTTAGTGTTTTTTTGGAAGTCGGTTTTTTTTTTGCAAAAAAGTTTTTATTTTACCCTTTTTAGTTATCGTATCACACACAAATCCTTGTCAAGTATCAATTTCGCAATTTCTTTTACTTGGATGACATTTTTCCACACACAAATCCTTGTCAAGTATCAATTTCGCAATTTCTTTTACTTGGATGACATTTTTTCCAGCTCTTTTGATTTCAAAACCAAACTGCTGAACCGATTTTGATGAAATTTCTATGGGACCAATCGGGAAGTAGATCCATTCAGATAAAAGAAGAATTTTTCAAATCGGTTCATAAATGACGAGATATGAGGTAACAAACACAAAAAAAAAAAAACATACAACCGAATTGAGAACCTCCTCCTTTTTTTGAAGTCGGTTAAAAAGTAGGAAATTTCGACAACAACGAACAAATAAACAGACCAAATTGGCGTTTAATCACACACACTGGTCACAGGTCAGGTCAGGTTATTACGCCACAATATAAATTCGGTGAATTTGAGTTATTCATAAACGAAAAGAAAAATCAAAAAGGAAATGAAAAATAAACAAAAGTCGCGAGCGGCAATTTTTCTTTCTAACTTTCTTTTTCATACCTCTAGGAGCTCAATAAAGAAGTCCCATGAAAATCCGACCACTCACTATACAGGTACTTCGTTCCACCGTTTTGTCTAATTGCACTCGACTAATAGTCAAGATTAGAATGAAGACGAAACCATCTATGTACATACATATATCAAAACCACTAAATGCATTATTTTATTTTCAAGCCCTTATCAGGTTATGCTTAAAGCAGGAGGTCATCCATACATTTACAGCTGAGCAACTGTTTTGTCTGTGTCCGTTCGAATATCCGACGCAAATTTTAAAACTGTAGGTATTTAAAACTCTTCCAATATTTGCTGAACCACCAGACAAATAAAAATGATCGAGTATCGCTATGTCGTGTAAGTCGAGTTTCACCTAGGATAGTATCGGCCAAAACGACAACATATTAACACGAGTAAAAAGTACCATGTAAGACGGTGGTCTTACATGTTTTAATATTTAGCAGGTGTTCGAGTGAAAACTCCATATCAGCCAACGTTATAAAATTTACATCGCACACGTTTTAAAGCATTTTGCAACTTAATTGAGGCATCTCTACTCTAGTTGTGTATTGGACTCTCGTTCTCTCGATCGACTCGTATGAAAATGGTTTAACTAATAGTCCTGCCCTCAGTCATTTAGGTTCGTTAGCTCGCGGATAACCTTGATTTGCTGTCATTTAAATTACAAATGATGTCTTCCAAAATATCCCATACAGGTGCTTTTTTAAGTTGAAACTAGACACTAAAAAGATTTTTGGCAAAGTTGATTAAAAGTAAAACCTCAAACAAGCAGAGAATGAACTCAACTAAGCATTATTTCCTCACAGGCAAACCCAGGCACGGATGCTTGCACTGCACTGTACTGCCGTTATAAGACCTTTGTCGTAAAGGAAGCGATGTGAAACCTCAGAATGTTTATTTATGAGTTATTATACGTTAGACATGTCTTTGCGTGCTACTGCCAAATCGTTTGTTCCGTCCTGTAGTTTTTTTTATAAACTATACGTTTGTGTGATTTTACAAACTCAAATATATTTATTTGTGATATAAGGTAAATGGCGAATTGGATGTCTTCTTTGAGGAGTGGAAAGAAGTAGCACAGAATCGTGACCGTTGGAAGGAATGGAGGGAGGCTTTTAAAGTAATAAGGTAAATGTAGGTACAGTCATGGGCACTATAGAGGGTGTAGAAACACCCTTAACGAAGCCGAGGTAGAGGTAGGTACTGGTTCTTCCCATCCTTGCGATCATTTTTTTGATCTAACTAGACTATATATATACTACTTATGGAGACATTGAAGGTCCAACATCAAACAACAACAAGGGTTCATCACACATATAAAAATACAAGTTTTAAATGTTAAAACTTTGTTGTTAATATTTAATATTCAAAACATCCTTTCAACACAATGGTTTGTGTGTGTCACATTTAGCGCTACCATAAACCGTGATTTTTTACACAAATAAGTCGTTTTCCAGCAATAATTTTTGCGCAGTGTTACCCAGTTTGATGTACAGAATGCTTGTTTACATCCTGATTTTCGCCTACTGTATTGATTAACGTTTTACGTTTTCTCGAGCATAGTATTTTGGAAGCCGTACTTTTACGAAATATGTCTTATCTCAAAGTACAAACCGTTATTCCCCGAGAAAATCACTTTTGCGCTTTTCAATTTGTGATTGTAGGTAAATGGTAAATTATGTATCACTTTTGCGGCCTTGCAAGCCGTACAAATGTCATTTTACGCAGTAATAGTGCAAGGTCGAGTTTTAATCACTATTATTTTATAAAAATGATATGTTTTTTTATGCTCGTCATATTCTTGCGACAATTTTTTTTTTCTTTAATTTTTAGTTGTAGCAGATGCTTCTTATTTTACAATAAGTTTTATAGAGATCTGCTAGTTTAAGCTACTCAATAACGACAATCGGTCGATGACGGCAGTGTAGTAGAGGCATGGAGAATGCAATTTTAACGCATATTGACTAAGTTATCTCCGTTTCTGTCTTGTTCAATACGAAATTAATGCTTGCATACCTATTAGTACACCCATATTTCGCCATTTATGATTAAGTCCCATGGGGGACTCCATGGCTGCAATCACATGGAATAACCCAATAACACTTTGCCCCAACCACTAGACTATTAACAAAGGATTAGGCCCTACTAATCTCATAAACTTACAAAACTCATTAAGTGCGCGCTACAAAGAGCATCAGCTATCGGCGGTTCTTCATCAAAGTAGATGATTCGATGAAATTTTAATGTCTAGACACCGCATGGTTTAAAAACCAAAGTGAAAAAAACCTTGCTTGCTTCTAAGAGATTGACGGGAACTGATTAATTATAGAATCAACCTCGTCTTAATGAGATTTCGACCCGATACTATTTACGCCGTTAATGATATACAAACTTGACTTACTTATGTACATCCGTTATTACTTAAATTCACAATATCAATATTTAATAAAAATTATTCGTCTTTTAGATTTTACAGTAATTTACAGGTTCGGACAACCTCAGCGTGTAAAAACTAAAACCGATCAAAGTCCTATATTGTTCGTTCATGCGCAGCCACCTTGAATATACATCACAAGTCTGGAACCCTCAATACGGGATCTACAAGTCTCTTATTGAGGGCATCCAGAGAAAATTTCTTAAGTACCTTGATTACAGGGCAAAGCAAGTATCTGTAGATTACTCTCACCGATGTAGAAGGTAACATTTTCTACCACTTGACCATAGACGTTATATTAATGACGTATGTTATTTATTTAATATCGCAAATGGTTCAATCGACTGTCTTGATCTTGTGTCAAAATTAACGATACGCACAAATCAGATGGGGCTGTGACAGCGACCACTTCTACATGTACCTTATGCAAACACAAAATACAGGCGTAATGCATACTTTCCGAGAGCCAGTCGCAGCCACTGCTTATTTTCCAAATTAGGTAGCTCAAAATTAATTACAATTTAATTAACTGACCCAACTTTACTTTGAGGAAGGATCTTATACTGTAAGGCAGTAATAATTTGTGTATTTACCTATCTCTGGAAGCTTGTAAATAGCAATTTAGTTATATATTACTGTTATTATAATGTTATTAGTCGGTTAGCTTTCCTAAAATGAAAATAAAGATATTGCTCTTTTATTGTGGTTTCATCCGAATATCCATGGAAAAGTATAAATCGTCCGCATTTTATTATGATGTTCATGAAAGATCTACCAGGAATTACCGCTGAGTTAATTGGCACAGGGCACTTACATGTGTACCGTGTAGAAAAAGATAATTTATTTAGCATCCACTTCCGTCATTGGCACTTGAGTCAAATCTAAACCGTGTCATGTGCTTGTTATTATATTTCAAACCGGAACGCAGTAACGCTGCATAGCAAAAGAAATCGGAATGACTGAAAGTGATCTAGCCATACAAAAACTCATAGCAAGTGCGTTTATTTTTGAGAACATTCTCTCAGAGCAATTTTGATTAAGAAAGTAATATATTAGTAAAGCTAATACAGAAATTATTTAATGCCAATAAAAGGTGTTATTGAATTTATGGTCTGAGGGGTGCTCGTTTGCGGCGGCCGCCACCCTGCCTTAATATTATTTTCATCTCAAGGCTCAGTCACTTTTTCAAAGCTGGATTTTTACGTTTCGTCGCCTTCCTTCCTTTTTATTCCTGCACTAAACGTGCATGTTCTTAAGTTTTTTCCAAACTTGCGCTTTTATTGTAAAAATTAGGAACAGCGCAAGGTTTTTAACGATTTCAATTGATTTTACGTCGGAGATCTTTGTGACTCTAGTAGGTCATTATCTTAAAGATATCTCATCTCGTTCATGCTCCGCCACGTAATTCAGGTATGTTTAATGAAAAACACATTTGCCACCCGATAGATAAAAATTATAAGTGGTTCCTCCATACGAAAAACAGGAGCACATTATAATATTAGTTTTATACAGTTTTTATAGGATAAGCAATATATTTTCGTATCAAAACATCAATTAACTATTACTAACAAAACCTTACAATTGAACTGCATTAAAATAATACTTGATAGATGCAGACATGTAAATGAGGTATATCTGAAGAAATCGCGTGTCTGGTATCGTGCGTAAAATTGGAGGTCTGGTTAATGAAACACCTTGGCCCGAATCAATATAAACCCAGATTTTATCGCTCACCACAAAACTTCATTTCATGACCCTTGGCCGAACCCGCCGCTACAAAATGCGTATAACGATAAGAGCCTGGAATTAAATACATGTTTAGGTATACACAACTTCTCAGTAAACTTATTCAACTTTATGTAAAGTTTTGCAGAACTTTTGATAAGAGAGGATGCTTCAATAAAATACATACTTTATTTATTTTGAATCGGTTTACCGATTTTTAAGAAGATGCTTACCAATGCCTGGTAGAGAAGAACAGCACATCATCATCACACAAAACACAAATAAAACAATGCAAGTACCCGCTAAAAAAAATCGGAAATCACTGAACAACACAAAGTTTTGTTAAGTTTTTAAAAATTAATTAGGTAATGTCGATTTCGGAAAAAGAAACGATCATAATTCACTTCGATTTTAAAAACACTTGAAGGAGAATTTAAAAAAAAAACTTGCAAAAATTTCATGAAGTTGGGAAATAGCGTACGCGTTGTAGTTGCGGCTGCTCGGAGTTTGTGGCACGAGTGCCTTCGAGCGCTCTTCCACGGACACTGGAGGGTCTGGGGTCTGCCGGCACCAGCTTGCTCGCCCGCTTTGGTATGATCTACACCTGCGCACTAGCCGACCCACCTTTGCCCCCACGTCCTACGCGCCATTTGGTCCTGCATAATATTGGCTATACTAAAAATTATATGAACTAATTTTTCCTGATCTGCAGTCGCCAATTTGAATCGTTTTGCATGAATTAACTTAGAACCGTAGTCACTTATAATTTTTCTTACTTATTCTTTGGTTTTCAAAGTTATTAAAAACTTAATGTACTTATCTTTAAATTGTATAATTAGCTTCCTTATCTTCTAAAATGCATGAAAAAAAAATATGATGAATATTCGTGATTGTATGATGTAATGGAGGAGCGTGCCGGTGACTACGGCTACGGGCTGCAGTCCGCGGCTACACGTAGACCCTCTACGAGCCGCTACGAGCCGCTACGAGCCGCTACGAGCCGCTACAAGCGGCTACGAGCCGCCACGTTACGAAAAATGTTTTTCCTATGAATTTTAAGTGAGACACTTCGTTTGGTTTGCATAAAAGTATTGTCAGGCCGTGTTTGTTATTTAGAGCTATTAGTTTTAAGTGATTACAGAGTAATCTAATACTTAGTTACTCGTAAGGTATCAAATAGTTTTATTAGTGTTGTTGTTCATATACCTATCAGAAATATATGTGAATAATGTATGCAGTGTTTTACATCGGTCTTATTTGTTGGTGGTCGTGGCTAAGATAGAACAGTCGAAATGAAACTTTGAATCTAGTCGGGAATAGGTTCGTGCTACACGCTATTACAACATAAACAAACTTCGATTTGACGTCAAAACAAGGGCTCGAACTATTTCAGCAGTACTTATAAATAGATTGGTAAAAGAAAATGGTCGTGATTTTTTACACCAGTATCCTAACAAGTTAATAGAGCTTGTGTGGCGGTACATGTCGAACCATTTCAAGATTAAAAGTACGATTTTTTCAGTCATAATCAACAGTTATAGAAACCCTTTGCTGAAAGGTAAATATGATTACGAGCAGATTCAAAACTCTTTTTTTATTTTTTGTAATTCCACATTCAAAGTATGAGAAGGTTAACAATGGCTGACTTAGCATTCGTATTCAGTCGTATCGACACTTTATAGGTATGACCTAGCGTTGTTAGTAGTAATGATATATCATCAGTCCGTTAGGTGGAAGTGGGGCTGACTGCCCAGCTGCCCAGGGTAGTAGGATATTATTGGGCATTCTACCCCACCTTCCGTTCCATCGGCTCACTCCGTTCGCCTCGTCACTCTCGGTGGAGTAGAATGCCCAATAATATAAATGAAATCCTACATAGCGCAGTAAAATACTGGTTCGGCGCCTATTCCACCCGGTGGATTAAACAGTGTAGTAAAATACTGGTTCGATGCTTATTCCACCCGATGGAGCGGAAGGAGGAGTATGAATTCCTAAGTGCAGTAAAATACTAGTTCGGCACCTATTCCACCATTTTAGTTCTAAAACTCAACATTACCTTGTTAACTTATTTTACCTTGATAACTTATTACCTTATTTTACCTTGATACTTTGTTACAATGAGTTATAAATGTCAATGTAATAAATTATTGACTCATTATTAATATAACCGTTTCAAGCAGTCGTCATGAAATTTGTTAAACAACCACAATCGTTACACGTAAACAAACTTTGTGTTCATTCTCAGGAGACTGGTTTTCGCCATGGAGAATTATTACCTAAATCGGTACGATGCATCATTTGCGGGCCGTCAAATTGTGGAAAAACTAATTTATTAATTGGCCTTCTTATACACGAGAATGGTTTAAGATTTCAAAATGTTTATGTTTATTCGAAAACCTTGCAACAACCTAAGTATGTTTTTTTAGAAAAAGTCTTGCAACGAGTACCAGGTGTTTCATTTCAGAAATATCATGAAAATGAGCAAGTACTGAGTGTTCAGACCGCAAAACCGAATTCTGTAATTGTATTTGATGATGTTGCTTGTGAAAATCAAAGTAGTATGCGTGATTATTTTGCTATGGGGAGACACAAATTCATCGATTGTTTTTATCTAAATCAGACGTATAGTAAAATCCCTAAGCAATTAGTAAGAGACAATGCAAACCTAATCGTACTTTTTAAACAAGATGAAAGAAATATGAGACATGTTTATGAAGAACACGTCAACACTGACATGCCATGGATTGAATTTCGTGAAATGTGTTCAAAAATATGGAGTATACCTTTCAATTATCTTGTAATTAACAAAGATTGTTCCAAAAACAAAGGATGTTATAGAAGTCAATTTGACACGTTTGTAGTCTTTGACTAATAACACGAATGCATATATAAGGTTATTACCTGCCTGCCATTATTATTCACCCTACAACGCTAAATCAATTACGACCTATTTTATTAATATGGAAAAATCATTAAAACGACAAATTGTTGATGCGGCAGAAGCTGTGAAGATAAAAATACGAAAAATGAGAGATGCTGAGATTAACAATAAACAAGCACTGGAATCTGTTTTCAAACCTGTAACAGAACCTCTCAACCTAATTGCTAATGCTAGTAAGCAAACTCCTCCCCTGCGTGCTAGTGAAGATTTTGCTGATGGTCCGTTTACTAACGAAACTGGTAGTGCAGGAAGCAATGATAATAATGGTGATGAAGACAAATATGAATCCGATATCAACAGTAACTCTTCATATGAATCAGTAGTTGAAAGGAATCAAGACTATGATACGTCATCCTGGTCAGTATCTTCAGAAGCGTTGGTAGATATTCCATTTGGGGTTAGAGCAGACCACGGGAAACTGATGTTAGGTTCTGCTTGCATAACGATCAACGATCAATACATCACGGTGGTTGGACGTAAATACCGAAATACACCTGGTTTAAAACAGTTGTTGCTTAAGAAAGATGTAGACCTAAGTTTGGTTACAGATAGTGATATGCAAAATTATAAATCGATGCTACTTGATACAAATGCACATCGTCGAGACTATGAACCAAGTAAACCAATAAAAAGTAACAAAGGACAAAAATATTTGCAAGTTATTAAACCTCTTTTTCAACTGAAGAAGACAATTCAGGGAAAAGGTCTACCGTTGATAAAAAGGTGGAGAAAAAACGTAGACTTAGTGTACTGGGATGATCCTAACGAATTAGTGGAAAGGTTGAAATTATTGATTGCGTCTAGAGATGCTGGCAACACAGGATTAGATAATGAAATTATATCTATCATTGAAGAATTACGTGAAAGTAAAGTTATAAATAAATAAGTATTTAAAAATGTGTTTATTTTACTATCATCCTCTCAAAACAACACACCTTAAACATGAACGTAGACAAATTTGGACACTACATTCACAAAAGAATGCGTTTATCAGAGTTATTTGAGTTTAATGAGAATGCACTGGTAAAATCAGAAAACGGAGATTTTGATTTAAAAACATCAAGACTGAGAGGAATTAGATCTCCAGTAGAAGCAGACGATGCTGTGAACAAGGATTATGTAGATCTATTGAATGCTAATACCATAAAAGAATTAAATAATCTAGTTGTAAACAAGGATTATATAGATCGATTGAATGCAAAAATGTTGAAAGAACTTAATAATTTGATTGGTACATTACGTTCACAAATCATAAAAGATGCAAAGGATACAGTTCAAGCTACTTTAAAAGCAAGGATACCTGAGGTTTCAACTCATTTGCAAGATAAGTTTTATACTAAAGCAGTGGTAGATAAATTACTTCAAAAAACTTCGTAATGACAAAACAGCAAATTGTGAATGAAATACACAAAGGGGTACGGAGAAATTTCCTTCGACGTTCTGTTATTTTGAAAGGAATCAACGACTTATGGCAAGCAGACTTGATGGACATGCAAAACCTAAAAAAGTATAACAGAGGTTACAATTTCATCTTAGTGGTGATTGACTGCTTCTCAAAGTATGCCTGGGCTGAACCGTTAAAATCAAAAAATAAATTTGATGTTACTCGTGCATTCGAACATATACTGCTTAGCAGTCGTAATAATCCGGTTAACTTGCAAACTGACATGGGGACCGAATTTTATAACATCACTTTTCAAACGCTTATGAAAAAGCATAACATTAACCATTACTCATCGTTTTCTACTAAAAAAGCATCAATTGTAGAGAGACTGATTAGAACTGTAAAAAATAAATTATATAAATATTTTAGTCTCAATGGAAACTATAAATGGTTAGATCTACCATTGGAAGATACATTGAAGAGATATAACAACACAAAACATCGCACTATTCAATTTAAACCAGTAGATGTAAATAAAAGTAATGAACAAGTAATCAAAGAAAATATTAAAAAAATAAACAAACATGATTTAGTTCCGTGGAAGCCTAAATTCAAAGTTGGTGATTGTGTCCGTATAAGTAAATACAAACATAATTTTGAGAAAGGTTATACTCCTAATTGGTCGACTGAATTATTTATTATAAAAAAGGTAAATAAAACCTTACCAGTAACATATCACATAGAAGATCGACGAAAGCAAGACATATTAGGAGCTTTTTACGAACAAGAACTGCAAAGATCTATTTATCCTGATGTATATTTGATAGAAAAGGTTTTGAAAAAGAAAGGAAATAAATTGTATGTTAAATGGTTAGGTCTGAACAGTGCAGAAAACAGTTGGATTGAAAAAGCTGCAATAATGGACTAAGATATTATATAACCATTTTTCATTTGAAATCCGATCATTATAATTTGAATAATGCAAGGGGGTGGACTAGTTAACGGCATAATTAATAATCTACCATTCGAAGTTCATTTGCCAGGATACAATTATTGCGGACCAGGAACCAAACTTCACAAACGCTTAGCGCGAGGTGACCGAGGTGTAAATAAGCTAGACGAAGCTTGCATGCAACACGATATTGCGTATACAAACCATACAGACTTATCAAACCGTCACAAAGCCGATTTAGAACTACTCAACATGGCTAAACAAAGACTTAAATCAAAAGATGCAGGGAAAGGTGAAAAACTAAGCTCTTGGCTAGTTAACAAAGTTATGAAAGCGAAATTAAAGTCTGGATCCGGCATTAAATCATTTAAAAGCTTAGTTTCAAAAATAAAATCGAAAATTAAGAAACTCAAATGCAAAGATAGTAAGACTTTAATAAAAGCAGCTTACTTAGCCGCAAAAAAGTTATTTCCAAACATTCATCATCGAATTCGAGTACCCCGAGTAATACCCATACCAAAGACTGGGGGAGTTTTGCCTTTAATTCCAATTTTTGCTGGTTTATCTGCTTTAGGAACTTTAGCTGGGGGTGCAGCTGGCATTGCAAAAACCGTCAATGATTACAAAGCAAACAAACAAAATTTACAAGAAACAGAACGACATAATAAAGCTATGGAGGCTTTAGTGTTGGGCAAGGGTTTATACATTAAGCCGTATAAAAGTGGTAAAGGATTGTTTATAACATCTTCAAAAAACTGAAAAATATGCTACCCAATCGACCTCTAACTAATGTAGACATCCGAAATTATTCAAGAGACATCCCATATTTTCGTGGGATCTACATGAAGGATCAACTACCTCGGAAGCCGAAACGCATTGAATGTGGTATCGTTAACTTAGACAATTCTAAGAACGAAGGAACGCATTGGGTAGCTTATGCTAAAGTATACAATCACTGTGAATACTTTGATAGCTATGGAAATTTAAAACCTCCCATGGAATTGATGCAATATTTCAAAAATTGTAATGTGTTTTATAACTACACAAGATATCAAAAATTTAACGCAGTCAATTGTGGTCATTTATGTTTAAATTATTTGTGGAGTTTTTGGAATAAAAATGTAATATAAAATATATACTTTTCTTTCATTTCAATCATTTGCAAGATGTCACTCACTTTGTCGATAACTGGAGACTCGTCAGTGTTAACTACATACTATCCTAATACGTTGCAACTAGATGGAGAATATGAGTGTGCATTATTGCACTTTTCAACATTTAATTCTATTCCAAACATTGATAAAAGTAATAATAAGTTCTATTATGGCATTAATGAAGTTATTGAAATACCGGAAGGCACTTATGAATTACAAGATGTCAGCGATTATTTAAAATCCGAAATAAAAGATGCAGCTATCAAACTACGGTGCAATAATAATACATTAAAAACTACAATATTTTGTACAAAAGACATTAATTTTATCAAAGAAGACTCTTTTAGAAGACTATTAGGATTTAATAAACAAATCTTGAAAGCAAATAAATGGCATGTGTCACAGTCTCCAGTCAACATTCTACCTACGACCGTAGTCAGGATTGAATGTGATATTGTAAGCGGTTCCTATGTAAACGGTGAACCCAGTCATATTATTCACGAATTTGCACTTAATGTGCCACCTGGATACAGGATCATAGAAATCCCGAAGAACGCAATATACTTTCCAATCAATCAAAACAACATAAGCTGCATACATATCAGGTTGTTAGATATAAACAAACGATTAATCAATTTACGTGGTGAAGAAGTGCAGGTGTATCTGCATCTTAGAAGAAAAAAATGATTGATTACAATAAAAATGTGTCTCAACAAGTTAAGAATATCAGTTCTGCTCGAGCTACCTATCAAATAAGACCTCTATCTAAGAAGAAAATAAAATTAACTAAAGACAATAAAGCATTCCTTAGAGCAATTGGATTGTTAAAATGAATATCTTAGACGTTTTATCCGCTCCTACTTGCGATACTACTATAGAAGGAATCGAATTTCATTCCTACAAACCCTATGTAACGAGTTTTAACAGGAACGATGAAATCCGCATATCTATCAACCAACAGGACTTGTACATATTACCATCAGCTAGCACCCTATATTTGGAAGGAACTGTTAACGTTACCAAAAAAGATACGAAGGACAAAGCTACTAGTGTCAATTTCACGAACAATGCTCTACTCTACTTGTTCCAAGACATTAGGTATGAGCTAAATGGAGTGGAGATTGACAAAATAAAAAATGCAGGTATAACAACAACCATGAAATCACTAATTTCAATGAACGAAAGTGAATCAAAAATGTCTAATGCTTGGGGCTGGAATATTGATGGTATAAAAAATATTGATGGAGGAAGATTTTCTGCTTCAATACCACTTTGTAACCTCCTCGGTTTTGCTGAAGATTTTAAAAAAGTCGTGATAAATAGTAGACATGAACTGATATTGTTACGAAGTAATACTAATTTGAACGCTGTAAAACTGAATACTGGCGAAGTAGTGGATGATGTTCAGATTAATAAAATCATATGGCGCGTACCACATGTTAAAGTATCAGACAAAGAAAAAATTGGTTTGTTAAAAGTATTAGAAAAAGATCGCCCACTTCAAATGATATATAGAAATTGGGATCTGTACGAATATCCAGCTTTGCCTAAAACTACAAAACATACTTGGTCTATCAAAACTTCATCTCAAATAGAAAAACCAAGATACGTTATTATCGGGCTACAGTCAAATAGGAAAAGCAATGCAAGTTCAGACATGTCTCAATTCGATCACTGTCATGTTCGAAACGTTAGAGTGTACCTCAATTCAACTTATTTTCCGTATGAAAACCTAAATGTGAGTTTTGCTAATAACAGAATCGCTTTATTATACGAGCAATACACCAGATTCCAACAGTCGTATTATGGACGTCGTCCGGAGCCCATATTAAGCGAAAAACAGTTTAGAGATTTAGCACCGCTGTTTGTCATTGATTGTTCTAGACAAGCGGATAATCTAAAGACAGGTCCGGTTGTGGATGTGAGAGTAGAAATTGAGAGTGATTCAGAGATACCAGATAAAACTTCAGCATACTGTCTCATTCTGAACGATTGCATTGTTGAATACAAACCCTTAAGCAGCATTGTCAAGAAGATATCATGAAGGCGGATACCATTATAGTGGAACTCCAAGGATTTAAAGATTCTATAAATAATTTTATTGTCAAAGAATTGGCCATTGCGAGTCAGGATCATACACAGACGTTCTTGGTAAAACCACCATATTCATTCCATTACCTAACACAAGAAGAAAAAAAGCAGGTGAGGTGGTTAGAAAGAAATCGAGGAATTTACTGGAGCGAGGGTTACATAGACTACAAAGAGTTTCAACGTGTAATTTTACCATTCTTAGAAAATAAAAAAATTATCACAAAGGGTTTGGAAAAGATTAAATGGATTAAAGAGTTATGTGCAAACTGTGAAGTTATCGACATAGGTGAGAAGGGATGCCCTAATTTTTCAGAATTAAAAAGAAGGTTTTGTAAAAATAAAATTGATTTTAATTGTGTGAATCATAAAATGAATTGTGCGTTGAATAATGCTATCTGTATAAGGAAATGGTATTTTGATAATAACATGTCTGTATTTAATTTATTTTAATTATTATTGTGTTGAACAGTTAATAAAAAATGTCTATCTACTTATGAGTGTTTTATTTAGTATAATCAGGGTAACCTATATAACAAACTTTAAATTAGCTGCAGTAACATGATATAATTATAACATGTAAAATTTAAATTTAATTATAAAAATACTGAAAGCAAATAACCTACAATTATACATCACACTAGAGCTAATTTAGAGTTCGAGTATTAATAAGTAATAAAAAAACGTAAATTAAATTATGAAAGAATATATTTTTATTTACTTTTTTACATTATTTGCAATTATTACAATCTAATTATAACTACCTACCCAAAAATAATAAGTACAAGATAAAATACAAAGAGTTAATTGCAGTAAAACATATATAATTAAAGAATAAGAAAGCAAATAAATGGTATACATTCCTAATATTAATATACCCAAATAACTAGTAGATTACTTACATAATTTATTATTACTTATTACTGCAAATTTTACACAACAACTTATAAAGTAGGTACGTACAAAATAATGACACCAGTTAATAATAACATCTATCTCCACAAAGTTTTTTTGATATTTTATTAATTAACGATTGCGTCTCATCCATAACATGATCCACTGATTCAGTCACTACATACTGCACACTTAACATTACCATGTCCTGATTATCACTTGCAGGTTCTTGTTGTTCACTGATATCCAACACTTGTACCTGGATCAGTCGTAAACCTTTTTTCTTCTCATTGTTTATCAGGAATGATTGACTTGTATGCAGATATGGCTTCTGTTTTAGACACTCCCGTCTTGTTCTAGGCTTCTTGCTGGCAGGTTCGTAGTCTTGTCTTGCTCTAGGCTCCTTGTTGACAGGTCTTTGTTGTTCAGGGATATGCCAACTTAAACTCGGAGTCGGATAACCTTGAGCGTATTGTGAGAAGTCGATAATATCTGGAGAATCACACATTGTCAACGATCTGAAACAAACAAAATAATAATTAACTAAATTACATAAAAAAACATGATGAAATAATCTTATAAGTAGATGGGTACTTGTACAATACTTACAATTTCGTTTCGTTTTTACTCGATGTGATATGACCGCTCCGGCTGACTGTCTAATGATGGATGTTACTCAATAATATGCAATTAGACTCCATAAAGCATTATGCTGTGATTCAATTTCATGTTTCAACATGTTCAAGCTTGCGCCCGAGCACCTGTTCGGTGTCAAATTCTGCACCGCGCGTGCTTCTTCAAAGCAATCCAATATTTTATCACATTTTCGACGACACGTTTGGCGCATTGGTTATGAACTCGTCTTGATGCATCACAATGGTAAGTATTAGGTTATAAGCGTGTTGCTAGCTGCGACTAATTGCGCCAAATTAGTGTCGCGGGTTCGATTCCCGCACGGAACATACAATAAGTATTTGTTCCGGTCTGGATTTTGTTTTCATGTTTTATTTTTTCGTCATTATTTAATTTAATATAAATAATTACAATATTCTGAAAAAATTAGCAAATATCAGCCTGGATCAAAACATGATTGTATTGATGCACCGTGACTTTGTCATCAATCAGGAATGGAAATGAAACAGATATAATTGTGATCTTAAAATACTATTTATTTATTACAAATAAAAGAAAACATCATGTTCATGCGGCACGACATTTCATACAATTTTTAAAGTCCGAAGTTTTGGAAATGAATAATAAACATGATTTAATAAACATGATACGTCTAAGTAGGATACGATATAAAAAGTTAGTAAATATTTTAGTATTTTTTACGAAATGTCGCGTAAACATTCTTAAAATTAATTAACTACTAAATAAGTTCTAACATTATTTGCTACAAGTAAAAAGATAATAATATCTATTTTTAAATCTATTTGGCACCAAGAAAATATATGTTTTACAATTACATTACACATTACTTGTATCTGGAGCCTGCTTTAGGTAATAGTCATTAGTAGGTACTTACATAATATTTCGTCTTTACATTTAGGACGTTATCTAAAATACATTGTAAAAAATGTATCTACTGTAATTACTTACATTTAAAAATAATGGTAACGCATTACATAAATATGGTTGCGTTACCCCAGGCTAAAGTAGAAACTTTATCAAACGATAACAATCGTTTATCATCATTGTTTGAAAGTGCTATTTTATTTACATCCTGAGTGTATATTTCATGTTTTATTGATCTGAACAATACATTTTTTTTGCGAATTACATTGGAATTGTACAAAACATTTTTATAATCTAACATATTTAAATTTTTAGTAATACATTTTTTTGTACCTTTTGCCTTTTTAATTGTTTTGTTTAACGTTTTAATACAATAAAGCTTTGAGCGCAATCCTACGAATTCTTTGATAATGTTGCCACCCATTTCATCCTTAAACAGTCCTGGAACCTTCTTATTAATAATTGGTAAGTTATAGTCATTGTTACAGTCATAATTGCTGGTATCCAAATATTTTAGAAAATGGAGCTTAAAGTCTTTGTAAACATCATTACTCTGTACATCATATACTAGACTATCTGTGTCAGTATAGCACAATTCAATTCGGTTACCATAAAAAGGTTTTATGATAGAGTAGTGAAAGTCGTACATGTGAGTCTTAGATAATTCTAATACTGCAAACCCTATGTAAATTGGTTTATCAAGTATAATACGTACAGGTTTCATTTGGATTGCCACTAAATCATCAGAAAATACAGAGGTGCTATGAAAATATGGACTGGCTATCAGTTTTTCAGCACAAGCAGTCTTTTTCGTTTTATTGTTCGAGTCACACCACTTGTTTACTAACTTAACGTCTATTCGATGTTCATTATTTTCCAGGGTCTTTCCAAAAATACTATTGTTCAACAATTTGAAAAAATCTTGTTCAAAAGTTGACTCTGCTTTTTGACGTAACTGGGTGTTAATATCAATATATTGCTTTAAAAAACAACTTTGCTTAAATATAATAGCGCGATGGATCCTTCTCAATACTAAACCGTGCTGTAAACATTTTTTTAAATGTACGTAATGAATAACATAGTGATATTTATCATACAAATTTGGTATTAGCTTTTTATTCTTACCACCAGGTGGCAAGCATTTTTCTGGACAAAAGGGAAAGTCATTGTGTTCCATGTGCAATTTCTCCGGATATATTAAATCAACTTCAAGAATGTAACCGTTTTCCGCAGTATCACTGATGTCTGCTAAGTTCAATTGTAAAAAATCAATTTCTTGTCTATTTATAAATCTAAAATCGGAATAGGGTAGGGATTGACACATGCTATAACCGTATAAATTGTTACAGTCTAAATAAATTATAAATGAATTTGGAAGGGTTGGATCGTAAGTATCTAAATATTTATGATTGGCTTTGACATGTCTTTTGGAACACATACAAACACCTCCTCGAATACCTTTTTGTATCATTCTAAAAATTTCAACATCACTAATCAATTCTAATCGAACTCCTGTTTTTAAAAGCATTGCATCAAAAGATAGACTTGGTGCTGTAAGATAGAACGCGGGATCGAGATTGTAATGTAGTTTACAAGTTTTTCGAAAATTTTCAAATACATCTGTTAGCAACAGAACATCTGTTTTGAGATATAAATCTGTGTACATACCCATGTTTTGAATATTAAATACTGACCAAACAGATCGAGCGTGTTCATAGTCTTCGTCGTTTATTGTTTCATTAGTTATGGAGTTAAAAAAATATTTTTTAGAGGGTAAACACATATCTTCATAACGTTCCCATTGAGACATATAGTCATATGGATACACTCCCTTGCGCGTCAGTAGGTTAAATTGTTTTTTATTAGGAAAATAAGATTTTAATTGTTTAAAGTCTTGTTTTTTCATTGTACTAACCAACTTTTCTAAGCTAGTTCCTAAAAACTTGAAAGAATCTACAAACCGTACCTGGATGCTTTCCCCGGTAGAAATCGGAATAAACTTAGTGAATGAAATATAGTTTTCTTTTGTTTTAGGTATCACTTTAATAGATCCAGGAGCTTCACCTAATTCTTTTATAAAAAGATGACAATCGTATCCGGACAAATTATGAAAAAATACTGGCAAAAATGTTGGTAGTTTGTATTGTAAGTTACAATAACTATGAGCTGCGCCACGATATTTACCAGTCAAGTGACAATGATCGCGAACCCTATCGCCGAACAAGAACTGTTCACAAATATGACATGTCATCGCGTTTTCAAAGTCGTGAGCATTATCATTTGAGTAAATCATAGGAGCGTTATTTTTTAAAATATCGTAAATTTTTTTTGAATCTTTGTAGATAGACTTCACAAAATTTGATACACAATCCAAGCCGCGATAAGAAACGTAACGATTGTGACTTTCGTCTAGCGTACACGTGATATGATAAGCGAAAGCTACAGGCACATGTCGCTGTCGCGTTACAGTACTCGCCTTAGTGGGGTCAGGGTCACAAGATTCATACCGTTCTAGCATTGTTTCAAAATCTGCGTATATAACAAATGGTACAATTTGCTTTCTATTATAATTTTTAAACTGTATGCAAGAACCCCTTGGAGGTAGTTCAGTGGCGACCCCGCCACAACTATGCGAACTAAGATTATCGCATGAATTAAAAAACATTAAACAAACGTCACAAAAGTACAGTTTACTGTGGTGTTTTGTTATTTGATTTTTAACAAGTCGCGGCAAGTCTTTAATGAGACAGTAATGTGACAAATCATCTCTTTCTAAATAAAGTAAATGAATCACTTTTCCGTTCAAGGCTTTTGGTTTGTAAAGCGGTCCTATGACAGTATCATTTTTTAAACCATAAATGTAAATGCAAATTTCGGGGTTATTCACTTCGAACCGCGCAATATCTGAGAAATTCACTGGAAATGACATGTCCTTTACATTTAACACGTTACGAAAATCAGGGTAAGAAGATACTCTTTCAGGGTGACTCTTAGCTGGATATAAAGCAGCAACAACAGACCATAAAAAACAATACTCATCATTATTGTGGATATTAACACATGCTTTTTTCGATTTTATTGCAGAAGGCAATTCGATAAAGCCCGAACCGCGTAAGGGTTGATATTTGTTAACATTGACTTCCAAATGAGAACTGCTCAAGAACGTCCACCCACTGTCTCGGTCCTGAAATTCTTCTATCTTTTTTGTTAAAATGTTTTTTACTTGAGACGATAATGAATCAAATTCATAATTCTGATGTATAGTAACGTTTTTTGTGGCAAATGATTTCATCTCCTGAGAATCATTTTTAAACATTAAAAACAACGCAAAATATTCGAAATTAACTTTTATACAAGTATGTTTTTTAAGAGACATGTCAATTAACGTTTTAATTTTGCTCCAAATATTATTAAGAAAAGGCTCTAGAGAACAATTCTCAGACGGATCGACAATTCTATAAGAAGCTATACGATTACGAAATGCAGAATGTATTATTTCAACACCATCGCAAAAATGTGAAACTGTTTTGTTTTTATGATTAGTACTACGTAGGTGACCTGTCCAGTGACTGCGCTCAACAGATGTGTTACAAACAGTACAGAAAGGCATTTTAGATTAAAATAGTTCTAAACTTACTATTAGATGTTGCAATATATTATTATTAAGATTATGATGTACAACAAAAAATACCTGGATATAATAGAATATACCTGGTGCCCAATAACTTAAATATTTATTTTATGTTTATATTGTCACTATAAAAGACGGGCTCAGAATCATCAAATAATTCATGAGTCCGTCTCATAAAAACTTGGAGTCCGTCCCACTGCGGCGTGTTACGGTTTAGCTGCACTTTTAGAACCACCGAGGCTTTCTTCCACCTATCCTCTTTAGGGGTGGAAGCAACTTCGGTCTTGTTGTAGACTTTTACCTCCACATAGAAGTCCCCGGTTAAGTTCGCCGTTCGTCGCACTTTGCCGTTGGCGACACGGCTGCAGAGGCTCGAACCGAAGTCTCCAATTGAGGTCGATGACGGAATGTAGTCCACCAAGCCAAAAAGGTCCGAGCTCGAAGTGCGTCGTTTACTGTAAACAATTTAACATAATTCTTATTTATAATAATTTACACAACACATTACATTACATTTATTTTTTAAGTGGCGAATTGAGGGTGTATTATATACTCCTCTGTCGAACCCTACGCGGATAGAAAGCATGATGTTATGTTATATTAATTCCAATAAAAATACCTCATGAATTAACTGTAAACATTCCTGCAAGGAATAATAATTGGAAATTGATTTCAGCGCTCTCTGCGTTACAGTTCGAAATTGACTTAACATACACAACAAACACCTAAAGTTAAAAGCAGTTACACAAAATTACCTTGATTTCGATTCTGACGGCGTGGTGCTCTCGAGAGCTTTGCGCTTCGACACCTTCTTTTTTGGTTGCACCTTCGCAACCTCGGCTACAGCTGCAGACCGTGTCTGGAATTCTGAATCGGAGTCAGACCTGAAATGGAGCAAATAAAGATTAATTTTTTACCTTATAACTATGACTTGATGAAGACTTCCGATACAACAGCCGGCAGGCAGAAACCAGGTCCGTAGCTGGGTAGTGATTAAATAAATACATTAGCAAATTCAGTAAAGTTAGTAGTACTTACTTACATTTTTTAAAGTTGAAGGTTGTACGAGTATAACGTAACTAATTATATAGCGAAGGTAACCGGTGTTTATCACTGGAAGATACTGAAGGGAATGTAATATTGTGATCAAAATTGATTGATTTTATTCATAAAAAATACCATTTCAGCAATATTTATCCCATTACAAAATTAAACCTTAACTACATGTTGTCACAGTTGTATGATTAATTTATGTTACTTAGGTCTAATTAAATCGTAGTGATTGAAAATTGTTTCCGTCAAATTGCAATTTTATCGTGAGAAATGAAATAAAAAACCAGCTTTTTACCCTCGCCGACAAAGGTGACGACGATACATGACACTTATGATTAATACATTACGTATTATAATAAAGTATGTATGTTTGTTTAAACCTTGATGTAAAACTCCGCATGACATCACACATGTGAATTAAAAAAATGATTTTTTTTCAAAGATGCAAGGTAAGACGTGCTGAAAGAAAAATATCCTGAAAAATTTTTTTGTGCATAATAATCTATGTAAACGAACTCGCGTCAAAAAGTTAGTTCACTAATATGCTGCAGTAAAACTTAACATCAATATAAGTAATATCATCTAACGTCTAAAACGATTTTTTTATAAACATTTCATGCAAAGGTTCAGTAGGTACTGATATTAAGATTCATCTTTCAAACAATTTGTTACGAAACTTTATGATGATGTTCCTAGGATCATCCTCTATTTAAATTAATTGCATTGATTAGGAAATCCTATAAAGATCAATTTTAATCAATGACTGCAACATGCACAGCGATCATCTTACAGTGTAATTGTTGAATACATAGAAATGACTCATACATACACCTCGTGTAACAAAGTTCGAACACTGCAAATTTACAACACGCAATTTTGCAAACTTTGAGATTCTTAAGAATCACTTACTCCTACTGTGAAAGCTTAACACGATCGGCGCTCCGGCGCCGTTGTCAGGCGTTTTACAAAGAGTATGACACAATAGATGACCACGGGACGGCACACGAACCGTTTCGAAGGCAATTGTACGAGTGCGAAAGCATCTTAATAAAGCACAACGCAGATTAACAGACCAGCAAAGCAACCAGTAGTAGTTTGTTAACGTGTAAGGTAGTGTTAGCTGTATGAATTAATTAAATTAAAATTTGGATGTCCTTGGTGTCCAATCTGGGACCATAGAAATAGAATGTGTGTGTACATGTAGGTGCATGCTATTTCTTGCTCTGTGAAGAGACATGAGACAATCTGTCCTGAATTTTAGTTTAATGTTTACAGTATCCTATAATTCAGATGTCCTTGGTGCCCAATCTGGGTCACAGAAATAGAATGTGCTTGTGCCTGTAGGTGCATGTTATTTCTTGTTCTGTGAAGAGACATGAGACAATCTGTCCTGAATTTTAGGCTAATGGTTCAAGCAGCGAGCTCCCTTATTTGTTAACATGTAAGCTAGTGCCAACTGTATGAGTTAATTAAATTAAAATTTGGATGTCCTTGGTGTCCAATCTGGGACCATAGAAATAGAATGTGTGTGTGCCTGTAGGTGCATGCTATTTCTTGCTCTGTGAAGAGACATGAGACAATCTGTCCCAAATTTTAGTTTAATGTTTACAGTATCCTATAATTCAGATGTCCTTGGTGCCCAATCTGGGGTCACAGAAATAGAATGTGCGTGTGCCTATAGGTGCATGCTATTTCTTGCTCTGTGAAGAGACATGAGACAATCTGTCCTGGATTATAGCTTACTATGTTCGTATAGTTCCATTAGTAAACGAAATATGTGTGAAACTTGTTGTTATAAAAACAGTCAGCTAAGGTAGTGGTTATGTGTGAAACTTGGTGTTATAAAACTTGTCAACTAAAGTAGTGGTTTAGTGCTCAATTCGAGAATCTGCGGTACTTGATCGAGGTAAGTCATCAGTATTTTATTACACTGTTTAATCCACTGGGCGGAATAGGCGCCGAACCAGTATTTTACTGCGCTATGTAGGATTTCATTTATATTATTGGGCATTCTACTCCACCGAGAGTGACGAGGCGAACGGAGTGAGCCGATGGAACGGAAGGTGGGGTAGAATGCCCAATAATATCCTACTCAGGGTGCGCTGTACGTGAATTCTCGGGTCTAGGATCAAGTAAAATACCGTAATAGGTAATAGGCATATAACTGAATATATTCTCAATGTTGTATTTCATTATTATACTGTTCTTACTTCGGATATTATTGCATACGATCTGGTTCTTCGAACCTATCAGACAGATATGTTGCTGGGGTGTTTCTCCGCCACTTATTCTTTCTAGCTAAATCACTAGGAAGTGGCGAAGGGCGGGCGTTTTGGGGGACGGTGTAATTGACGTTCAAAAAGTGCTGATCTTCAGCCTAATTTGAACAAATGACTTTGATTTTTTCAATAAAATTTGTTTAGTAAATTATTTCAAGGAACATCATCAATAAACAATATAAGTATAAACCTCGAGCGTTGGTTTAGCATCGTTATTTAGTTCTCGCTAGTTGGTTTAAAGTATAAGCTGAACACGGAGTTTATCAAGCCACGGCACAAGGTAACATATGTAGGTAAAGGTATTAAAAGAAGTTCGACTAAGCTAATAATAAGTACTTCGAGTTCGGCTAAAAAAACCACTGGCGGCTAAACTTTGGCCAATATGAGCCAAAGTTTTGGCCGAAGCCGGAGGTTTTTAGCAAGCGCCGATATAGAACTTACTTTTATTAATGCATAATTATGTAATGTATAATTAGCATAAATCGGAATAGGTAGAATACGGTACGTAAAATGTGGATAATACCACTCTCTAATATAACGGCTTTATTTCGTAACTTAAAAACCATTCCGGGATTTTATACGGAGTTAATATCCACATATTACTTACCTCCTTGAAGTTAAGGCAAATATACTCTCTCTATTCCGATCCCTGATAATTAAGTAGATAAATGTTATACTTGGCATTTTTTGCAGTGTTGTATTTCTAACAAGTTGCAAGGTAATTTTAATAATCTCGTTAAGTTGTTTCAATATAGACTTTTAATTTGAAAGTTAAAGAAATCATTGTATTATTAACTAAGTGCCAATCTTGAACTGATTTTTAAGGATGATTAAACTATCGGCTTCGGCAGTAGGTTGTGGCGACAGCCGATTAATTGGCTTCGGCCAGGAATTGACCTTCGGTCGGACAGTAATAGGTAATAAGCAAGTTACCTCGGAGTTCTCAGGTATGAGTTGCTTCCTCCTGATGGTGTGTTCATGGTACCGGGGGTCCTCGCCCGAGACCGCCCGCTGGTACGACAGCCGCCTTCCTTTGGAGTCCGTCCTCGGTTCTGACGACATATTCTCAGGGATAGAGGAGAAGTCCTGGTACGAGTGACCCTTGCTCAGCTCGCGACTCTTCTCGTCCTGGATGACGCGTCGCAAGTAGTTCGTCAGCCCCTCACTAGCCAGCCACGTGACCCTGAAATGTTGCACAGAAAATTGATTGATGATGATATTTCTTATATTGAGAGTTAATTCCCCGTATTGAATACGAATTCATTTTCAAAACGATTTGCTGGAATTTCACAGTATGATTAACACGAAAAACATTTCATTAGAAAGCCTCAATAAATTATTTATGTACACACAAAACACATTACAGGAAAAATACATAAAGACAAAAGAGCACAAAGATACTACTTATTTCATAAAAAAAAAATTAAAAAAAGAAATAATAATAATAATAATAAAACACTTATACACACATACACACACATATTTAAATATGTGTTCTGTGAAGGATTATTATCTATACAAATGAATTAAATTGAAGTGTCTGTTTGTAATTTCAAAATATCAGCTTTTCTCTGAATGCATATACGGTACCTATGACAAAAAAAACATTTGTTAATTTTTGGTCTGTCTGTCGGTCTATTAGTCTGTCGTTCCGTCTAATCTGCGAAACGGCTTTTATATTAGAAAAAGAATTAGGGTTCCGTGCTATTAAATTAAAGCCCTTTAAATTGTTAACAATATCCGATTCAAACAGAAAAGTATATTTTATAATATTTACGAGGACAAAAGTCGCGGGCAACAGCCAATATGTAATAAACTTTTTTTTTTCACATTAAATTAAAATTTGATTACTTTGCTCCGGAAAGTTTTTTCCGAATGTTTGCATAATAATTAATTATCATAAATCATAAAGCTTGATTAATCAATAACTACATATATGTACATGAAGGGCTCGAAGTGCAGCTCCAATTTTTTAATCTGTGCATCGCAATTTTACAGATTCGGAACGAAAATACCATACCAAACTTTGGCAATTTGTTTCACTATGTTAATTGCGTAAAATTGATAAAGCGCTTACTCGTGTTGATGCTGATAACGTAGTAGCTGCTCTACGCGAATAGTATAATTTTAGGAGTGAAGCGCACCTTTACATACATACATCTGAATTTTTTAGGAAATGTTCTAGACACGCGGAACTTTGTTGTGAAAGGTAAAAATACGAACCGGGTTACCATGATCGGTTATTGCAGGGATGTTTTAGAATTATTCCGAGAGTGGGTTAGAGATGGCGCTAGGCAGCTGTCTGGCGCTGTCACTTTCCCACTCTCGGAATAGGCCTAAAACATTCCTCTACTAACAGATCATGGTAACCCCCCCGCGCGCAATACGGACGCAATATTATGTTATGAACATGCAACTTGTCAATTAAACAACATCTTCAGTCCGGAAGAAATATTTTTAAACGACTTTCTGTATTCAGGCTTTAATGATAAAGAAAAAATGCGTTTGATTCAGCTCAGTTTTCATTTTCATCCCAAGCTTTAGAAAGACATTTGAGAGGCGACGCAAGTCACAAGTACGCAAGTCGCAAGTCGCAAGTCACTCTTTTTCAAGAACTCTGTATATATTATCGGCCGTGTGTGTCGGTAGGTACTGTACATAGTTCCTCTTCCCACTTTTAACAAGCCATAAAATAGAACACGCGCCTAAACTGACTACACGACTTCAATTCTAGAATCGTTTCTCATAAAAATGATGGTCCTTTACACAATATATGACTTGTTTGTATGTAAGCGGAAAAAGTTTTGTCATTTTGTTGCACACATGAGGCATGTTAAACTTTTACTGTTGCATGTAACAAATATTTGTATGACCCACGGGTAGCTGTTCCGGGTCCGGCTGTTTGCGTATTTGAGTTTAAATGTTTGTTACCACGATACAGGAGAAATTCCAAGCGTCTATATGATATTAGTTCAGTGTTTTGACCGTGAATGTTCAACTGACAGGTAGTTAAATTAATTAACTTATGATCGGACAAAGCTAAACTTTATTAAAATCTCTATTTACCATTTTAATTAAAGGTATTAATTTCCACCGCATCTCGCGAATCGACATCAATGAGAAGCATTGAATCTTGTTCGTGATGTCACGAGAGACGACTGAGGTATAGTTAGTTGTTCTTGAAATAAACTTAGACTGATGACCTTAACCCTCTATCAGTGGGATTCTGAATGTCGAATTCAAAATGCCTAATGTACGAGTCGAGATACATACATATATAAAGCTAACCCCTTTCTGACTGTCCGAAATTTTTATTACGGTAGGCGACATTTACATGAAGAATATTTCCGTAAAAAATGCTATTCTGATATCTTTTTCCCGTGAGCGGCCATTTGACTAATTGAATAAATACGTACGGGTGCAGAAAGATTTTTAAAATTATTTTCGAATGCAGAGCCTCATCCACCGCGGGCTAGTTTTTTCGCCAGTAAAGCTCACTGGTGTAGGAACTTTCGTAAGATAGCGTTTATATATCACAACTAGATATGTGAGCCACACGGGTCGATCGTCAAGGTTAAGCAGTGCTTGCCAAGGTCGGTCTGTGGATGGTTGACCATCCGTTACATACAGAGTTTCCTCCGAGCTTCGGAAAGCACGTTAAGCCATTGGCGGCTGTGATTTGTAGGTCTTCGACAGTCGTTACAGGTATTCAATGGCCCGAAAGTCTGACAACCAGTCTTAACAAGAGGTATATACATATATCCTTAGTACTAACTGGGTTGTGGAGGTCTGATAAGCAGTCGCTGCATGTAAAATACTAGTATTCAGCTGCATCCGATTCAAAGCCACGAGATAACGAAACTCGACGAAGTCGGTCTTCTATATGGGTCATTTAATCATCATTGTACATAGGTGGGCGAGCCGCAATGTTGACAGAAGCTGGATAGTTACCGGTGCAACCAAAGACAATAAGCCATTCTACCGGCGAAACGGGTGGAACTACTGAATGTATCGGTTCAGTTGCCAGATGGTTTAAACTAATATCGTGCGTACCTATGTAGTTGCGCTCGGCCGAATGCAAACAATCTGCCCCTTAATCCTGCCGTGGCGTCGATATGAAAAAATATTTGTAGCTATGAGATATTATCCTTTTCTATGTGTTCTGATACGTAATACTTACGTGGACTGAAGTACATAACAGTACAGTAACAGCGAAGCAAAGGTATTTATCTTCCTAAGTATTTAACAACCAGGGTGGCTCCTGGATAAACATTAGGTGTTTTGATTCGATCCATCCAGTGTGTTGTTTATTATTCGTTACGACTAAGAAAGTCAAGACATTCCCTTGGTAAACCCATTTTTTTCAGGTACAAATCAGTGCATTGAAAGGCGACTAAAGCAGAACGCAGCAAAAAGCAGCAGGTAGTTCATATTTTTGTTATGCGTTTGCTTTGACAATTCCATTTTTAGATCCACATTAATACCACAAATGAAGTTACTTTCCTGCTTCAGTGTACTCTTAAACAGGATTAGCCTTCAGTTTTAAATTTCTTTTCGTAAAGAAAAGAGTAAAAATTAAAGCAAAGAGCTCCACTTATTCAGTAAGGGTAGCGCTCAACACTACTTAACCGAAAAGATAAAGGAGGTCCCTTTTCGTAATGTAAGCAATTATCTACCTATTTAATTTTTTTCATGAGAGCACTTGACACTGTTAAATATTGTATTGTGTTATTATTCAAATTTAATACAGGATACAGTAAAATGTAGTGGCACTGAGGAAATCTTGCAATGCACTTGTAACAATTAATCTTGAAGGACCTTATTCTTCTAAGCATGTCGATGACAATCTAAATTGAGTCAGCCCAAAATGCGACGAGTTTGGCACTTTCAGTAGCGCCCATCAGCTCCTGTGATGTGCAAACAACAGGACAGGCAGGACACGATATCAAGTGTCCCATCGTTTTTGGGGCAAGACCACATTTACACTCCAGGGCAGAGTCATCTATGAATCTCCACTTGAACAGTATTCCTTGCTTCGGCCAACCTGTGTCAGGAAGGAATTTATTGATGTTATTGTACTAGTTCTGAGGGATCGAATCAAGTCAGAGGTAATCCGGTGGAGAACAAACGATGTCGATGTAACTTTCGGACTAAGCAAGCTGAAGTGAGACTGGGCCGGCCATATTAGCCGTAGAACCGATAACCGCTGTGGTAGAGTTAATCTTGATGCAGACCGCGAATCGACACGTGTAAGGTGGGACGCACTCAGGTTAGGTGGAGTGACGATCTCCACCTGTTGGCTGGTAGCAGCTGGATGAGAGATGCCGAGAATTGACCTGAGTGGCGTGCAACTGGAGAGGCCTATGTCCAGTAGTGGACTGCTGCGGGCGGATGATGATCATGAACAGTTCAGCCAGGTTTCAGGCTAGCTAAATTAGACTCATCTTTCATGGGGTACTGTTTAAAATGTTACAATAAAATACCTCCCGGCATTCTACAACTGAATGAGACGAAATTTAAATCTTGTATAAAACGCACACTATGTAGGCAAGCATACTATAAGTTGGGAGATTACATTGATGATAAAAATGCTTAGCTCAATGCTGGTCCTGCTCCACAACCATAGGGGCAAACTTATTGGTTAACATGGGAAGTTATTGTGGAAGCTGAACATATCTTTGCATTGTATAGATTCAATCTCTTAGTATTGTATAATTGCATAGCACATGTGTGAGTACTATGTACGATAAAGCTACCATTTACATCTTTTATTGACTCGCATTTTCCCTGGTGGTGGAGAGAATATCATGCTCACTAAAATGTCTCGCTGATGGTGGTGCGTGTGTCGGGTCGTTTAGTTCCCTTCAAAATGGTTGAGTTGGATGATGGCTGATACATTCGTTATGTTCGTGAACGGGCGCTGTCAGTAGGGAATGGTCATCTCGCAGCTGCCATGGATCATTGTATTTTTGAATTGTTGATTTTATCTTTTTACTCTGGACGCTCTTACTCGCACGTCTTTCTACATCGTTCTCACATATATATCTACGTATGTATAATCTCGACATGAATGATATAACCAAGATTTTGTAAAAACATATTGATTTAAAAGAGTGTCCATGGAGTTTCTTGCCCATTCTTCTCCATAGGATCTACGCTTTCGAATGGGCAACTACAGTACTTTCACAAGTTATTATGCCCTGTGACTGGGACTGTAGCATAGTTTATTTTTTGTGTTTTGACATTCAAAAGTGCCTGTAATGGTCTAATTGAAATAAATGCTTTGAGTTTGAGTTTGAAGAAACACATCTTGAGGAAGAGATACTGATCCCTGTCCCTACGCGACATGTTTGTACGACTAGCAACATTATTCCTGTCCAGAACAAAATCTGCAGTCGGGCAACTAGTGACTTAAATTATATTATGAAGAATACAAACTTAACCTGTGTTTTGTTGTAACATTTGAACAATTCAAGAAGGAAAACATAATTCCTTTGTGTAACCCGCGGTCTTGCGCGCTCAGATTCTATTATATTTTACTATGATGCTTGACAATATCGCAAAGAAAAATACTCACTTCTTGAATCTTTTGATATCCATTTTAATGGGAAGACTTATATCTAGTACGGGTGTTTAGAGACAAAAAAGGGCCGAGCCTTTCATTTTTTGACACAAGTATGAAACTTGGCACAATCGTTCCTTGAGTCAAAATATCCTCCCCCGCCCCCACTGGCGCCGGAGATTTAAAGTAACGCTCCGCATAAATCAATAACGTAGAATTCATTACGGGTATAAAAAAAATGCAATTTCTAAAGCCATTTTTTTAAATTATACAGTACTCACAATTTTCAACCACAATTTTTTATTTTAAGTCACTGTAAATATTAAACTTGAGTTTTTATTGGCAAATCAAAAATATGCTAACAAAGCCCATTTAATGCAGTTTTGAAAACATATATCATTAAAGTACCTTTTCTAACAATAAACAGCGAAAAAAAAATTTTAAAACGTCGCGCGCCATCAATTTCACGCGTTCTGAGGACCGACTGACTGTGCTATTAATAATTATTATCAATCATAAAAACCGGCCAAGTGCTAGTCGTACTCGCACACACAGGGTTCCGTAGCACCAAACAATATATTGACAATATTTTTAACGCTCATTCATATGCAAATTTACACTCAACAGAAAGCTAAATTCGTTTTTCATAGTATGTTAATGAAAAACAAACTTACTGCTGCAGTTTGTTTTGAATGAATGAAGCCGGGCGGAGCGTTACTTTAAACCCCCTCTTCGGCGCCAGAGTGAGGGTTCCGAGGCTTATTTTGACTCAAGGAACGACTGTGCCATGTTTCATACTTGTGTCAAAAAAGAAAGGTGTTTGCACTAAACATGAAGTTGCGCAGTTTAACATGTTTATTATCTAGTCTGAACTACATATATATATTATATATGAATAAATGTCATGCGACTATGTCATCTTACAATGGCCGACATTATACTACCAGTAGTCAACAGGTCTGGAAGGCTTCCACGGATGTAGATGAATGGATTATTGAATCAAGCTTAGATGAATGGATTATTGAATCATAGGATATATACCTATATCCTATGATTCATTCATCCGTATTAAGACTAGTTTCTTTTACCTTCCTATAGGAACCTATAGAAGTAGATATAGATTAAACCAGATAAAAGGTCAGATAAAAGTGTAGTCGAAAGTAAAAAAGTATTACATTTGAGAGAAACCTGTTCGTTCGTTTCACATGATTGCGTACACAGAATGAACTTTGTGCCTATTATTTATTAAGCTCAATAACGGCTAACCCCTTTTCAGTCGAAGCATGATATAGAAAGAAGTGACAAAGGATCTTTTATTTGACTACGTGTACACGTGTGCTGGTAATATCTACCTTTCGAAATGTCACGTATTATTTGTAGAAATGATCTATGTATGCGCTCTGAAATGTTTGTGTTCGTCTCGTAAGCGTACCTTTATGGGTACGTTATATACGGAACTTTGTCAACACTCTAACTAAACGCTCACACATAGAGTGCTGACAACATCGCTTCAAAGTAAATAATTAGATATACCGAATACTACATACTACATTAGGACGGGCAGCGCTGTCCAGAGAGTGTGATCTTTCAGATTTATTTTTATTATTAACACTCCCTTTCTGTATACGTCCGTTTCCTTATAATTTCTTATTTTAAAAACGCTATTTTTCCGTGGACAATAGTGTGGGTTATGCTTTTGTTTTACTATGATACCTAAACTAAATATTAAAATTACATATATTGTATACTTCACTGTAATGTTTGTCTCAAATAACAAAAAAAGTACAAAAAAAAACATTTTATGTTTGTATGAAAGTTGTTGGCCTTCACGCTATTCTTCGTAGTCTTTAAACTTCTGAAAACGGCGTTCTTGAGTACAGTAGTATCACGAAATATCTGGAGTTCTTTTCATTATTTCAAAGTAGTGCAGCCCTATTTATAACTAAAGCGTACCGAAGTTTTGTTTTATTTTCGCATCGCATGGCATGTAGAAACCATTTGCAGAATTCTTAGTCGGTACCGTATGGACTAGGAATTTTAAATCTTGGGTAATTAAAAATGTATAAGCAACAGTTATTTTGAGAGAATGCCAGTCACAACAATGCAACGTTCTTTCAAAGTGCTTAATTCCTGAACGATTAAACGGCGGAAACCTGACAGACGGATATGTTTTAAATTAGGTTTCACCAGACCTATTAATAGGGAAAATATGCTACATTGTAGTTATTCAGCCTAATAACCTTTGGGAGGTCACTTGGCTTATAAATTACCCATGCCTTGTATCACGGTTCGATGTTTTAAAACATTAGTTAAAGTTTCGTTTTTCCCAGACAACATTGTATTTGGTAAACCTTTTATTCCATTACACAATAATAAATAAGGTCTTCAAGTAGACGTGTAGGGTCAACTACTTGTGTTATTTAAGGAGATGTAATGATTTTAACCAATACGTCTCGTTTACCTTGAAAAGTTAGTGAATTCTAAAATTAAAAGTCATAAACATTAAAAATGTCACATTGCTACTAGGATCCCTCAACTTCGAAGTTATCACGACCAACAACAGTAACAAGTTCTGAAGTTCAAATTTTGTATTCAAAAACAGAATGCAATTCAGTCGTCAGCATGGTAGTCCAAGATCCCAGGGCCGACAGACATTACTTGTTTCTGATTAACAAAATTTGTAGGATCGAGTAGTGTTAATACGTAATGTGATCGTATGCATAACTGCTAGCTTGGGCAGACAGCCAATTTTCAGGTACCAGGTGCAAAAGTTACGTAATAATTTTCTTAAAACTGAGTAATAATCTGATTATTAGGCGTTAAAATATTATTTAGTTATTATTGAAAACTTCCATTACCATAGACCCTTAAAAACTTAAGCTTAATGAAGTTGTATTATAAAGCCATCTAATTATTACGTTCGCGCTCATACAGACATTTTAAATGTCCTACGATTGGTCTGGCTGTTTATAAAATGTATCGTAATTGAAGCTGAAAATTTGCCGTCGGCCCAAGCTAGCAGGTATGCTAAATTCTCACTTTCAATACATAATTACTCTACTCGAACACTCGAACTCACACATTTGTCTGCTCATGTCTAGTGGCCATACAAAATAGGCGGCTTGTATAGGTACTAGTTCCGTACTTCAATATGTACATTTGTTGTAGTTGCTGTAGCTGTGTTCGCAGGATTTCATGCATCGTGGACATGAACTAGTACGGCGGCGGTGGGCGTTGATGTAATTATCCGTTCCGATTGTGCCTTCCAGTCACTACCTTTATCTGAACTAAACGGATTAACTTGCACGCCAGGGCCGGCTTGATCACATAGGCGAATTAGGCGACTGCCTAGGGCGCTCCTATTATGGAGCCGGGTATCGACCGCATCAATATTGAAAAATAGTACAATAGTCTTTTATTTAGAACATGAAAATTGTCTTGGATTTCTGTCTAGTTATACCTGTTTTTCTTTGGTTTCTCAACACTGCCCGCCAGGTCAGGCGTCCCACGCAATCAAATCTACTTCAAGTCTCAGTCAGTGTTTGATTAATTATTATTTTGATAACCCATGTGATTTTTCTAAAAAGGGCGCCGTTCCAGTCTTTCGCGTAGGGCGCCAGGAATGCTCGGGCCCGCGCTGTGCACGGTTCAAAATGGCACATAATTATGTCCCTGATAAATGCAAGAAAAAAACTAGCTTTGATATCAAAACTATAAAATAATCATTAAAGTAGGTAAACCTCCAATTCAACTAAAACTTAACATTTTTATTTCGGACATCGTATATATGGAGTACGTCTAAATTCGACATGCAGATAACCAATGTGACATTACATTTGCGGAACCTCTAGCTACTCTTAATATTAGTTTCGTGTTGGAATGTGACTTTTGATGCAGTATTCACTCCAAACCCATACATCAAAAAGGGTCTCAAGTCGTAAGCCCCTGTAATACGTAGGTATTAACTAACTAATAAGTCTTGCTGCACCGTTAGTGATAAGCCATTGCATTCAAACAATTTATGATGGCAGCACAAAGCGTAACCAACGCTTTGTGTATTATTAATGAAATGCTCATTATCACGCTCCGTAAAAGGAAATCTAAGTGCTCAATCCCCATTAATTGATCATAATTACGTGTTTCTTTGCTTTGTTTGATTAATTTTATAAAATGTAATATAATGCATCTATGAGCGCAATAGACCGTGCAACACCCACGCTACACAGACATTTAAAGGAAACGTGAATAAAATATGACTCTAGAATTAAGTAGTTCGTACAATTTTTACTTTGTAGATACGTATTTTAAAACTAGAATCGCAGAAAATCCTCATATCTGGCATGAAAAAATCGCTCTAATGCATTGTCAAACCTTTTTTTAAATTCCGTTGAAATTTTTAAAAAATTAGAGGGAAAAATATATCTCCGTAACAATAGACCTACAAATTATAATTTTAGCTTTAAAAGATTTTACAAAGGCAGGCATTTTTTCTTTTCTAGTTGGCCTGAGGGATGTCAATCAGGTGCCGCGAAGTCGAATGAGCGATAACCCTTTCCTTAACCCTTTGGGACAGATCATTCCGATGGGCGGACAGCGCATTGACACCGTTAGGGTTCGGGTAGGGCCTTTTCAGCTACGAATTTCGAAAAAAGAAATGTTTTACCCGTAAAGTTTTAAACTAAAGGGTGATCGATGCCTGTCGGCACTTCAGGTTCTTGAATCTTTGAACTAATTTCAATATTATTTTCCTAACTATTCGTTACTATCTATGTATGTCACTGTACCATTGTATATTTGAAAACCACATGCCTTTCTTTCGATGAAAGACATTTATAACTATGGGCTCTACACAACACGGCCGCTGCCGGACCAGTTGGACCTGCCGACACAGCCAGGCGACCTTATATAAAAAGAATCAAGTCGGTGCGCAGCGATATGAACCCGCTGCTGCCCGCCGACATGTCGGCTACTTGTATCTATAGTAAAAAAAAGTTGCGTATATCCTGCCGCGGTCTGTTTTTCAACTTGCAATGATTTGGAGGCTTTGATGTGAGAGCGGCCTTTAAGTTTCCCTTAAGAGGGAAGCGCTACCCTGGCGCTTCCACCAATAATTACAATGTACCTGTTAGATCTGGATTTCCGCCGGTTTTGCCCTGCTGCCGAGTCCAAGCCGGAACTCATGGAGATAGCCCGGTTCAGCATAGCTTCTTGGATATAGGCTTCATTCAGACCTAGAAAACAAAGTACATGATGGATTAATTAAATAATATGGCAACATATATTATAAGTAACATTATAAGGAAAAAATATGCTTTACATAAACTAAAATAAAAATGAAGTTATAAAATAAGTATAAACAGCATTATTTAACTTAAATAAAACACATAAACCATTCCGTAATTGCAGCCGATCGCACAAGAATCGGGCGATCCTTTGTGAAAAATGTGTTCACGGAACCGAGATATCGACCTTGACACCGATATACAGAACTACGTAATAAAGTTTGATCGATTTTTAATAAGTGAACCAAGTTGAAGCTCAAATACATGTAAATAGTATAAATGTGAAAGTTTGAACATTTGGATGTGCTTTACTTAATCACGAAAAAATGGCAGAACGGATTTAAATGAAATATGACACAGAGATAGTTTATGAACTGGATTAACACAGGATCGTTTTTGTCCCGGTCCACGCAGATGAAATCGTGGGGAAAAAAAAATAGTTTTACAACACGTATGGTGCCATATACACCATACCCGTATATTATGTACCTGCTTTCCAGTATACTACGTCTACATATAACGTTCCAACCCCATTACGATTTCCTTAAGATGTTTATCTTCACTGTTTTGAGAGCAGTTTCAAAAGTAATGAAATAATTGCGCAAAGTGACCTGGCTTCGAACCTACGACCTACGAGACATAGAGCGCGGCCCTTAAAACCAGAACACAATCTTTTGGACATCATTTCGTTCTGATGTAAAGTTAGAGAAATTAATTGCTAAGCAAAGTGATTATCAGCTGAAATATTATAGTCCAGTTGTATGAAATGGCTTTAACACGGCAAATTGCCAATTTGCTTATAAATATTTTCTGAAACGGTATTGGTGGACACTTACACCCTCTCCATGTAGTAAAATTTACAAAAAAAAAAAAACATTTATTCGACTAGTTGGGTAATAATATTGTATAAAATGGATGATCGTAAAGTAAGTACCTGTACTCTGTTATGAACAGTTTTCCAATAAAGTTCACATAATTTCCAATAAAATAAAAGCAAATATACATTGTCGATTTCGTCCTCGTAATAGTTGAATGTCTTTGAAGGCCACCGTTTCAATAAACCGATTATCAGCGGACTGCCATTCGCTTTCTATTAATACCGTTTGCGAAGGAGATCATAAATATCAAACAATTTCTATTACTCGAAGTGAAACACAGTAAAAGTACATGTGGTAACACACACCTCACTATATATAGGTCTTGAGTAACCTATTATGAAGAAGAGCTCTATCCGAGTTCCGAAAAATATCGGAAAACCCAAAATACTTGAATGAAACTTATAAATCGTTAATTATGATCTTGAATAAGTTTTTATAACCGAACATCCTGGATTTCAGTGATTTCACTGGTGGGTATTAACATCATCATACATTGAGCACTTCTGATGAATAGAGGCGGTTAAGACATTTTCTTCTCAGAATGCAAAAAAAAACCGGACAAGTGCGAGTCTAACTTGCGCGCGCACCGAGGGCTTCGTACAGCTTGTATATTGATAGTTTGGTCTTAAGAAAAGATAAGTCAGATTGAAGAACAAATTTAATTTTTACGTTTCTTTACGTCACGTTCAATTCTTGAACTGCAAATGTAAATTTATAATCGCAAACATATTTTTTTAATATGACTACAAATTAACGATTTCGGATTGTTTTCTGTTATGTGCTGTTAGACTTTGCTTTTTACCAAATTTCATGATTCTAGATCAACGGGAAGTACCCTGTAGGTTTTAATTTTTTTATTTGCAAATGAGCAAAATATGTGACATAAATGGCCATATTTTTTCAATTGCGTCGACTAATAAATAGTTTTTTTTACAGCTCCAAGGGACCATATACTTAAGTATTTAATATCAATTTCGACTTGATACCACCACGCGTTCTTGAGAAAAAGGATCTTGACAGACAGTCAGATAAACGGACAACGAAGTAAAAAAGTTTCGTGTTTGCTTTTGAGATACGGAACCCTAAAATTATGTTATTTTTCCTCTCCATAGCCATGATTATCCTACAACTGGGTAAAGGCCGCACATCTTTCTGGGTGCGAACCAGCAATCAGTGCACAACTGCCCGTCCAGGTCATCTTGTCACCTCTTTTTGGACCGATTTCAGGGGCGACGTTTTTCCTTAGGTACCTATATTCGTGGAGAGTGGTCCCAGTGGTTTTTATGTATGCGGCTCATATAACCCACCCAAACCGATTTGAGCCTGGCAGCCTCTTTATCTACGACTACAATTTGATTCTTGTTTTGGAACGGAGCGTGGTGTTTCATATTCTGTTACAGAAATCTGCAAATAGTGATCTACCTGTCTACCTGTGGGCGTATTCGGGTTTAGTTTCAGTGTTGCTGTATGCGGTTGAATGCATTTAACGCATGGGAACTGACAATCGAGAATACCAAATAGTTTGAATATATCCATCTACATTCGCGGTTAAATAATACGGGTCGATGATGAAAATCCCAATAACTTGCGAAGAGTCTACCGACGGCCAGGGGAGCGTTTTATTCCAGCTTGTTTTGAGGAAAAAGTGCCGTTCGTTGGTAGAGAGAGTCACACATAAATAGTGCTGATAGAAAATAGTACGCTAACTAGTGCAAGATATGTGGAAGAAATTCTTAATGAGCATGTCGGCCCATATTTTCTGGGTGAAAATTCAATATTCATGCGTGACAACGCCAGGCCACATACAGCTCAAATTGTAAATGAGTATTGTCAGGACGTTGGCATCAGTCGCATGGACTGGCCCGCGAGAAGCCCGTACCTGCATCCAATTGAACACGCTTGGGACGACCTCGAGACGAGAAATCGAAACCCCGCCCTCCTTGGGGGAAGAATGGGCCAATATCCTAACACAGCGCATAAAAAACTTCATAAACAACATGCCCAATCGCCTGGCAGTTGTGAAAAGAGCCTGTGGAGTAAATACAAAATACTAATTTTTAAAGGTCGTGTGTTTGTGTTGTATGTGAGGTACCAAACATTATTTCTACAACGTAAGAAAGTACTGATAATATTATTTTATGTAATTTTGACGGTTAAACTAATAATGTTTCCACCAGTTGGTGTTGTTTTATTAGCTGGTAAATTATCTAAAACATACACTCATTCATACAGCAAGCTCTATTATTTTAGTGAGTAATTTTAGTTTTTCCTACCAGCCCGTGTTTTTGTCCTTGAGTGTAATTAGTTTAGCCTAGAGATGCGCCTGACAGCCGGAGCAGAATACTAAATATACTTGTAGAGATGGATCTAACTTAGGCGCGAACTATTTCCAAAGGGAAATGGCTAGACAGCATGACATCAATCCAGCAATAGATAACTTAACAATACAGTAGTAAATGCTTGACAAATTAAAAGCATTTTTAAATAGTAGAACAGATTTAATCATGATTTGAAAAATGATAACATTTTAATGCAAGCAGCATTAGTTTCTGTGTTACCTTTTTTAATCGAACTATTTCATGTACCCAGTATTAGTTTTCCAGCAATAATACTGGGAGATTGAGATTAGTAACATTGATATTGTTGTCTAATCCGTATAGGAATACAGTTACTATTCGCACAAATTTTCCATTCCTTCACATAAAAGTCCATGCCCAAAAGTTTATAACATGGACATTAGATGCAAAATTATTAGAGATCTACTGACTGGTCGGGAAAGCCGACTTTCCGGCCGTATTTTCAGACTGTGAAAAGTTGGCAAAATCGCCGACTAATAAGCTGGAGTGATTAATGAAATTGTTTAATTTATACATAGTTTACATTTTAAAATATAAAAAAATACAAAAATATAGAAAACAGTTTTCCGTGTCGGGAGCAAGGTCCAGTTACCGGTGGTTAGGGTTTCAGAGACACGAATCTCCTAGCAATGCGAGCCGTATTGAGGAGTACTGCCTTCTGAATCAGGCCCTTGATCCAACCGACCTCCAAGTCAAAGCCATCGTCGCCATAGCCAAAGTCATAGTCGGCCTATCTTTAAAAATGATCCAAAATTTGCTTTTAGAGTTAGAACAGCAGCAACTCAGACGTCACTCGAGTGCACGACGCGCGACATGCACATCAAACATCTAAATAAGTGATTGATTAGATAGATCTCCAGATAGAACGAAGACAGAGATAATAATATATCTATCCCTAGAGGAAGATTTGGGAATGTTTAACAATAAGGGATCGTTATTAGAGTCTTCATCGAGGTTGGAATGTGACCGTCAGCCTGAACCCAGGAAACGCATCAACGGATCATATGAAACTAAAACAAATCTAGTTTCTTACTGAATGAAACGTTTACGTTTAAAAAATAAATAAAATATGTAAATCCATAAACTCTAATGACACGTAACACTGAAAACTCATAGATATCCAGGGGTCGTCTTGTTTGTTACGCTTTGTATGTCTAGTGTTTATTTTTCGTCATTTTCTATGCACGTCATGTCCTTGCGACTGTATTTTTTTTCTTTCAGGATCACGTAAAGTTACAAAGTTTGTGGAAATAATAAAAGAATGTTAAACTTTTGTTGGCCCACATAACTTTTTACGAAATGTATTGTGTCATCGTTACTAGAGCTTTATTAATAATGTTTTAGACTATTTCATGACCATAATATAAAACACTTATGGTACTATTCAATTAGAACAAGACATGACCATGCGTGGAAGTTAAAAGTTGGCTGAAGATACAAGTGAGTATGGCGCAGTCGCGATGGCCTGTATCTACCACGATGAACTCTAGTCTAGGCTATTACTACGAAATGCAGCGCTGCACTTGCCACTCGGTCTCCGTGGGCGAGTGTGGCAACATTCGTCCATAGTGACCGAGTATAAAAGCATTTGTAAAATCTAGTTTAGGTTATTACTTAAACTTATTTTACATATGCTTTGACGTTACATATATCGTCGGTATACTTTATATCGTCGCCGGTACGTTCTGGGAATTTATCGAGTTTTCGGTCTAGATCTTGTATTGATCAAGTGAAAAAATGTTTAAATGATTCTCACTCTTTTTACGTCCAGTCATATAATCGTTGCAGCCTCGTCTCATATTTCAACACTTTTGGAAATTACAGCAGACATATAAGTTACAATCAGGAACTCGTGGCTAAACAATAACTGCCGTTCGGGTCAATCTTCAGGTTAACCGTCTACCCATTTCGAGTTTCCTCCGTGCCGCGGAAAGCACGCCGTTGGTCCCGGCTGTCATTTGTAGATCTTTGACAGTCGTTACAGGTAGTCAGTGGCCCGAAAGTCTGACAACCATTCTTACCAAGGGGTATCGTATTACTCAGTACTATCTGGGTCGTGGACGTCAGATAGGCAGTCGCTCCATGTAAAATACTGGTATTCAGCTGGATCCAGTTAGACTGCAAGCTGACCCCAACATAGATGGTAAAAGGCTAGGCAAATGATAATATAAGTTACAATCAGTAAAGTGTTTAGCCTCGTATGGAATTGAAGACAAATATCCTGCACACGCTAGGGATGTCGAGTGAAATCGACCTGCGTTGGGCGACGTCGCACCAAATTTTAAGTTTCCATATTTTTTCAATGTCAATGTCAGTAAGAGTTCCTGAATAAATGCAGCGCACACAGGTGCGCGTCTATGGAGAGCCTCGTTCATCACGTTGTCATACATCACGAATGAGCATTGTAAAATGTTACTTGGCTTATTACCCGGCGTTCCATATTTTTATTTCCAAGGGCTCCAAATTAAAAAAGCAATATGAGCCGCTAGGAACAATTTTAGTTTTTTTTTTTTATTTAAACTAATAAAATGATGAAGCTCTTGGGAATCAATGTATGGAAAAAAAATGTATGGAGAACAATATATTTGTAGCTCCTGGAAATAAGCCGTTCACTCGAATAAAGTCTTTTAAGTCCGTTCGAGACATAAGTGAACCCACAGCAGCAACTTTAGCTAATCGTTCCTTAGAAAACCCTGCAGCTTTTGCAAACTTTTGTTACATCCATCCGTCATACTTGGGTATACCAACTTATTTGAAGTCTGGTATATATATATAGTGTTTGCGCTTATGTATGAAGTGAAACCGGCAGAATAAAGGCAAGAAGAATAAATCGTATCTTCCAAGGTCTGTGCGGGAAAAGCCGAGACTAAAATTATTAAGGTAACGGAGTAACGGTGTATCAGATAACGTTGTGGTCTAAAATGGAAAACAAGGAAAGATAAATATTAAAAATAAAAAGATTCCATGTTTCAGGTATGATAGGCAATTTATAAAAAATTAAAACACAGTGAAAATACTATAGCTACGCTGTAAATACGCCTAAGAAGAACATATTTGGATACATTTCTGCAGTTTTGTGGTGTCGACCTACTCGTAGCGTAAATGTACAGGGGGTGAATTCTATAAACGTACACGGCACTACTTATTTACCTAATTAGTATAAGACTGTAGTCCTTTGTTACTACTGTGGCAATCACAATGCAAGCAATTTATACCTAATTAGATTGTTTAACAGACAATGTCATGTATTCTATTGGAAATCTGTATTCTGGTGTCTTCACATTTCCGTAATCTTGGCATAAAATGCAGCTGTACAATCATAAACTTTCAACTTGATAACATTAAAACAAACTTAATCTCTGTGCTGCCGCGAACAAAGTAAGTTGAACTCGTTCTTTGGAAAAAGATAAACATACTCGGCGCCGCCGCCGGTGTTCGTGTTCCGGTTCCGAGATTACAAGCAATGTAATACAAACCAATTTGTAAATCAAGAACTGCATTCACTGGCTTCATTTTAGTGAGTTCAACTTTCATCAACTTATCGACAGCTAATTAAAATCCGTGACTACAAGATGAACTTGAATAGCGAATTGGCAATGAAAACTGGCAAATTGGCTTTCATCGTCGAATCATAAAGCTAAATTCTTTTTGCCTATAGCTGCTATGAAAATGCACTAAAAGTTAGTGCTGGAATGAGATTGCGGATTATTTGGGATCGGAATATTGTAGAACATGAAGTTATGTCGATATTGGATGCAAAGCGGCGAACATTCCATGTAGGCGCTGTGTAATGTATTAGTCCGTAATCCGTCGAAATGTACGCAACTGAAGCGCTATAAATGTATACCTGTTGAAATTTTCGCACATTCCTCACAAATGCGGGGGCAGATTTGAACGTGGCGCGTTATCTGCATAATCTTTAGTCATTTACCTACTTAGGTACCCTCAAAATAGTGTATTAGGGTAGATAAGACTGGACTTAAAATGTTCTCACATCTGAATATTCACCACCATTGACCACTGGATCTGAAAACTCAGAGACGGTGACCATTTTATTTTGCACTATTTTGAGGTAATCAATAATCGAAGTGATCCGGCAGAGCAAACTTGCCGACACACACACAGTTTACAGAATAAGTAATGACTAATGACTGTTGGGGTAAGCGTGTTCTTGAGTGGAGACCCCAAATCGGCAAGCGTAAGTTGCGAAGCTCAGGTTAGGTGGAACGACGATCTCCGCAGGGTAGCTGATAGCACATGGATGAGTGCTTCCCAAAGTGGAGACGAGTGCTCATGGGGAGGTATACGACCAGCAGTGGACAGCTTTTTAATTTTTTTACTTGAATCTTCTATTTTTTGATGTGTGGTGGGGCTCTAACTTCTACCTAGTACCTACCTAGGCTAAACTGGTCAGCCAGCAGGCTAAGCACGTAGTCAGTATTCAAAGACCATTTCCATTCGTTTAACTCACTGTTGGGTGACGTGTCGCCGAGGGGTTGACTGCCGGCCAGCCCTAGGCGGCTGCCGGCCAGGCTGTTGCCTTCGCTCTGGTCAGGCAGGGTCTGCTCACTGCGGCACATCGATAGGCTGGACGCGCTCCGAGCGGGTGTCGGCGACGACTGCAGGCTCGACATACTTCTCTGTAGTTCTTCCTGAATTAATATATAGTTACTTCAGCATTCCAAATAAAATTACTATTATTCGTAAAAATATGATCAAGATTACAGTCCTCTGTAGATATGTACTATTTTTCCTCATGGTACCCTTTTCATGATAATAAATTGAAACGCAGCAATAAGCTCATACGAATAGACACAGCGCATCTGCTGACGAATCAAACCACCCTTTACGGGGCCCTAAATTTATGGAATTATAATACAACGATCTCGAAAAGTATTCTTTCTCCTGGAAATCCCAGTATTCAAGGGACGACGAATTGTTGTTGTTTGTTTTAAAATATGTTTACCGGCAGGATGTATCTTATTTTTACGAGTATCAAACACTTTACTGACCATTTACAAATAATTAATTCTCGTTTGTTGTCTGTTCATATTTACAACTTGATTCATTGTCACAACTTTAGCAGTCATAATAAGAAGCACCATAAAATGTTTTGATCGTGACAACGAGTCGAAAAATGTAAACAGTTACATCTTACTAGTTACTTCGTTCAAGTATAGCCGATCAAAGCCTAACTTGTGTTTATGAATCCATTTTCTCCAACAAACACGATTTATTTATCAGATATTGCTCTTTAGTTGAATTTTTCCATATTCTAGTGAACTATGCCGTTTTGTTTATTCTATTATGTTATGAGCACACACTACACTGATATCACCTAAATATTATACAAATATATTGGAGCACCGCAAAGAAAGATAAGTATAACGGGGACATTATTTTGTCTAGAATTCTTCACTTCTGTGGGTCAAGGCGCGGCGGTGTCAACACGAACACACCATATTATAAGTCAAGAAGGGTAACAGTTATTGTTAATGCTTAAGGACCTCCACTTTCTGGGAATGTGGCTTCCCCTCACAGACAGTGGCCCACCTTCCACGGTCACCTGTGTACTCGATGACCTTATGAATGCCTCAAAGACATATGTTAGAGAAACTGGATTTCTTGCCAAAATATTTAAACTTTTTACAATCGATTCGCTTAGAAGATGTTGCTCGTTTTAGCGAGACAGTTACGTAAACATCTTCAATAAGAAAATTCAGAAGCATTTCCTTTCTGAATAAAATAAAATAATTGTTTTGAAGGCGAGTAGATTCGTTTACAGTTACATAGCTAACTGTACATGATTGTTACAGCCTCAAACTTTTTTATTTGACTTTTGAATGTTTGTCAAAGCCCAAATCTTGGAATAATAGGTTGAAATGGGAAGAATGAAAATGCCACCTCAAAATTATACTCGTTACTTTGTATACTTTATGACGACCGCAAAAATAATTGTACATTGTTATTTATTTGTGTGCACAAATAAGTAAAAGAAGTCATAAAGCAACTCTATGATATAAAGGTTTTGTAATATTTTACACAAATATCGATTCACTGTGTCAAGAGCTCTTGTTTTGAAGTCGGATACAATAGCCGACACACTCCTGTAACTACGACGGAGAGATACTTATTACAAAGAAACGACATTCCAAACATTGCGCGCTGTAAAGATGGAAACATTTTTCCTGAGAGTTTTTTTTAATAATTCAACACTCTATAAATACTAATACCAATACCAAGCATGTATTTTTATCAAAACTAGGATTAACATCACAATATTATGGTTATTTAACAATCTACTTAGCATATAATTTAGAAAATGTATTATTCTGGAACCTGTATTGTTAATAACGAACGCTTTGTAAACATTGACCATGTTTCCTGCTAAGTTGGGCTTTCTGTAATATTTTAAAACATAACAGCTTTAATGTAAATAACAATGCTCACCGGGTGATTGTGCAGGGGCTCCCCGTAGTCACCGTCACATGCACTGCTCTCGTTCAAAGACTGCAAGGACACCGACATGGAACCCCGTCTCTGAATAGATTGACTTCTACTAATTGACTGACGTTTGAATATTTCTGTTGTATTTTTCAAAAAGCTATCCATTTTTTTTCTAAAAAATGAAGATTTCCTCTCCAGCGGAGATTTCCCAATTGAATTCAGATCCAATTCCGACTGTGACAAACCACCGTGTCTAGATAACATTGTCTGGTCCAGAGACAGCTTTCTGTCGCGAGTCTTCACATGCAAACATTCGCTCGGGGGAGGTAAATCGATCTTGACGTCAGGAACAACTGGAGTGTTTTTTTTGTTTTCTTCACTAATTAACACGAAATCTGATAATCCCTCCGGTACGCTGATTGATTCATGTATTTTCGTGTCGACTAAACTGTTGTTTTCATCGCTAGCGGCAAGAAGTTCTCCTTCCGATTCGTTAGTTGTATCTACGGAATCTACAGGTTCTTCTGTTTTACTATTGTTTGAGTCTTCCCCACTATTGGCGAGAACAATTACGTCGGGATTTGTAGCACTTGGTGGTTCTACTATATTTTGATCCTCACTATTTTGGTTTTCACTATTTTGATCATCACTGTTTTGGTCGACCCCAAACATGTCGTCGTTATCGTTAAAATCTTTGTTTTGCATCACTTTGCTGCCCTTTGGGGCTTTTATTCGCATGCTGCTATTCATCTTTACAGTTCTTAAAATCTCCTTTATTTTAAGATTTTCTTTTATCGCTTTTACGTCAGTTATAAACAAGGGAGATTGATCTTTGTCAACATACTTCATCGGCTTTTCCTTTTTAGACTTTTGCCTGAATCTATCCATTTTGAAGTACTTGCACAACACTCACAAAAACCATAGAAACACTTCACGGATAACAAAATCAGTATCACAGCATTTTTTTTTTGAGACAAACATTTATCAGCACGTAACTAGCGCACAACGTTACACCTGTACAAACCGTTTAATCATGGTGATGGCGGTAACGATAACAATATGTCGACGGAACCGAATGGCATCGAGTCGCAAACCAATAAATGTGGTCCCAGGGCCGCCACTCGCACACTTGTCGTACGCACAACACGATCATTAAAATATTGATTACATTATCCTACTATTATTACACGGTTTCACTTGGTGTAGTCCGTGACTGTGGTGGACGTTGTCACTACGAAAAGAGCTACGTCATTAAAATTTAATAAAAGTAAACACGTTTCGTCCGGCCTCTAGTCTGATTAGTTACATGTCTTCAAATCTAAAGATATCTCGTAGCTTGTGATAATCTTTGATAATATATCGCTTAATCTATACCATTTTTCTTTTATCTCTAGTCACCGCTGAACGTCGTACATTGAGTAGAGTGGCGTGTACTGCACCAAAAGCATGACAAACCAAGTAGTTTACAAAAAAAAAAAACTTTTTTTTCCACTATGGCACACCATCTTATCAATATAGAACTAGCAAATATTTATTTTATGTGTAACGATAATAATGCGAGGTATTCGGTCCTTAAACAACTCGAAGAAATACCTATTATTAATTTGTTAAAGTACGATAACAAATTGATAAGATCATTTCCTATGATTATGGTATCTTATCATAGTTTACGTTGCGCGTTGGAGATGTTGCAAGAGTTTGAATGTTTGTTGACGTATCCAGTGATTGTTTTACCATGGATTATATATTTACAGGACTGTTTTTAAAAAGCATTATAAATAAAAAAAGCTTATTAAAACACAGCTGAGATAAAGTATATGTAGGACCTACATTACTGCATTCTGTGAATCTGTTTGCCTGCATTATACTTACATATATTTTTATAACCTTTTATTAAACTAGCCTTGTAAGTTGTTGCCTTGTTTTATTACAGTCTGTATTGGTGAAATCTTACAACTGAATTTCAAACCAGTGTCCCCCAACCGATTGACCTGAAATTTTGTATACACCTTTGGTTCTAGTGACAATACATTTTTATGACAGACATGACTTGATCCTGCAGCGAGAATCGCCTCCTCACGAGAGAACTAATAATAGCACGGTTACGAAACTTTGTTTATGTTTGTTTTTGCGTTCTATGCTATTAGATAAAACTAATTTTATTCTTTTCATTTTATAAAAAGAAAGTTTTTCTTAAAAAATATATATTTGATTGTACTAAGAGAGATTGTGCGTTTATCACTGTTGCTCCGACCTTATCTATGTATGCTGCTCTCGCGCTTCACCAGATGAACGTTGATCGGGTGATTTTGCTCCTATCTGCGGAAACCAGCCAGCAAAATAAGGAAAACTTTAAACATTTTATTGTACTAGACTTTTGACTTTTATTTATCTAATCATTTTATTACCTGCCTATTTTACAGCTGTTTTTGCATAATATAGAAAATACCACAGTTTTCGTCAATAAATTATTAGATTTTTTGTAAGCAGATTGCGACATAAGAAGGAGTTACGTTTTGCTTATATTGGATCGTCTTTGGACCTAAAAATTCTTGTAAATCAAGATTGTAAAACAAAACGAGCTTTTCTCGCAGAATTTCTTGAAATTTTACTTAGCATGCACCCACTGGCGGTGGCAATTGTGAAAGTGGAAGTGTCTCTGTCACTCACACCTGTGTGGCAACCACTCCCTAAGGCGCTGTTTCCACTTAAGCATCGAGTCACTTGATCTGACCAGTGATCTGATCTGTAACTTGCCACTAGCATCAACAGAGAGCTCGGCTATCATTGTGCCAAAAGTCGTTACGGCCAATGGCCTGATGGCCAAGAGCCTCAAAAACCCATCAAAATAGCCTCGAATTTTTGTCTGTCTTTCTGTCTGTATGTTTGTAACTGCTTTATCCCTTCATATGAAAAAAAATCAAACCCTAAACAACACTGCGTGTTTGGGTAGGCGGCAAACATCGATAAAGTTTTGGTTATATCAGACCCGTAGCTACAATGTACCAAGACTAACGCTTCGTAATACAAGGTGTAGTTTTGCAACCTCGTCAAAATTCAGGAGGTTGTCATAGAAGACGTAAATAATCAATATAAATTACGGTACCTGGTCAATAATAATAAACGCTGCTTTTTTTTTAATTTGACACTATTTCAGAATGAAGCCCTTTTCAAAAGAGGAGAATCACCCGTTTATCGAATAAACGTCTGCGTTTATTTGTGTGTGTGAATGCGCGGTTATAGGGCTAGTATTAGACGGGCTGCGTTTTAATACGGGTGATGTACACTTATCGATTTCCGATATTAAGAAAAAAAAAATGAAAAATTACCTACCTATTTTATTATTGATTCGGGTCGAGAATCATTAGCATAGTTACCTCCTTGAATTTGACGAGGATGAAAAGTAACACCTTGTATATTGCAGAAAAAGTGCTTCGTAGAAGTGTCCTGTTTTAAAGCAATTTAAATTAACTGGTCAACATACACTAAATACAAGCAGGCAATTTCATATTTCTAACTAGTCTCTTTTGCACGTATGAACTAACGACGTCGTCGGTTAATTATTTGATAGCGACTTTTTATTTTTTATTTTGAGGGCTCCGTGAGCTTTTCTCTTTTTAAAAAACGTTGCCCCATAGTTGTAATATCTCCTGTATCGTGAGTTTGTTTACAAACATTAAAACACACACAAACAGTAAGACTCGTAACCGAACTAGTAGGTAATACAAATATTTGTTCCGTGCGGGAATCGAACACGCGACCCGCAGCGCAGCAGTCATTAGCTCCACCACTGCGCCAACCGTGTCGTTATCGAAGATACAGTACAGACCTTTCGGGGAACCACTTTCAGTTTACAAAAAGAGCCAAAACTAACAACGGGTTATTTATAGGGCATACTAAACCCGGTTTCAGTCCCCTAGTTATTCAGCAACGTTGATTTTCATCTCATCGTACTGGGCCTGAAACAAAACGACTAAAACAGACAAAACTTCTCGAAGATATTGTGGCTTTTCACTAAATTTAAAAACCATTTTTTTTTCAAAAGCATGATGCAAATTTTGGTGCCACCCCTCCATAGTTACATGTACTACGTCGTTGGATAGGTATTTTTGAACTGAACAAAAGTTACTACGGCACCAAGTTTAGAATCTTAGTCCGTTCAGAGCTATGATTTATTAAACATGGCAGTTTAAGCAATAGCCAACTAATGCTATTTTCGTAACATATTGCATTTTTGTGCATATACCTACACGCAGTAGATACTAACTTATAGACATCCGCGTCGTTTGCTCATAAACCTTTTTACCTTTCATACAAAAATTGGAGATAGTCAAGTCATTACGCAGAAGTTGTCATCAACGAAATAAGGCAGAAGTTACACACACCTAATATTTTATTCGACTACGTGGAAAGGAAACGTTTAAACAGCAGAAGAGCTGATACAAGAAAAAAAGTAAATGATTTCAATTTACCGAGATTCAGTGAAGAACAAATCATTTTATTAGCTTTGGGAACCTATCAATTGAAGTTGACCAAGTCTTACTGCAACGAACTTTTATAAAATGGATTGTATACATACATTAGGAATATACCGAGAAGATGCACTGGAGGATTTATCTGATTTCATTTCATTCCAGGTGCTGTCGGCCCCATCAGCAATCCGTTCAGATGATGATGATACATGAGGGATGCCTAAGACCAGCCGTCGGCGTCTTCAGCTGAACGCCGATGCTAATTTATTTAAAAAAAAAAAAACAGTTTTTAGTTGCAAATGATTTACTGATAATTTTTGACCTTTGGAATGAATACATTATTGGTTCCACAATTGTTGTTGGTTGAGATTCATGTTCATCGTTTCGTCTCCACCACGTCAAACTCGCTGACTTGCGCATCCACGAGCTGCTTACTGCGAAGTTTTATTATGGCGCGACTTGGCACATTCGGATCTTCCATCTCGAACTCGATCAGCCCTGTAAGGATAAATTCGTTATGAGAAACTTGTAATTATGATACGCCAGAGCTATATTATCTTGGCTGCGTTTCAAGGCGTCATCCGGTGTTGCACTATAAGTATTCTACTTATATGTATTCCTATGAACCCTGACAGTATCGAGTGGAGGTAGACCAGTAGAATTAATCGACACTGAAATAATATCAACCAATTGCCATTCAAGGAAATGTGTGCTGAGGGATGGCTACGCTAACAACAAAAGTAAAGGACAATATTATGATTTGCAACAATGAAAATAATTCACATTCAAATAAAACAGATTTTCACAAACCGAACCGAACGTTATCATAGCGGCGTTGTTTTCACAAGCTCAGCGAAAATAACGGACATTGTCGATTACTTTTATGTTTAATTGCGAGTCGAGCATTGATTTCTGTATTGTAAGTACGGCGTAGATATCGGAGTTCATAATAATACAATTGAGTAAATCAATTCAAAAGCTAGCTTATTATCTTCTAGGGGAATCCTCCCATCCACTCTCATACACTGAAATATCTCGTAGAAATATTACATTGGTAAAACAAAGTACTTTTACAAGCAGACACCCAGACAACGATTCAATTTGTCAAACATTTAAGAGTCACGTTTGTGATGGATGGTAAGAAAGCGGCGTGAAAATGTCGGCGAGATAAATTGAGAGCATTAGCGATAAGTGGCCGAGGAAGACTACGGCAGCTCGGCCCGTGGCCTTATATAGGCACATGACAGGCTCGTGATGCAGCATATTCGTTAAATTAACAAGATTAATGTACCATGACGAGCAAAAAAATATAAAATATAAGTGCAATAACTTGGTCCACACATAATTCAGAGAAATATTGAGTTTGGAAACTACCGAGACTTTAATATAACTGCAATGTTATTTTAAGTTTAAGTCAAAGCAGTTTATGAATCTTGGATGAAACGTTGAATATTTGGTAATGTTTGTCACATTCACAAAATGCTACTCATTGAATTTTCAGAAGTTCAACTTTAATTCTGAGACGCTCGTTAAGGCTAAAGTCTACGTGTGCAAAACTAGAAAATATGTACACAACAAAAACAAAAAGTGTAGGCGGGGAGCTCCCCATTGACATCCTGCCCTACTCTATGTGATATGATGCTAAAGATGCTCTACGTTGTTATCCGTATAAAATATTCGCATTCTAACTTATCGTATTTGGTATTTTCTATTTATTTTAGCTTGATTATTTTGCTGGTGCGAGAACTTTTTTGACTTTTTGACTCACTTTTTCACAAGAAAGATCGTCCTCTTTTTGGCCCAAAGTGTTACAGAAATCCAACGTCATTCAAAATAAAATAATTTACAGTTGTTAAATGAATGATGAATGCTTCGTAAACGCGCGTCTTCTGCACGTATAAAATAATACAACTAAAGTACGCACAGATGCGGCGATGCAGACGCGATCTGCTTTTACTGCGCCGTGAGAGAAAAGCGTGCGTGAAACCCGCGTCGTCAGTGCGTATAAAATACGCCGTGTGTATACGCTCTTACGTGCCTAAATCTACCTACCGACTAACATTATTTGATAAATATTTTCAAAATACGCTGTTTAAAAAAATTATGCCATTTTCAATCAAACGGAAACTAAGGCAGCTTAAATCTGATATTTTTATCAAACATTTGAGACCAATTTGGAACTTGGAGCGGTTCAAATTGCGAGCCTATCGATGTCCTTTATTATTTTTCAATTTTATACTTATTCAGAACTCTACAAGATGTGTACTTATAAAATAATAATGATTTGGTTTGTTAAACAGCTATTATACTAAAGTATGCACATAAAAATGTGTATAAAATGGGTCCTATTAGGGTATGCGCGCTTGCGTATTTACACCGCGTTCATCCGCCCCACCATGACCTATGCCTGCCCAGTCTTCGCACACGCCAAGCCCCGCCAAATCCATAGGATGCAGACCCTCCAAAACCGTTTTCTCCGAAACGCCACGGGTTCCCCGTAGTTTATTAGAAATGAGCAACTCCACGTCAACCTCAAAATCCCCACCATTAAACAGTTCATAAAGCGTCTCACCAAACGATTCTTTGACTCTGCAGAAAAACACCCCAACCCACAGTGGTTGCGGCCGCCCGATACGTCCTCACCAAAGTAGGGAAAATTCGCCGTCTCAGGCACTCTCTAGCTGATCCCGATGATCCCATCACCCTCCTTCAAGAAAGCCGTAGGGAAACCAGCACAATTCGGAAATACAAATACAGACCGCGTTCCGTTTTCCGGCCTCGCCTCCGAGGCCCATCGCGACGCCCCCGTAACACCCGACCCTTGCCCAACGAGCCAGCCGGCGCTGCTGAGCAAGTAACGATAAATTCCCCAATTAATAATAATATGACCCAGCCTGTCCCCACTTGCTGCCCTCCTCAAAATGACGCCCTAAGCCGAGGTCCGAGCCCCACAGGGGATGCAATTAGCGAGCGGTCATTAATTGTGTAATTTAGCTTTTAAGCCCTGGCTGGGGGCCTTAAAATCTTTTTAGGTCACCACAGGATAGTCCGGTTAAGTAGTAAACCAACCGTAGAGAGTTGGAAAACTGCGAGAGGCCAATAAAAAAAAGTATGCGCGCTTTCACTGCATTAATACAGATTGCTGTACAGCTCATCGTGCAAAAACGAACTTAAATACGGCTTGTATACAGCCTTATGCTTCTTAGGTGGGACATTAATAATTATGCGATGCAACCCGCTACAACTTCTCTTAGTTCAAATTCATAAGTTCTTAACCTCAATTCCATATTCGCTTTCACAAGCTTCAATGCGAGGACTTGAAGGAAATTGCAAAGTTGCCGTAGGTGGTTAGTATTTATAAACAGTCAAAGATATTTGGAAGAACTTTGGTAAGTATTCATTCCTTATCCTATCCAACTACATAATTATTATCAGGGAAATGTTAATGTTGAGGGTGATTGGAAACAATGCCGTAAAGGTAGAAAACACCTAAAAGAAACATTATTTTGACAAAACTGACAAAGTACTTAGCCGTTATGTGTTAGATGCTTAGACAAAGCCTATAAACTCACCAATAGCTTTTAGTCTTCAAAAAGTAAATATACACGTAAATAGTTATACTACTCTGTCAAGAAAGTACCGGGAAACGATCAATAATGCACAAAATGTTAGTTATTCATCCAAAGTTATTTTATCGCTTTCAAAGTATGCTCCTTCAGAAACGATACGCCAACGAATAATCCAATCATCAAAACATTTTTTAAACGCTTTTTCCAGAATTGAGTTCAGTTCTCGCCGCGAATTCTCCTTTATGTCTTCTACCGAATGAAAATGGATGCCACGAAGTGGTAATTTGAGTTTAGGAAAAAGAAAGAAGTCGGCTGGAGCCTTATCTGGTGAATAAGGTGGTTGCTCGATGGTATTTGTTGAGTTTTTGGTAAAAAATTCGTTCACTGGCCTTGTGCGAAGGCGCATTATCGTGGTGCAAAATCCAAGGATTTTCTTTCCACAAATCTGGCCTTCTTCGTCGAATCTGCTCTCTTAAACGCCGCATAATACTCAAATAATATTCTTTATTTAATGTTTGACCTTTCGGCAAGAATTCCGAGTGCGCAACACCGCGACAGTAACAACGTCAGTTCAGTCACGTCGTCATTGGCGTGGTTTTCTCGGTTTCGGTTCATTTGGAAGACGCCACTCCGAAGCTTGTTGACTAGTTTGCATGTCAAACTGACTCTAATGCGATTGAGTTTCTGGAGAAAATTCAGATGTTTTTGGACTAGCCGAGCGGCAACATGTTTCATACCCAAGTGATTATTTAAAATGGTTCGGATCGACTCGTGAGACACAGAAAGTTCGGCGGGTTATCTCTCTCAAACTTGGATGAGGATTTTCAGTCACTATTTCCTTCACTTTTGCGATGTTAACTTCAGTTGAAGACGTTGATGGCCTAACAGCGCGAGGCAAACCTTCCATCACATCTCGATCGCTTTTGAACACTTTTATGACTCATAAGCACGTGTGTCTGATAAAGTCAATTCACCTTAACCCTTCTGTAACATTTTCAGGGACTCCGAACACGAAATTCCATTGGCGATACAAATGCCATGCCCTTAAGAACAGATTTACTTACGGGTTACTTGATTGCACATTAAATTTTTAGGAGCCGGCGCGACGTGTGCAACGTTGAGGAGATAACAAAGGTAGGGTCCTTACCGACCGTGAAAAAATGCCTTTGTTTAAGGTAAAAGGGCATGCCTCAAGATAACTAATTAAACTTTGTGGGTAACATATTACAGCGCTGATAATTCATTTTATCTTCGACACACCAAAAATTTGTTTAGTAACTTGAGGAAATACTAGTATACGTTGTAAAAGAAGACTGGAAAGAGTAATCTTGGTCGTCCGGCACCGAGATGAGCAGACGGCAGACAACAATGTTGTCGTCGCGGGTATAACCTGCATGACGCTGGCACGGAAGATGGAGCCCGGCACTAGCAATTCCGCATTGTCCAGCAAAAAGGCGCAATTGTAATAAACCGATATGTCTATTATAAATTTCAGGCACGGGTAATTTTTTGCCTGTCCAGGCAAGTGAAACAAATTTTATCAAAATACACCTTTACAATTTCAAAACCAAATTAGTTTGAAAAATGCCTTGCAAGTGTGCAATAAAAAAGGATCGTGAATCAAAATTGACGTCAATAGAAAGCTCATTAGGCAGGCGTCAATTCAGCCGGCCCACTTCCCCGATCATAGCTTTCATACGTATAGACAGCTATGTCAGCTAAGAGAGGGTTTATTATACTACCTATTACTGAATGAGATCACCAAAAATGGGGACGTATTTTTGTAGCAAGTTTGTTATATTTTTGTATTGTTTTTGTAATAATGTTAATATGTCTACGGACATCATTATCTACTTTTCCATTTTCCAACAATGTTGGGGACGGCTCCAGTCTAGCCGGATGCAGCTGAATCTGACCTCCACAAGCCAGTCATGTGCTGGATAATACAATATCCCGTGGCCAGTCTAACCTGACGCAGCTGAATACCAGTATTTTACATATGGCAACTGCCTATCCGACGTCCACAATCCAGTTGGCTAGTACTGCTGTTAGTGTGCTTGTAAAGGGGTATCGTAGGTATTAACTTACCGTCACCTGATTGTCAGACTTTACGGCCACTGACTACCTGTAACGACTGTCAAAGATCTATAAATGGCAGCTAGGACCAACGGCTTAACGTACTTTCAGAGCCACGGAGGAAACTTAGTTTGTAACGGATGGTCACCCATCTACAGACGGATCAACAAGTATGGCTTGACCTTGAAGATCGACCTGTGCGCTGTTATTATTTAGTGACGAGGACATGTTAATGATATTATGACTTTTTTTAAAGTTACCCATATAATCCCAGTAAGTGCAACCGAACCATATGCATAGATAAATGACAAATACAGTCAAAATCAATTCATTTGGATTTACGTAGGTAGGTAGCTCCTAATCGATGCAAAGATGCCAATATTTGTGCATTCAGTAATGAAGCTACTTTATCTTATCAGGCGTTAAAGTACCTATCTTACGTCTGACTGTTTTTTTTTTTAATTTTTTAATTTTGTTAGCTTCCGGTACCGATCTGCAAATCTATGCGAAGCAGTACCTATTGGAATATTTCACTGGTGTATTCGATCTCCTAATTGCTTTACCACTGTTTAGATGAACACATCATGTGCGTGAAATAACGACAGGGATTATTTTGTCTATACACATCTTTCTCATTCTTTGTCTTTTGACATTTACAATGTTTAAATTTTAGTCAAGTTTCAATTGAGAATTATTGTTGCGCAAGTGGAAAATCAGTTACGAGGTCGACTATACTTTTAGGTAATATGTGAGATTATTCGTTATAATCAGGAGGAGGAGGTAATCGGGACGACTGTGCGCACTGCAGGCGAAAGTTAAGTAATTATAGTACCGGTGAAACCAGATTTTTGGTAAACTAGTTCATTTTATGACAAACTAGTTCGTCTGAAGCGGTTCTGAATTAATTGGATTATATGTACTAAGGCAAAAAGATTAAATAAGACTGCGTGGTTGCACAAGTGGTTTAAAGCGCTACCACTGAGTATGACATCCTAAATTATATTCGCAGGACGGGCAACATGTTATTGGGTTTTTCAATCTGGAATTTCTTAGTAGTAGTAGTAGTTTCTTCCGTGCCTCGGAAAGCACGTTAAGCCGTTGGTCGCGGCTATCATTTGTCTTTTACAGTCTTTATAAGTAGTCAGTGGCCCGAAAGTCTGACAACCAGTCTTACCTAGGGGTACCTTATTAATCGGTACTAACTGGGTTGTGGAGGTCAGATAGGCATTAGCTCCATGGAAAATACTGGTATTCAGTTGCATCCGGCTAGACTGGAAGCCGACCCCAACATAGTTGGGAAAAGGCTAGGCAGATGATGATAAATTTCTTAGTAGTAGTCACCGAGTGCGGACTTGTGCTCATTTGTTGGTAAATAGAATCGCTCCCGATTACATGGCACTTAAACATAACTGACAAAATGTGGGCTTCTTCGTACACGTATAAACGTAGTGATATACATAATTATTTAAATGTACGTAACATGTTCGAAAAAAACACAAAAACATGCGTTTGTCCCCATCGAATTAAAATCTTCAACCACGGCGAAGCTTCTTCGTAGCGAGTTCCACTTCCAAGTGTCTCGTAGCTTCTCGATAAGTTTTGTAGCGCTTTGTAGCAGGTGCTAGCCAATCTGTAGCGTTTAGTAGTTAGTACACAGCGCATCGTAGCAGCTCCATGCGTCTCCGTAAAGTTTTCCTAGCGCGTTTGTAGTGCTTCGCAGCGACCCCAAAGCGTCTCCGCAACGTTTTCGTTGCGTATTCCAAGCGTGTCGTAATCGCTCCGTAGCGTGTTTGAGGTATTTATATGTAAATATGAAATTTTAATTTATTATGCGTTGCCTACACGTAACCTTACCTAACGTTAAATTATTACCATTCATCAAATTAGAAGTTATTGTTTCAAAGTACACAATTGAAATCGTTCGAATATAATCAACTGCGATGGTATTCATAAAGCTTCAATTTATTGAGTGAAACCTAATGTAAATTTCTGTAACCATCGAGTGCAAACAAACGAAATAATGGATGCATAATTTGTTTTGCATATTAAAATAACCTTGAATAACTTCGTTACTTGTTTCAGTTTGTTCTGGAAGAGCAAGTTCTTGGAACGCTTAGTTGGATATGGATTGCATTATTGGACGTTTTGATCAATGGCTCATAGGTATGTAATTACCTGAGACACCACAAACCTGCTGTCGCTCTTACCTGACTATTAGCAAACGTATTACCGTATTATGTTAGGGATAACATTAATTAAAAGTAACCTCAATAACAATTCTCTATACTTTTATATTTTCTGTTTAAATTTTCGACTGCAAAAAGTAATATCGCCTCTAGGAATCTGTTTCAACAAATTGGCCCCTGATGAAATCGGGAAACCCGCCGCGATGCGAACGAATATTACTAAAATTATATTAGAATTTATCAAACAGTTACTATATGGTTAACACCAAGGTCGTTAGAGTTTTATCTGTAAAACGGTGGAAGATTCTAATAAAATGATAAAGATAGGTATCGTATAGGTGTAGAAGGGGATTAATTATACGATTCAGTCATATTCGTGGAAGTAAAGTAATGGGACTATGTTCTTAGTAATAGATGGCGGAGATATCCTGGATCAAGGCAGAGGACAGTATGTTGTGCCGTTCTTGAATGAGAGGCCTATGTCCAGACGGTTGCAAGAGGCTAAATTGACTGCTGGATTGAAAGTCATTTCAAAATCAGAACATTTATTTCAAGTAGGTCAGTTACATGCATTTTTGAACTGTCGAAAAAAAGATTTCTCTGTTAAGAACTTTATAAATATGTAATGTTAGTTCAGTATATCTTGGTAGGTTCTATTTATACGACTTGAAACTATGGTAGCAATGTACAACGCCAGAAAGCTAAACTATATTTTTTTTTTCTTATCAGTTTTCTTGTCCCACTGCTGGGTAAAGGCCTCTCCCACGGCTTTCCAAAATATTTTGTGCAATATGCAGGCTCTCCGACCATTCCGTTACAAAATTACAACATTCGTTTATAAATACCTAGTAGATTGGCTTTTGTGGAAATTGCCACGTCATCGATTCATCTATGTATAATTATGTTCTATATCTATACATATTAAATACAACCAGGTCGTAAAATCTACAAGAAGCAGGGTGGGTCGCTAGTGTAAAATAAAATATGGAAACTCAAGTACAAGATGAACCTTTATGTAAACGTTCCATCTCCGGAAGATTCGCGAACTTCTCAAGAGACAAGTCAAGAATGTAGAATGTGTCAAGAACAATGTAGCGATATTCATGAACAATGCGGAATACTGTTACACGTGTACGCCAAGGTTCTTCACTTTAATTTTCTTCATAATGATTTTTAGTTGCATTTTCCCTTGTAAATTGTTCCCAGTTTTAATTATGTTTTTAGCAAACCTCATTAGGCCCACGAAGGAGTTAAAAATGAATGAATGGCCCCGAGAGTGATGCAAATAGGAGGGCCAGGCGGCCGCGCTGCTGGCTTAAGTTTATACTTTGGCTTTTCGATCAAGCGGTTATCGGCATGATCTGATATTTGCATAGAGTAGTCAATCTATACTTTATCAATCATGATAATTCAATAAAGCCATGTACTAATAGTATGTATTATCTACAGATCAAAACCGGGAAACTACAATTTTAACCGATAGTGTGACACGATACATTAAAACTGAAAACAAGTCAACTAACTTTAGTAGGCCAAAAGTTTGTAAGTCCACCAGTCTATCCGATGATACGGATACTGATACCCATATATTTTTTCTTCTTTTCTATCTACATAAATACCTCCTTCAAGAACCACATCGTCTTGGTAGTTCTCCCTCATAGCTCTCGCCAAGATTTGATGATAGAACTGATTCGCAGTAGCCCTGATCTCTGGAGTTAATTCCATCTTGGACACAGCTATGATCAGCACATTCAGCTTCTGCTTAGCGGTCGCTATTAGCTTGTCGACTGTGGACGTCACAAATAATAATTAGAATATGTACCACTGATGATTACATTTTTAAAAACCTTCTTGGAATGTTTTACTGGGCGTTTCGTTAGGAATTTCTCAAAAGCAGCCGGGTTTCCGGAATGTGCCCAGTCGATGGTCGTAATAATTCTCGTCTATCACAAGCGACCCTTAAATATGGCGAAATGTGGGTTTACAGTCGCGAGCAATTAAATATATGCACTTGGCAAAATTCAATAGCGATTTTCTCCTACTGTGTTTTCACTAACCTAGTATTTTGGGAGCCATACTTCTATGAAATAAGTTTCATTTAAAAGTAGAAACCTTTATTTTGAGAAAATCGCTTTTGAATTTTCCTAAGTGTATAGGTACATTTCATTGCTCACGGCTGTGCTCTTTAATACACCTCTAAAGAACCAGTGGGTGGCGGATGTTATTTGATTTAAAAATAAACATCGCAAAGGGCGCTGAATGCGGTTATAGGCTCTGAGCAAGATGTTCGATATTGATGTCGTTCTGACAAATTGCGAGCAGGAAATATTATGCGGTCGTCAGAGACGTGCCTCAAATGCGAACAGCGGGCGCAGACGATAAGAGCAAGCTTAAAATAAAATGGAGCGCTTCACTTTAAGCCCAGTGATGCGAGTAGCTTATCTTCTAATTAAATGAACCCTCTGTCGCAAATTACGAGCCTATTTTATTTTGGTACGCCAAATATGTTTATTTTGTTATATTGTTTCATAAACTCTGGTTGGAGTGTAATGTTTTAAAATCATACAATTTATGGTTAAACTGTTGCTATTTATTGCTCAACTTTAAGCAGTTTATGAAAAAAAACCTTCTGTATACAGCAGGGCGACCGGTTATCTTCAAAAAAACAGTTAATTTGTAATAATAAATGTGCTTGCTTGGATGTTTCCATGTCAATTAAAAAAATACAGCTTAAAATTGCATGCCCAACTTATGCAGTAGACGGTTTAATTAAATGTCCATTATAGCTTCATGTTTGTTACATAAGACTCACAATCTGATTCCGGCTGGGGTACTTCCTGCAGAATATCTTCCAAGGCGTATTGGACCGCAGGCGGGACGTCTGGGTGCCTCCTGGGCACATTAGCAGCACCTGCAAGTTATTTAATTAAGAGCCGGTACTAGAGATCTGAATATATAGAGTTCATTTGCCTAAAAAATAAATTAATTAATTATTTTTTAATTCTGATTATTGTTATGTATATTTATATGTATATTATACTAGCTGTTTCCCGCGACTTCGTTCGCGTGGAAATTTTGATGTGTATATGTGAGACTGCCTCGTTGACTGAGTGGTCGTAAGCGCTCATAGCGCAAGCGCGATAGGCTCGCCCCCTATTACATGGGACTTCAACATAACTGGCGAAATGTGGATGTAGGATTAGGTACACCTCTGCCTAACGCTTCGGGGATTACAGATGTGATGTTATAAACAAAAAAAAATAGACATGTTCGTCGGTAAAAGGTCACTTCAACCACTTGATGTACATAACTTGTGAAAGAAAATAAATTATTTGTATTATTTGTAACACCAATATCAAAGGATATTAAATAACTTTCAATGCACTAACGGATTTTTAATATTCCAACTAAGAAACCTAGATATCCGCTTTGATCAACTCTATGAGAGCAAGAGCTTCGCGTGATAATTAAAAAGAGATTTCCAAATTATCATTGTTAATCCGTTATTATCATTATACGTATGTATATCTATCACTAGCCGTCCAGGACGGCCACGTGAACAGCGCACTACTAATTTATTTATCGTGGGGTAGTTGAGTCTGGGAGATAGCAGACTGGCAGATTCTCGGCGCGGGTACGAACTCGTGTTTCGGGGCCGAATAAGAGGAAGTTTTTGGAAATCAATAAGTCGGTAAAAACTTTAAGACATCGGATAGCGTGTGGATAAATTGTAAAGCATCATTACTCCGTCATGATTGCCATTATGGCATGTTGCAATGGCGATTATTTACAAGCGCTATAAATGGAGCTAAACGCACCAAGCGCAATTTGCTATGCTATTATTGTGCTTCCTGCTGAGTGACGGTGCAACGCGACAAATATCCTACTATGTCCCACTCCTATGAAAATGCCTTCCTCCACTCTTTCCATTTTTTGTCCCGATTCCAGTTCCTCTGAATTTACAAATTTATAAACGAATAGAAGCGACATGAAGTCTAAGCTAGCATAACACATGAACCCGTTAAAAGTTATAATCAATTGTGTTCTAAAATTGTCTATCCTGACATAAAACAAACAATATTCCCTGTTGAATATTAAAACAGTGTCGGGGACCGTGTTTGAACCCAGTTGCCGGCGGGCGTGACCCACTGGCAACGACCCCGATCCAGACCGGCATTGAACTTGACAATGCGCTGTTTGCGGGTTCAATGTCGCACAGATACCCGTCCCGACAGTGCCGTCTAGCAGCGCAAATATCTCCGATCATTCTTTGATGATTGAATTGACACATGCTATGTTTTTCGTTATTTTAGACCCGTTGTTGTTAGATTGGTTAACTGAATATTTTTTTCTTGTTCTTATCGCTCTTGCTTTTATGCGCTTATTTAAAAAAAGGTTGTTTTGTGATTTTTGTTTAAAGACTTAAACTGGTATTCCAAGAGGCAAACTGAAACTACCTCGGACTTGCCACGCCTGCTTCCGCCCCATTAGTACATATTGACAGCTACAGTTTGTTTATAAATTGACATTTAAACGCCCACTTTTCTCTCTCTCTTTCCTACGGAATCATCTGTCAAATTTGAAGTACCGGAAAACTATTAATTTGACAGATGATTTCTTACCTTATAAGGCTATGTTCATAAGGCAATAAATGACGTGCGTTTTCAAACCGAGCGTTTAGACATCCTAATATTTACCTAACAGCCGATCGCTTGTTAGGTAAATATTAGGATGTGCAGCGAGTAGATTGGCGAGCGTCAACGCAGCACTCAAAGAAAAAGTCTCTAGACGCATCGCACGAACGCACGTTGATGCGCGCTTTGATACTAATGTAGGTAACGTCCGTTTGCTGTTCAGTTGAGCGTGCGCTTTCATCGCGATCATACGTACTTCTTTTGCAATTTTGTTAATTATTTTATACCGAACTAGACTGACGAGTAATGACGAGTACTCTCGCAACGCGCGTTAGCGCTTGACATCTGTACTCTCTTTAAATTTGATCGTGCGTTGACGCGCGCTACATGTGAGCTTAGCCTAAAGGCGTTTTTCTGCGAACACAACAAAGAACAATAAAGAGCCCCAATGTTATAAGTAAAAGGAGTAAGTATAAAAAGAAGAACTTGAAAAAAGACAGAAGATCGAATAAATGTGCAAAAATTAACATTTTCAACACAATGAGTTTATTTATTCATGAAACAAATTGCTTAGCCCTATTCGCTGGGTGCAAAGTGGGTGGTGGGGACAGTGAAATCGATCTCAGCGCGCACCGTGGCTAAAAAAGGAACTTTTGGCAGACTTTATTCCACGAAGTTATAGGTAAATATGGAGCCCACACTTAGAATAAAAGTTTCGAGTCAAATACTCTCGCTCCTATTCTCTGAGGCAAACTGAGGTCTGATCTCTTTTTCTAGTGTACTACAGAAATTGAAACAAACTGACCTCAGACAGTAGAAGAGAAATAAAAATTCAAGTAGGTATTTCAAGTGTGTACTGTGTACTCCATCTTTACCTACACCTTCATGCTTTATTCACTGCTTACTCCTCGTAAAGACAATGACAGTCAACTATTTGACGTACCAAGGTCCGCCGAGTCCGCCGACCGCTAGTTGGCGCTGTCATCGCGCACCCAGCGAATTTGTAAAATAACTTTCTTTTATGTGCGGAATGTCGATGACGGAGAACGAAAAGTTGTTGTTAAATAGATTCTTTACGGTTCTCTTTTACTCTCAGGATGTCAACGCGTGTTAGCAACGCAATACATTTTTCATTTTCTTATTTATAATATCAACTAGATGTAATCCAAATATTACCTAACCATTACTATTTATCCCTTTAGAAAGGAGAGGGGTTCAGCTCCATTCTGTCCTGGGCCCTTTAAAAAAAAATAAAGTAAGCTGATTTAAGAGCCCCCTCTTAGTTACATAAAAAAATGGTGGATATTGGCAATGCAGAAAACGAATTATATGGTTTACAGTAAAAGTGAGAACAGCGAAAGAAAACAAACGAGTGTGGGTTTTTAAGGTCCCATAGCAAAATGGGAATAATTAAACCCCTATCCATTTCAAAAGGTTATGTGATATTTTCTTTTACAACCATAAATAAATGGTTAGTAACTACTTGTCTAGAAAGGGATTGGAAGATTTTTGTATGAAGCCTGGCTTGTCTAACTTCCGCCATTTTATTTTATTTTGAAAATAGCAGCAATTGTTTGTGACGGTCTGCAATACAGACTCGACTTAGATTGGGAACCTGATATATGCAAAAAATTCAACGGCGCTCTTTTATTTACGCATTCATTTAAGCGTCGTCTAGTGTTGGAAAAACCGTGCAATGGGCTCAGCTGCGGGATCATATTTAGTATAACATGGTTTACTCACCAACGCAGGATAAAAGCTCATTTATTTGCTGCAAAGAGGTCCTCATTTCTATAATGAGTCTGCCTTTCTCATCCAAAGATCTTGATAGTTCCTTCTCCGCTCGGCTCTCGGCGTCCATTTGTGACTGTAGTGCTCTCTTTTCCGCCACATATCTGTTGTGCAGCGACATAAATTTTAAAATCTTATGGGAAATTACATCTTGAACATTTTTAGGTACATAATGTTTGAAACCTGAATGATGTCCATGTGGAGTAAAACTGAGTTCACAATTGAACCAATGACATAATAGATAGCCGTGGTGAAAATATGAAGCTGACAGCAAAGTTGTAGTCTGACTGCCCAGTATGCAACCGATTTACAAGTACGTGTCCCCACTTGTTAGGCTATTTTAATGATCCCATAATGGACTTAAAAGGACACTCTCTTGAACACTATTCAAAATAAAACCCGCGGATTTGAATGACTTGTTAATAAAAAATCATAATTCATTCTAAACATATTTTTAGGATCATAATTTTCTGTGTGAGTTACATAATCAAAAGATGAACGAAATACGACACATTGTTTACAAGTACTATGTTAATTTAGTCAGTTTGTTAAAAATTGTTTTTAGTGACGCACATGTTAACATGTTGTGCTCCTGTCACATCGTTTTGAGCATAGGTTCCAAACCTTTTATGGACTAAAGGGAGCGCCCCTTTAAAAGAAAAAAAAAATCCAACGCCCCCTTTTACAAAATATTTATAATTTAAACATTTTAGACGGCTATATAAAATGTTTTTTCGTGAAAATAGAGTTACTTCATATCGCCCCAAATTTGCCTTTGGATTCGCTACCGCCCCCATAAAAAGCTCCAGCGCCCACTAGGTGGCGGTACCGCCCTCCTTGGGAACCTATGGTTTAGAGCATTTATAGCTCAAAATACCTGCGTCGACTAGACGCACGAGTATTTCGAGGCCGATTAATACACAACCACTTGCTGAACCTAGTGCTAGTTCAGAGGCTGTGGGTATTTTAATCAACGTCATAAGTAATGTGACATAAAACTTAACATTCCAAAAACATAAACAAGCTTATTTAATCGAATCTTTCAGAGTGAATCGCCTATACCAAACGGGCAGCCACCGAAACATTGAAATAAAATTGGGGAAACAACACGGATTCATGCACAATGAATCTGAAATTAATGTGTCGTGGAATCAATTAACAAAGTTACTTTATGATTTAACTGTGCGGAAACAATTAGTGATTTTTACGAAATTTTATTTAGTTGCTCATTTATTATATTTTATAAGCTTTCCGAATATTGAATAAAATTGTGATTTTATACTTGAAATTGCAGTCACAATACAGGCAAGCCACGGGATCAATATTCGACTCCCGCGTTCCCCTTAAACTCAAGGGGAAGATTTATAAAACCATGGTTGGACCTGCTGTCTTCTATGAATCAGAATGTTGGGCCACAAAAGGGATGAATGAAAGGCAATTGCATGTAGCTGAGATGAGAATGCCAAGGAGTATGTGTGGTGTAACGGGAATGAATAAAATAAGGACTGAGTATATAAGAGGAAGTCTGAAAATAGCGCCGCTGACGTGATGCGGAGGAATGAGGCAAATGTTGAGTTTGAATCTAGATAAGAGTAGAGGAAGATCAAAGAAACGATGGATGGACTGTGTGAAAGATGATGTGGCTAGAAAGGAGGTGACTGCTGAGATGACAAGTAATAGAGAAGTATGGAAGAAGAAGACAAGCTGCGCCGACCCCAAATAAAATGGAATAAGGGCCGACGATGATTGCAGATACAATACAATGCATCACAGACTCTATGAAATTACTGAAATTGAACGAATAAACTTTCACATCACTTGTCATCCTCTGTACATTTTAGCAAGAATTTATTACGTATATTTAATAATAGCATATGTGGAAAAATACGTCAACGAGACCTTCAAACTGTAAATCAATAGTTACTTATTCATATGAGTAACGTCAATGAAAGGTTGCTATTGATGATTGGATGATGGGTTGACTTATAATTCACGAACATGAATTTGGAAAAAAACTTACAAGAAGTCGGTTAAAAGGAAACCTTTTCGCATTCAGTAATAATTTAGTTGATTTTCAGGCCTACATAACGTACACTGTACAGTGTACGTTATATATATTTCACGGTAACGCGATTGATGTTTTAAAGTAGTATTTTATTTTCCATTCGTTAGAACCAGTTTGTCTATATGCCACACAGTTTATTTGAATGATGAAATATCGAGTTCATGGGAATATTTGATACGATACTATAATCGTCCCATAGAGCGTTTGAGGGTTCTTTCTGAAGATTTTAATGAGAAAGTGAACTTAAAAATAAAAAAAAATCTTGTTGTAGGTTATTTGACGTTCCGCAACTTGTTGAAAATCGTACTCGCCATACATATGCAACGCTTGTCATAGACTACGCGTATACAACCGACATTTCATTAATATTTTCATACGACTGATTAGGCTTCTATAGACTGTTATTTGAAAGGTGGCGAGAATTTGAAGGCTTATGCAATTGCAATTATATTTAATTAACTAAAAGCTGATTATCAGCGATTTCAGACCTTGCGTTGTTGAAAATGGCTAGAATAGAACAATAATTTATTGTTGTTGCACATGGGTCACAAATATAGGTGGTAAAAAAAGTATCTCTTCAACATGGGTATGTTGAAGAGACTTAAGAGCGTTTACGCCGTCCATGCGCTGTTTGACTCCAAAACAGTACTTTTCAAACCCTTTAATACCATCAACCCTTTATTTTACAAAAATGATAATTACTAATAACTTTAGGAAATTTCGTTGTCTCAATAGTTGGGGAGAAAAATATTTCAATTAATAGAGTATTGGTAAATTGTATCAAGATAACTCAACAGAGGTTTTCTTAATTTCCCTTTTAGCGTCAGTTTCGACGCTCTAATTATAGGAAACCACTGGCAAACCTAATTAGATTATTTTTTTTTACCTATTGCTAAGATCCTAAGGAATATAGTTGGAGAAGAATTTTTTTTGATTTAGGTTTCTTTATATAAGAAATTAAAGTTCAAACAATGTAAAATATTAAGGAATTAAAATGATTTTTTCACCGATATATCTTACTTGATTTAATATAATAATAGCATAATATAATAGAAGAACATATGCTTTAAAACATCCAATTTAAAATTTCAAATAATTTACAGTGATTATTTTTCTATAAATATTTGAAAACTACTATAAATCACTGCGCGCGAGCAATTTCAAATCAGACCGCAGCGAGGCTTTCTAGAGAGAGGACATGTCGCTCGGCGCTCTGCCTGACCCGAGTTGACCTTAGTCGTACTTGGAAGGATAGCGGACGTTTATAGTGTGATTAAAAAATCTTGGTACTTTGATGATTAAATTTTTTTATTATTATTTTTGATGACTGACAATATTTTTAGTGACAACCAATATCTACCCAATTTTTTTACATACGAATTTTATTTATTAAAACTTTTACTTATTTTTTTGTAAATAAGAACATAAATTGTTTTTAAAGTTAACGCCAACCTATTGTATTTCCCTCATAAGAGGTGTCACTCAGAGGAACATCGCGTCAGGTTAAAATATAATATAAAATAAACGTAAGTAAATCCGTATAAAGTGATTTATTTGAATAGAATAAGAAATATTTATTAATCAGTCACAAATCAATAATAATTAACGAAGTTCGGTTTCTTTCTAAAGTTTAGATCAACAAATTCATGTTTGAATAACTAAAAAACGACTTTAATATTAATCATAATTATAGCTATACTTGCAATATATTATTGAATACTTATTTTATGCACTCGTACTTTAGTAATCCGTGTACGTTCAAATTCAAATTCAAATTAAATTTTACTACAACAATTGCACTCGAACGGATCATAGTGGGTTAGTTTGACTATAGCGCGCGAGAGCGCGCCAGCGCTATACACACAGGCACGCGCGCTTCTGTGTGTGTAAAAAATGCATTGAATTACCTAAACTTGACTTCGCGCGATAGACGTAAACGCTCTTAACTATGTCCATAAATAAAACCAACCGCAGGCATCCCTTTATGCTAGTCATACAGTTTGTAAAAAAAAATACAAAGCCTTATTTACATTTTTGTTCTTTCTAAAATCATACTGTTGTGGAAGTAAGCTACTCGGTTTTTCTAAAAAGCAATACAAACAATTATTAAATAACTATCTCAAAAATCTAGGCAAATATTGCAATCAATGCCACTGGTCTATAATTATGTACATTTAGACTCACCCTCACCTCACCCTTTTTAACATACAATACAGTATCACAGTTTTTAAACATGCTCTGTCTGTTATAAACTAAGGAATCAAGTCTACTTTATCCAGATTGTTTTGTAGTCCAAACTGTTATACCTGTATCTTGCAAGACTCCCGCGCAGTTATCTACCTACCATTATTAAGAGGTACGTAGTTTCAAGAATAAAAGCTACGTGGAAGCTTTCGAGATCCGTTCAGCGAGATGCGAGAAACATCTGATCTCAAAATCGGTATAAACCGAAACTTGTCGGTTACACAAATGGTACATGATTATTAAGATACTGTTCTGTAGTTAGTGATGTAGTTGGAAATCAGATACAATATCTCGATGTAATTTGCTCCAAGCCTCGACCGTGAAATCGAAAACGTAATGCTTGTAAAGAGCTTGTGAGGTAGTAGGAATGCAGGACCTATAATTGCGAATACTCTATGTGGGGTCATAAGGCCAGAGGGCATTGAGTACTTACTTACCTAGAATAGAATAGTAAGTTTAAACACAAAATAATTATAACATCTAGTCTAGTCTAATATTATGTACAAAATAATCCATGTGGATTATTTACATAATATTAGACTAGACTAGAACAATTTAAGATATTAACATTGATACGACAGTTCTATAGATCAGACAAGGTAAGTACTTAGTTGGCAACCGGCACGTATGAAAGTGGACGACGCAAAAGAAGTACTTACTATGTAAGAATCGTAGCAAGTGGCGTTCTGTTGTTCCTGCTCACCTCCATTGGAGAAAGGGGAAAGTTTATGTACGAGCATGTGTACCCCTTCGATATTAGTGTTTTCGATATTATTTTACTGTCATCCTGCTCTGTCCCACAGCTGGGCATGGGCCTCCCCCACTCCTTCCATCTTTCGTGGGAATATTAAAATTTCTGTCAAATCAATGTGTCAAACCAATTAAGCCATTCTGAAACAAACACTCATAGTAATATTATTATACATATTATGGTGTATATGTTACAACATACAGTAAACAACACACGAAAACAATGACCACTCTGATGCAAAACCTGAGCTAACAAAAAAAGTGACTAGTTCGAAGTGCCGGCTGGCGTTGATATTTTTTACAGCGTTGCCGATCCATCATCACACCATAGCTGCATAAACGCGTAGCCACTAGCCAGTACCTACGCTACACAGATATCTACATATGTCGGGCTCTCAATGTGATGGATGTTATTTTGGGTACACGTGGCGTTGCATCTAGTGAATATTCGGGAAAGTCATTTGAAGGTTACGATACGGTACGGTCGGTCGGTTATGGTATGGTTACACGCGTTTCCATTATTTCGGTGAAATCTTAAGTTAATTGCATTATAAGGTAAACGCTAACTTTCAGTAGTTAAATATCTGTATACACACATAATTTAAAAGGAAGACACGTTTTGTGCGCGTTTAAAACTTGAAAACTGCTTTTTTTCGTGATGCTTATTTCGTAATTCATAGATATTATACGCTCTGGCAACATTCTAGTTTTAATGGCGCGTAAACCGCTTTACATCTCAAAAGACGTTTTCTTTAAAGCCCAATTTATAACAGACTAGCTTCTGCCCGCGGCTTCGCCCGGGTGGCCTACTTGAAACAGATGACTTTTTTTTCAGAAACAAAAAGGGCGATGTTTGTTCACTAATGACTAATAAGAGGGCCGTTGAACATACGAACTGAAAATATCCCAAACAAAGCACTAAATTAATCTCTGGGATGAGAGTAACTGTATGTTTTCAACAGGACTCAAAGCGTGTGTGAAAAGATCTAATTAAGAGATAACCAGAAGTGGATAATAAATAATTAACTAATATTGTTTACAACGACATACTTTAACTACCGCAGTATCCTTGTAAACATTTTTTTTTCTTTCAGGTGCTAAAATCACCAGGCTGCTCCGGGGCTTACTCTAGATCAGGCCACGTATAACTGGCCGTGTGAAAAGCAATTCTCCCTTAAGTCAACCCCAGCAAATTAAGAGTTGGGCCTTGAGATTTATTTATGGTCATGGCAAAGCAGACTTTGAGGGGAAACTGCACTCTTTTGAAGTCGAAGGGGTAATTCGATGGTGTTATAGGAATCCTCGGAATAAAAACCTACTCCGCTCGGGAACAACCGGTCAGTACAGTTGCCTCGATAACATGTCGTTGCAATGTTTTCACTCGCAACCTGGTGCCATTGCATAATTTTGGCGGGTTTAAATTAGGTACACAGCAACATTACTGGAGCGCCAACTCTCAATTTAATATGTGAGTTGGCAGACTTCAATGGAGAAATTAAACCGGGTAATGTATGGCATCATCATTGTTTATCATTGAGTTCACTGGTTGATAACGATTTTCAACTGCTTTGAACGATCTCAAAAGAATTTAATTGATGATTGTGGCTTGGGCGTTTTTTGGTGTTAGTATGGCACGCTCGCACAACCATTCTGCAGGTTTATCGTGGATTTTATTCATATCTGGGTAGATTTTAACTATAAGCTCTTCTACAGTGGTCACAGCTGTACCTAACTCTGTAGGGAGAATTATTTTATTATCCACTTATGGGCCGTCGCCAGCTTTTGAGTTAGGGGTTGGGGGAGGCCAGAAGGATGAGGCAAAAAAAATCTAGGAACTAAAAGATAATGTAAACACTCCACTTCAGAAAAGTTGGCTTTTCTTTATTCCTTTACTTAGAAATAGATTTTACTTAATTGACTTACACCCACCCGTATCTATAAACCAGTCAAAGTGTTTTCTTGAGTAAATGTCATTTTTTAAGAGACGATTTTTATAATGTGGTTTAGTAATTGCTTAAAGTTACAACTGTTGAAAGATAGAATTCTTAGCGTTGCTTTCTTTGACGGTTCTTACTTCGTTCAAATTCTTGTCTATTATTACATTTTAAAAAATTGCACAAGTAATTACTTAAACTCAAGTAATTACTTTAACTTGACTGTAGATACGGATGTTAAGGGAACCAATTACAAGGCTCCAAGACCGAGCGAAGCGAGCCCAAAAATATTAACACCCTACCACGGACCGGTTAGAATTGTTTCAATCCTTCTTAAAGGAGTTATTTGGTCGACATATAGATCAAGTCAAATTCCAGAGGAAGTAGGCTGTAAGAGCACGAGAAAGTAGGCTGAAAGAACGAGCGCAGCGAGCTCGCAATTATTTTTAAACCCTTCCGTGGACAGGTTTAAATTGTCTCGATCATTCGCACAGGAGCCACTTGGTCGACTTATAGACCAAGTCAAAATTCAAGAGGAAGTAGGCTGCAAGAGCAAGCGAAACGAGCTCGACATTTTTTTTACACCTGCCTTCCTTGGACAGGTTAGAATTGTTTTGATCCTTCATACAAGAGTTACTTGGTCAACTTGAAGACAAATTCAAGATTTAAAAGAGCGTAGTCTGCAACAGCGACAGAAGCGAGCTCAAAAATTTAAAAACACTATAAGAATTATTTGGATCCTTCATACAGGAGTTACTTATCTGCTTTTGAATTTCTTTTGAATCTTATCTTATAGACAAAGAGAAGATTCAAAAGAAAGTAGACTGCTAAAGCGAGTGAAGCGAGCATCAAAATGTCCACATGCTCCATTTTTTGCATCCAATGTATGAAATATTTATTTTATCATCTGTTCATATCGCTCGATCATGCGAAAATCTAATAGGAGTGCCAATCCAGAGGCAGAAAAAGGAGCCTCTGTGATAAAAGCTTTTTCGCAAGAGTAAAGAACGCACTAAAGTACGGACCACGCGCGTTAGTTCAAAGACAACGGCCTGTTTGTAGAAGTACTAAGATTACTCAGAGGTTCATTTTTGGCTTTAGAAAATACAAAATACTCACACGAGTGTGGTTTTACTGTACGCTACAATTTATTACGGACTTACTAATTCTGTGGCATCAGGCAGGAAGATTTTTTACTTGAAAAAAATCCTGAGCAATTAGGGGGGCGAGGGGCAGCTGCCCATCTCGTCCCCACCCCCTGGCGACGCCCATGCTTCAGGCATTTCCGTAAATGAAAATTATTATTACAAATTTCTCCTGGGTTATTACAATTACTCACTGAACGAACAGATTTAGATGTTAGTGCGTAAAGTATAATAATAGGAATGTGCCCAGTCTACGTGATTTTCGAAGCCCTATTTGACTCTGTTGCGGGATGATTTTGGAAACACAAAATAAATACACGTGTCTTATAATTTTAATTGAAGAGTGTGTTCACCAATTTTCGAGTCAATCGACCCAGAGAATATAAAGTTTCACGGAAAATTTAACCACCCATTTCACCCTGTAAGGGGTGGAATTTCGAAAAACCCTTTCTTAGTGGATACCTACTCTTTAAAATGAATACACCCTCCAAATTTCATGACTTTAAGACCAGCGGTTTAGGCTGTGCGTTGATATATCAGTCAGTCAGTCCGGACTTTGAATTTTATATTGGGGGATGATTTTGGAAAAACTCTGATCCACTTTTCTCAAAATTTTAACTGAAGAGTATGTACACAAATTTTCAAGTCAATCGACCCAAAGAATAAAAAGTTTCACAGAAAATTAAACCCCCCGTTTTACCAACTTCGAGGTGGAATTTCGATAAACCCTTTCTTGGTGGAGACCTACTCTTCACAAAGAATACACCCTGCAAATTTTCATGTCTCTAGAACCAGCGGTCTGGGCTGTGCGTTGATATATGAGTCAGTCAGTCAGGAGAACAGACAATTTAAATATATTTCGTAACTTATAAATAATATAATTCCGGGATTTCACACGGAGGTATTAAGCAAAATAAACTCTAGCTATTCCGATCTCTGACTTTTGAGATTGGATAAAAGAAACAAGGGCATTCCAAAAGCGCGCTGGATGGACGATATCCTCATATTTGCGGGAAATGCTTGGATAAGGGACGCACAGGACCGAGAAGTACTTTATACAAGGACAGGACATCATTCTGAACAAAATCAGCTGTTCCATACATTTTGTAGGAAACAGCTGTTTTTTTTTTAATAACCTGGCGGGTTTCAGAAGGATGTACGAACTACGTGGTAACCGTGAAAGCGTCGGTGTCCCGTCCATCCTGTATATGTATAGTCCTCTTTACCGATTTCGGTAACGGCGACCCTTTGAAGCTATTGTCTTGCGTGTATCCTTATATTCAGACTGGCTAGACCGAATTTGCTTTTATATACCCGGTCACCACTAAAGCAGTAGAGTTGTCCGGTGGAGTTACAGGTGTAAGTATAGGAGGGTCTCTCTTTACGTATTTGACACTTTTCGTTCAATGCAACGAGTCGCTGTTTTCGAATGTATAATTATGAATTCCAAATTTTTGTAGAATTCATTCATTTCAGCATTCGAATTTAGAATATAAACTGTTCAATTAAGAACAGATTTCAAAAATATTACAACAGGATAGGTTCTCAGTATCGTCTACGTACTACATACTTTATACGTTCCCTTAGCCACAGATAATATAATACTTTAGCCTACTGTGGGGCATTGAGGCGCCGCCGGTAGACATGAATCTCGAGTAAGCAAACGATAACGCGATCTAATTCGATGCCCACGCCATCTAGTTGCAACACGCACATTAACCCAGCATCCCTTGGCACAAAATGGATACAGACAGAATGCCAACTCTCCATACAAATTGTAAAAGTTTAAGATGTTGTTTTTATATTAATAATTACGAATGTTGACAATGTATGTTACTTTAGTTTATTTTAAACTTAGTAAAACAAAAGAGGGTGGATTTTAAACAAAATGATGAACTTAGTTACAAGCGTTTGTGTTATTGCTATTAGTAATATTTTGAATATTTTTTCAAAATGCAAGGTAATATAACTATTGAAACCAGGGCAAACATTGTCTCCTTGCATAGAAATGGACTTACTATTATGTAAATATCTCGGTTTTCCAATGCAACCAGCTTACGTGTAACTTTTTTTTTAATTATTTGAATTACGGAAGCATTTTAATACGAGGCGGGTTTCTTAATAACGCGGTTTGTGCACCCCGGAGCGTCGCGATTCTTTGGATTATAATTAACGACGGCTACAGACTTTCATGAAACAGTTCTATATACATATCTGTACCCGGAATTCTAGCACTGAATGATATGAAAGAGAAAGGAGTAAATGATGCCGTGACGTCAGGAGAGAATGGAAGAAGAAAACGTGTTGCACCGACACAAGGACAGGAAGATGATGATGAATTCTAACTCTGAAGGTGATTTTGTTTTTTTTTTTCATTTTTGTCTGTCTGTTTGGTCCGGCTAATCTCCGAAACGGCTAGACCGATTTTAATAGGACTTTTACTGACAGATAGCCGATGTTATAACGAGTAACTTGGACTATTTTTATTTCAGGACAAGGAATTAGGGTTCCGTGCAAATAAATGAAAACTCGTTGAAATTGTTACCACAATTCGTTTCACACAGGGAAGTAATATTTTTATAATATTTTTACGCGAGCGAAGGTCGCAGGTAACAGTTAGTAAGTATTATGTAAACAGTGTTTAAATGAAACGCAAATTACAGTGAATACGGTATCTTACTTAAGCAATTGGTCCTGTCATGGTAAAAGGACCATTGCAGTTCCCTTGTTCGCTTTAGGACAGATTCGCTTACGGCAGAAGTAGTCAGCTGGATATATCACTGTACTTATTAATAAAACATTAAACAAGTAACAAAAATGCAATTTATTTATTTATCTTACGATACATGTGTACCTATTTATTATCTTCTATTCAGCCTGCTCAAGCGTTCTACACATTCCAGAACTGAAATTTCGTTTCGCAGTGCACTGGTAATAATCGTGTAAATTTTCGTCTTTCTCCTTTAATTTTAAACTACGCTGTTTTCCTTCACAATAGGTTTCTACACTTTTTAAATTTATAATTTGATATTTCGCTTCCTTTTTCAGTAATTGTATGAACCGATACAACGCCGGTTTCAAAGGAATTCTGCTTTTAAAGCGGCCATGCTACCCTTCAACTGGGTTATTAGTTCTGAATACTTCTTTGTAGCAACTAAATGTATCAGTAGTAAATAATCCCATCCCTTGCTTTGAGAAATAGTCCCTGAATGCTGAATATTCTTCGGAATCATTCACTGATTCTTGAATAGCCAAGATAGCTTCAGGGATCAAAATAGGTGGCAACAATGCCAATTGCATGTACATTTGTGTACCACCATCAACCATTTTACGGGCTTAGATTTTGGCTTTTTTTGAGAGCGCTTTCCAATAGTGGTAGAAGCAACCGGTAAATTTGGCATTGAGATATACGGTTTTAACTGCTTGAATGACTGCTAACTCGTAATCACATCTATACTGCTCTATATGTACTGAAAAATGATCCCGCAATATAGTAAATAGTCTTTCGTAAGAAGCTTATGTTTTATTAGGTAAGAGTATATAAATTAAGGGAACATTTACGGTTTCATTGTTTTGTGAAGCATTAATATGTAACGTGTATAATTGATAGAAGATCCTGGGAACCACTTTGAAGGTACCGTCATAGTAATAGCATTTGTACTTTTGAAAGGACATTGCTCTGCGCCCATACATTGTTCGCCCTGGAACCAAGAGCATCGGAAAATTATGTGTTGTATTATCGATCATTAGAAAACTCCTATATGATCTTATTTTAATAGCGGACTAGCTGCAGAATAGATTTATTTTAAAAAAAGTATCAGATTTTGAGGTTATAAGCGAACCGTATCAAATTAAAAACGAATATTAGGTAGGTATAGTTTTTCATAGCCAAGTCGTAAAATGCAATATAGTCCCGAAAGTCATCAAAACACACCGATACAATACAAAGAGCAAGCGACGCTAATGTAATTACAATGAGAGCACAGGCAAAATGCAGGCAAAGCACAGGCGACTGACAGGACAATGACAACAAGTGACCATTTAGTGACGTCAAAAATAGGCATGACAAAAACGAAACGATTTATCGATGATTTACGCCAGACGTTACAAACTATAACGTCAACTTTTGTCAAACCATAATAGAAGATAATACCAATATGACAAAGTTACTTATAATAATAACACTCTTCTGTACTTGTAACATAAAAACATCTATATCTAGTCAGCAATATTGTTTTTTAGAGAAAACATTTACCTACAATGTATTCAGTAATAATAAGTATTTTTTACCCGACTGGGGCGAAGCCCAAAAGAAGGGTTATTTTTCTTAAATTGTCGTAAATAATCGTTTAGTTAGGAGTAAACCACACACACGAAAAAAACGATTATTAAAAAAACCCTGAAAAATGATTCTGATGAAATATATAGCTTTTGTTCACTTCAGCATTATTCTAACTTCTTTTTCGAATCGAGTATGAGCTCATTAATAAAGTATATTTAGTAGGTTTTTTTTTTTAAATTATACTTAAGGAATACAACAGTTAATTAAAAATTCAATCGATCGATTGCAATCGATTGGGCATCCCTAATCTTTAGCGACACGACGTGACGTTTGGCGAAGATGGCGGCGATTAATGTTATAGTCTCGTAAAATACTTTTAATGTTCATTTTGGCATACAGCTAGTCCGTGTTACAAAAGTATTTGCAAGTAATATAATAAAATAGTCAATTAATTATCGTGTACTCCGATACTTCTTGTTGGCCAGGGCCATTCTGGACATTCTCCTTTGGTCTTCGCTAACGGTGTGCTAAAAAGCAAAATTTTCTGCTTTGTCCCGTCGTCAAACAAGAAAAAATATTACACAAGACTATGGGATAACTTGAGATCTTTTAGATCTTTACAAGTAGTTTTATCCAAATTTAAGTAAGCCCCGTCTATCTCTATACAAAACATCTTTTTTACTCTTTAAATGTCGGTATATCGTCTTCCCGTAGCGCACATTCGGCATTTTCAATAAAATCCTCAAATATTTTTGGTATTGGCTCAAGGCTTGTACATACATTTTTCTTACATTCATCGATTAAGCCATCTACTATAGAGTGTGTAGGCTCCTTCACTATTTTATTTCCTTCATCCAGAGTAACAGAAGTATTGCAGTCCATTTTATTAAAATATCTCCAATTTGTAGGTACTGCCATTTGTATTTTTTTTGCGTAATTATAGCGGAAACCAGCGTGCAGTAAAACGGGCTTACCTTTTCGACCCGATATGAATTTAATCCCGCTGCTCGTAGTGGGCAAATCCATTGTAATTTCTACACTCCTTTTTAAATTATTAATACTTATTTTACTGCCTAAAAAATCAGCAATAAATCAATCATAGCACCTACATACTTATGACAATGTCATCTAATAAAATAAATATATGTACAATGACCATTAACGTGATATTGACAGGAAATTTAAAGGAGTTTTTTGTGCTTGACAACCTACCTATAATTAGCAAGGAAAACTACGTGAAGACTATTTCAACATGACTGTACAATTTCTGCCGTAAAGCGAATCTGTCCTAAAGCGAACAAGGGTTGCAGTCGCACAAAACTTATTAAAAGAATACACAATAGACGTTACTAAAGGTGCAGTTTTTGAACAAAGGTGGCAGGTTTCTTAATTGTAAAAAGCCAAAGCTTGTAAACAATGGAGGGAAACAAAAAATTCCTTTTCATTTTAATAAAACTAAATTCTCACTGAATGCGCTTAAGTTTCCCAAGATGAAAACTTGTTGTGCGCGTTCCGCCTTCGGCTCGTGTACTGTTTCATTCAAGGTAAAGTTCATCTAAATTATAATGAATTTCCACTTGTTCAGTTTTGCAAAGACTTTTCGACATAATACATTATTTTGCTTTTTCCATCAAGGAGAAGTGTATCTTGAGTACTTACCTACATAAACAATTGTTCGTTGCCTCGTTTAAATTATTCACTTAGGTACTACCCCGCATAAAATGCATTAAGAGGGTAGGTAATTATTAAAATCTCTGAGTAAAATACATTCAACAAAAGAAAAATCATGCTTTGTAAATTCAATATTAGACAAGTTGTGTTCCCTTGTCTAATAAATTATGCTAATAATGACTCGATTTCCTAAAAAAAAGTATTTTGTATGGCGCTGTCTTCTCACTACACAGCCGTGTACAAACCGCTGTAATGTGTGAGCTTCCTTCGCCTATCACTTTTCCTCGCATGCCTTGGGCTAAAGCACCTTCTTTCTGCCTGGCTGGGAAACGCACACTTCGCAAGGGGTTTACAGAAATTCTTCCTGAAACTCACGGACGCCTCCTTTGCGTTTATTTCAGGGTTCCAAGCTGCCGCTGGCCTTCACTTTCGCCTCTACGAATGTGGGTGCGCTATCCGCATTCTCCACCATTTGGTCCAGCCTGACATACTACACCGCCCTGCTTTGCTTGACGGAGCCTTAGCGAGTGTTGCGAGAAACTACTGCCTGCCAAACTCCAATCAGTGGCCCTGGGGACATGTGACCGCCCCCTGCCCAGGCCATCACCTTGCGCCGGAGACTGCGTGAGTCATCTACGGTGTCTACTAAAGGACATGGCCCAGGGCAGTACCTATTCACCTCAACAAAGACCATTGAAAGATCTAAGAGTTTGGAACCGACCCCATAAGATGATTAAATGTGCTGTAAGAGGGATCCTTTTTCAGCTTAAGAAGTACCTACCTTGCCGCACCTTCAAGGTCTAACTGAAATTGAAAATTTTAATTGGAAGTGTTCATGTAATAGAAGAAGTGCAATTCCATTAAACCGGGTATTGTTTACGGCAGACTTTCTCTATTACCAGTCTTTGTTTAACAGAAAAGCTTCGTTTGTTTGTACATAACACAATTGTTGTGCACAAACAACCGAAGCTTTTCTGCTCCTCCTATCTACTTTCATTCATTTAAATATTTTATTATTGGCTCAACTCCAAGACTTAATGCTATTGGTTGTTTTATTTAAATCTATCAAACGTTGGTAATACGACAATTCAAACCGTGTGCCGATCGATTATTTTAAATATTTTATGTGGACTACGCTTGTTCTAGCCGTCCTGCTATGCATTTCTACGACATTTCCGATAATTACGAAGCCATAGTTAAGTAATAGTCATTCAAGACGTTGAAACGACGAACCTAACCATCGATAATTACAGTTAGCGAGTCACGCAATCAAATTGACTTTCTGAAGAAACTCCAATTTAAACCTTCTTAACTTTCGTTTCAAATTACTTTAAAATAAAAAATGTTCAATAATATATTAACTAATGAACGCCTGTAATCCCCGAAGGGATAGGCAGAGGTGTGCCTAATACACCCACATTTTACCAGTTATGTTTTAAGTCCCATATAATAGGGGGCGAGCCTGTTGCCATCAACCAGGTACAAATCAATAAATCAGTCAATCAAATCACCAGACTCGGAATACCCCAATACCATTCTGCCCGACCTGCGAAACGAACCCAGGACCTCATGCTTAGCAGACTTCCTTGCGGCCACTAGACCATAAGTTGTGCCCAAGGAGTGCCAACGGGACCCTATTACTAAGGCTCCGCTGTCTGTCCATCCACCGTCCAGAAGATTTTGAATTGAAATTTTGAACTGTAATAGGTAGACACTAAACTTGTGAATTTCACAGAATGTGTATTACTCTGGAAGCGAAACAACAAATAAAGTAAAAATGCAAGAAACGTGTTATTTTTCATCGTTTTATACACCTTTCGTGAGCGAGTCCGACTCGCACTTACGCGGAGTTTTTTTTCATACTTAACTCCTATAAATAGGCTTTCGTATGCAAGTTCTATGGATTCAACCACAATTTTGTCAGACAGCTTACGATGATGCGACCACACGGTGGTGCAAGCTTGCTGGGTATTATAATTACAACTTTTACTTTAATTATAAGTTCCGTAACGGAACGCTCTCAAATGCCACGTGGGTGTAAGTCTGATGCAAATTTAAACGCCACAGTGAGAGCCAGTTATAAGTTTGGCATCCGGTCTCTGGCCACTAGAAACCAGAAATAGGGATAATATTATTATATCGATATCCTGCCCTATAAATGCGTGGAGTGTTTACGGCTAATTTATATTGAATGGTTCGCCGTACATGCATGGCGTGTAGGCCAACAGACAATCATCTAGGTCATACCACTGCGGTAACTTTGAAATACCCTAAATATTCATCACTGAGTTCGTTCACACACGCTTCGGCTGCCGGGTATCCGGCATAAACGTTTTCACACGTACGTACCGGCGAAACTCTTTTCATCCATTCTGACTGCAGGGTAAAAGATGCCCGGTCTCCAACAGCGAACCGTAACGGTAAGTATGAACCGACATGCACCTTCCCTCCGGCTATCCGGCGGCGGTAAGGCGTGCAAAGCCTTTAACAGTTTCGTGACCAGAAGCATGACTAACTGACAGCTAATAGGTTCCGATATCCAGATTTCAAGAGTTCTTGTAATTGCCACATAGTCCACCGATAAATAAATGCATTTATAGGTGAATTTTAGATTACTTTTATGGTCTTAGCTGATCATTACTGGCTAAAGTATTCAAAAGCATTCGTTGTAAACTGACCAGTAATAGTGCATGGATATTTAACCACACCTCCCCTTTAGGCTCGTGGGGTAAATTTATTATAGTCTATGTTTTAATTTTAAACTCCTTAAACAAAAGAGTTTCGATGAGTTTTGCTATTAATCTATTTTGTTTTCGCCTTTGAAGTTAGTACAAATGCTAGAAAATGTGACGCCGACAGCTTATACTCGTACAGTCAGAATTATGACCAGTTTTAGGGTTCAGTTGCCAAATGACAAAAATGAAACTCACACATGTAAGTGAGGATTGAAAAACATGTTTTCTGAGTATACAACTATGTGGGGTGTCTATCGACAGCTCTTAAAAATTTATATCGAGGTTTCCAAATTTTAAATTCAATGGTTGATGAGATATTCGCTTCTAAAGTCGTTAAATTGTGTGAGTATCCCCCTCCCCCTAATTTTTAAAGTAAGAGGAGGAAAATTCTGAAAAAAAGTGTGGATTAGTAGAACGTAAAAAAAAATTGGTTTGAATAAGATTTGATATAAACTTTTTGAGATATGGGACCTTTTCGTGAAATTACATCAGTAGCTTTATTTTTCATTAATATACAAGGTGGTAGAAACACCGACGCTAAAACTGTTACCACGTAATCAGTAGGTACTACGAGTATAGTGGGCCACCCTCATGCCTTTCCAACTCTCCTGGTGTTTTGCCTTCTTTAGCCAATCAGTCAGGAACGAGTATAAAAATATATATATACAGTCTCATTACCGAAGAATATGGATGATGCATTCGATATGTTCTCAACAAAGTACGAGAGGATCATCCAGGTCGTCAAGTTCTGGATCGGTTCATTTGAGTGTTCTTAAAGAGTAAAGAGCCTTAAGGCTCTCACCTTGTTTCCTTGTTGATTTTATTGCTATTATGGCACGTATTCTGCAACTGCACTATAAATTAGTATCCACGTGTAAGTTTTGTGAAATACTTGTGTAACAGAGTTTAGGTACTTATTGCCACCGAATTTTCCCATTTTTATTTATTTCTTATCCCTATGCCGTTCTACCGTTTTGTCCAAACTTTACTGCGGACCTTTTTCAGAGGGAAAGTACATAATATTATAAATGTTAAACTCCCCGACCCTATGCTTGTATTGTTATTGCGAAAGCCAATCTGTATTCTTTAGTATTTCGTCGCTTGATCTTTATGAAAGGAACGAAATATACCATTCAGATTGCTCTGTGTTTGCAAACTGTGAAATTAAAGAATGAGACATTCTTTTAATCTGTTTGAATAACCTACAGAAGTTTAAAAATGAAGACAAGTACTTTTACTTTACAAAATAATAGAACAAATGATGTCCGAAGAAAAACTAAACAATGTAAAACAAAGAAATGTCAACAAAAAATTGTGTAGAACATGCGATATAGGGGCTAGTACTAGCTCGTTAGACTGACCTGATACTGTTTTGTCCCACAACACTTTCTAATTTCCAATATCAGAAAGAAAAAAGGACGACTAATAAAAATATAATAAATAAAAATTGCATCATAAAAATAAAGACACTTCGAAACAGCAAATAACAAATAACCATTAGAATGAAGTACCTAGGCAGAACGTCCGATCCTGGACTATTTTTTATTCCCATGCTTTTTAGTAAAACCTTATTAGCTAGCTACTCACGCTTTGGCTATAAACAGAAAAACAAGTATTGAAATGCACTGAATTGAAAGTATCACTAATTGGATTTTTCCTCACCCAGTTTACAAGAACACAACAACATTATTGCTTGAAAACTTTCGAATAAATAATGTTAATGTAAAGTACAACACGCCGCTATATGCATACATAGGGTTCACAATGTATCATGGCCGCACGGAACGACAGCTAGTATTCAAATTTTGCCCCCGCATCCTTAGCCTAGATCGTTCTATACCAATTGGGCACCCATGAAATATGCTTCAAAGAAGAATCCTGACGAGTATAGATGCCGTCTATACCCCACAGCAACTTTTTGGCTTGTTCGAAAACACGTGGGCGACAATTCCTCAAAGTGATTTTGATGAACTGATATTAAGCAGGCCAACTCGCTGCGATTTTGTGATTCGCGTTAATGGTGAAAACACACGACCATAATTTTTTTTTACCTAACAAGTAAAATTTAGATAATCTTCATTTATGCCCATTTTCGCCATTTAATTGACGCCGTTAACTTGGGTTAATTTCCGTTAATTTGCAAAAACTTTAATATTTCTTAATGAACACAAGATATTAGTTGTTAACTTAAAGATAGGAATTTAAGTACAAAGCCAACCTGAAAGACTAGATATGGTAAATATTGCTGGGATATTTTTTTATTGCATTTATTGATCCGTAGGCACTTTTCATGTATATGTAAAAAACACTTTGAAGTTAAAGAAGAAGGGGCAATTTCGGGTCTTGGGCCCAGTGTTGTAGCACTTTCTAGCCTATCTTAAAGTAAACAAGATGCAGCACTTCTAAACTACCAATTTTATTACCACTATTGATGGAACATAATCATTGTATTTACCATATTATACACATCTATACTAATAGTATTTTAAAGAGGAAAGATTTTTCCTTATTATATGTCGCCCATTCAAAAAAAACGTTCGAAATTATTTCCCGAAAAGTGTATTTACATTATCTATTATTCTTCATCGCATCCTAAACATACAATGCGTCTCTCGATAGGAAATGAGGAGGTTAACTTTCTTGTACAGTTCTTGAAAATATAGAGTGAAAATTCTATTCGATTCAAAATCGTCAAAATAAAGTCGCATTCGGGTCTGTCTGTTTCACCGCTTAATCCTGTGAAACTACTCAATGGATATTGATACAGTTTACCAACACAATAATTTAGATAATTAATTATAATTCCTGAAGGTTTTTACATATTTACATAATCAAACTGAGGCCATCATACCTGTGCCAAAGCAGGAGCGGGCCGCCAGTTATTTTTATATTTCTGTGTATTACTCTGTAGGTGAAGAAACGTTTGTACTCACATCCCAGTCCGCTCCTGGCCAACGTTCTTCAGAGTGTCCAGCATCAGGGCCGCGTGCTTCCTGTCTTCAAGCAGTGCATCTCGCTTATCGCTGTTGAGAGCCAGCGCCATCAACAGCCGCCCTGACTGGTAACTTTGTTCTTTCAGCCTTCACACAAAAAATCAATGAACCTTTGTATGCATAGTTAATTGCTGACAGTCAGAATACCGGCACGAACTCGCTCTCAACTAGGTTGTCGCAGTTAACAAAGAAAAATTCGTTCAGCGGCGCTCGCTAGGCGGGCATATTATACTAGCTGAGACTCTCGCTTGGTACATAAGCATACCAGAATGTGACAACACGGTTTATTTGGCAATCGCCCGCCGCACACGCACACCCGCCTATAGCTCAGGGACCAAGCTCACTCGCTGCTCGACAATTCGTTTCTAGTCTCTAGCTCTATTCGCTACTTATCGGCTATAGGGTACACTTACCTCAAAATAATTTGATCGAATGAGGAGACAAGAGTAGACTTTTGTAATTTTTTGCAAATATTCATAATATCCTCGAGTTCCCCGTGCATGGATTGTTGGCTTCCGGCGTCATCATCTTCGTATAAATCATCAAGATTAGTGGCTTCCTGTTAAAATATCCTACTTAAATTAAATTACTTTATTATACCTTAGGAAGGCCCGACATGCTTGCCGGAAAGGTATCTAACATTAATATATCCTTAAGATTTTGTATTGTATTATATTGTATTGTATAGCGGGCCGGTGTCCGCAACTCCACGACCAACGCGCGTATTTTGCGTACGGTATACGGTATCCATAAGATAATAATAATGTTATTTTTTGATTCCAGATTCCAGATGTAGAAATTGTTACAGTCAGCCCTAAAAAGATGTAAACACGGACCGGTTACCATTACGTAAACAATATTATTTGTTCCATGACATTGTATGTTACAAAACATATTTTACAATTTAAAACTTTTATGTGTGTTGATTATCTTGTTTTGGACAAGGGCTGTTAATATAATGTTTGTGGAATGAATTTATTGTTTACTATGTTTTGTAGCATTACATTGTATTGTATTGTACTGACAATGTAATGGTTATTTGTCCGAATGTCCCCGTTTAATCTTTTTTTTTTAAAGATCGATCAAAGAAACACAAATTAAATAATCACCTGGAGTTGATATGTCAAATTCGGGTGATTAAGTACTGTGTTCGTAATGATATCTAAGTAGAGTTTAATTTAGCTTTTGACTCCGAACGTAATATAAAGTGGGTGAATTTTCGTGTCACGTTGGTTGCACTGAGCAACGGAAGTTAAAAACAATGTACCCAACAAAAAAGTGCCACGAAAATCAATCCACTATTAACTTTATTCGGTGTATTTAGGGCCTGTAAAAATGGAACAGAATTTGTATCAAATTTCCTGCCAAGTATATTAACGGGCACTTAATCTTAGCTGCTGAAATAGGTCCTTAATCTAATTGCATTTGAACTCCTTGATTCAAAAACTACTAATATAATCTATTTGTAAAAAAACATGGATTTGAAAAAAATAACATTTTCTAAACTGGAAGTCGACGTGACTCGATGAACAACGTTAAACGCAGAATGTGAACCGTTTCATTTTCGTAAGAAGCTTACGTCCTATTTACCTCTTTCCTTATAAGATTGGGGAACGAGTCTGTCAAGTAAGCCACTTCACGCCGAGCCAACTTGAGTGTTCTCTCCCTCTCTTTCATATTTGCTTTGATTTCTCTCTCTAATTTATTGTATTCAAATTTTCTATCGTCAAGGTATTCCATGGCGAGCTGCCCCATCTCGGTGGCACCCATGAGGCATTTGCCTTGCGCACGACAGTCCAGTTTCAATGCCTCCAAAACGACGGTGAAGTATGACGAATCCTACAAAAGACTTGGAATCAAATTTCGATCTAAATTATAACGACTTCTATGATGATGACACTCGCTAATCGCCTCATGGGAGGACATCGCTGTCGAGGTAGATCGTGGTGAAGGTGGTGTGACGGTCTGATTTTTTTGTAGAGATAACGTGGCCAGAGATCGCACAAGAGAGAGAAGTTTGGAAGGAGAAAGTGGAGGCCAGCAGTGGGACAAAAAACATCCTAAAAATCGAATCAAATAAATAAAGTGTCGGTTTGTAATTTCAAAATAACAGCTATTTATATGAAAGTATAATAAGAAAGTATAGACGGCGAACTTTTTTTTGTTCTGGACCATATCTAGGAAACTTCTAGCTACGGAGACATTTTTTTCTAGTTTTTAAGGTTACAACTTTACTTTAATTACCTCCATGACCCGTTTTCTATTAAATGGATCCATCAGCACAATGCTTTGAGCACGTTTAATTGAGTTTTACCGTAAAACGTGATTTTTCACCTCAAAATAAAAGTCGTTTCCCAGCAATAATTTTTACATAGGGTTATTTAGTTTGATGTACAGAATGCTTGGTTGACGGTTTCGTTTAGGGTCCATTTACACCTTTTATAAGGTACCTACCTATAAAAAATGTTTTTTGTCGGTCTGTCGCATCGCTTGTTACCTAGCGCAAACGCCTTTGTGGCCTTTTAGCAACACCCACAAGAAGAGATTGGGTGGACTAATTATTACTGGGAACCAAACGTCTGTTTGTTCCGACTAATCTCCGAAACGGCTGGACCAATTTTGATGGGACTTTTACTGGCAAATAACTGATGTTAAAAGGGGGAAAATCCGAATAAAAGAGGGAAGTAATATTTTTATAATAATTTCACGCGGACGAAGGTCGCGGGCACCTGCTAGTTATTAAATATATGTATATATATATATATATATTTATTTTTGTCAAGTAGGTCACGGGTGTTCATAAATAAAAAAAATAGATATCAATAACGCTTCGAATTTTCAATCAAAAACGATTTTAAAGTAAATGATTCTAGAAAATTTAAATAACACCCCTCAAAAAGCACAAGGTAGCTACAGACGTATAAGAAGTAGCTAATTAGAGAGAAATAGGTACCTATCCAATTAAGGAAATATATACCTAAGAGTAGGTGTGGGCGGCAGCTGGTGGTGGGCCCTGTTGATTACACAACACTATTTCATTTATCCTTTTGTTATTATTTTTGGACATGTGAATAATTCGTATTCCTATATTTTCTGCGTGGGCTACACGAAACCTTTCAACCAATAAACGCGATTCCGTTTCATTTTAACAACTGACATTCTCGATTCAGAAAACATGCAGTTTTATTTGAATAATTGGAAAACGTTTTCTACTACGCAAATTATTATGATGATCGATGTAATTTCGAGTAACTGACGAAACGTCCACTTTCATTACGGTTTGTTTAAGGTGGAATCGCCAGGATAGCTCGCGAAATTCAAATTTTCTTACGTTTTTTGCAATTTGCCGGTCATTGTCAGATTGGTCATGCTGTACATTGAACAAAATATTATTCGCGGCTGTAATAGGTATTTAGTTACAGAATTATAATCATTAAAATCATCAATACAACTCTCAAAATTCATACAACCCCATTGAATGACTTAATAATGAAATAGTTATGCAATGGGGTTGTATGAACTTTGAGGATGAATGATTATAATTCTGTAACTAAATACCTATTACATCCGCGAATCATATTTTGTTCAATGTACAGCCTGACAATGACCGGCAAATTGCAAAAAACGTAAGAAAATTTGAATTTCGCGGGCTATCCTGGCGCTTCCACCTTAACGCGTTGAAGTGTTTTATTAACATTTATAACATAAGATCTGGGAACTCTAGAAACATTGAACATCGAATACAAGGTAATAGTTTGTGCATCGATATACCTTGTGTATTATGTGTCTGACAATAATTAATTTCTATAAATAGGAAATCCCTACTTCTAACTTATCAATAGGTACTAATATTATTTATAAAATAAACTATTAATATAAATACGAAAGCAAAAAACTTTTTTGCAAAAAAAAACCGACTTTCAAAAAAAACACTAAAAAAGTGGAAAATAACTTTACTTTCGGAAGTCGGTGACTATTGTTTGTTTCATTGACTTTTTTGCCACCGACTTCCGAAAGTAAAGTTATTTTCCACTTTTTTAGTGTTTTTTTTGGAAGTCGGTTTTTTTTTGCAAAAAAGTTTTTATTTTACCCTTTTTAGTTATCGTATCACACACAAATCCTTGTCAAGTATCAATTTCGCAATTTCTTTTCCTTGGATGACATTTTTTCCAGTTATTTTGATTTCAAAACCAAACTGCTGAACCGATTTTGATGAAATTTCTATGGGACCAATCGGAAAGTAAATCCATTCAGATAAAAGAAGAATTTTTCAAATCGGTTCATAAATGACGGAGATATGAGGTAACAAACACAAAAAAAAAATAAAAAACGTACAACCGAATTGAGAACCTCCTCCTTTTTTTGAAGTCGGTTAAAAAGTAAAGGACATAGATAGGACATGAGCTCTTCTGTCTCAAAATATAATCTTGAAGGGGGTGCAATAGGGGGTTGAAAGTTTCTATGGGCAATCCATAAATTCTCAAGGAAATAGGATAAAGGATCTGAAAATTCATATTGAGGGTCTTGGTAAGAAATCAACTTTTTCAAAATCATAGATCCCCAGGCAAAGTATGGGGTTAAAATTATGAGGTATTAATTAGATGCCCTCCCTATGTATACTCTATGGATCCTTACAAAAATTAATTATGCTATCACCAAGCTAATTTTATGTAGATAATATTTGCCGTTCACATCATACAATTTAGATACACAGTTTTCGAAATAATTTAAAATTTACAAAAAGTTATTCGTCTAGGAATTGTTGGGGGCTCACGTGAATCATTAAGGCGACGACCGTTCATTCTAGTAGTACACTTTCTTTGTCATTGTTAATTTATCAATGTTTTAATTGAATTCCTTCAATTTAAACAAGATAGATTCAAACCTTTCTTTTAAATTTCACGTGGGCGTTTTCGATGTCATTCGAACATTACACCTTTTTTGTCAAATTGCTCGTTGTTTATAATTTTGTTTCATTTTGGACTATATCTTTTATAAAGGCTAGGTAGATGATGATAATGATCTATTTGTAGCAGCTAGGTATTCAGAGAAGGCGGCAGCACTCCATCGCCACACGGTGAATGAATCCCAGTCAAGTACCTTTGCCATTGAGATAACGAGCTTCCGATAGATATCCTACGGTATAGTTTCAAAAATAACTGTGTTTGATGTACGACTCCGGCAATTTTGCATGTTACCGTTCTTATGATCGTATGGCATTATTTTACAACCTCTCCGTCAACATGATTAGTCAGTTTTAATTCAAGGACTTGACGATCTTACACGATGTATTCCTTAACTGTGTTTTTTTTATTCGAAATAAATAGCATAAGTCCATAAAAGTATTCGTCTGCCGACTGATAATTCTCTATATTTCCTGTAATACGCGTCTTTTAAGTGTAATAAACATTTTTGTACATTGAAACTGACGAAAAACCAACCGACTACCTCATGGGATCTTCTTGTTTTAAATGTAATAAGCATTTAAAGCAATGATAATATTTACCTTCTTTAGAATATCTAGAATTTTCTTATACATGACTTTGATGGCAAGCGCTGCGTTTTTCTTGATATTAGCGCGCTGCACCCAGTTGGCCACAGCTTGTTCCTTCTTCTCTGGGGGAAGTTTGCCCCCCATTTCAAATATGACTCGATCGCGCATCTCGGCCGCCTCCAACTATGAAAGTACGACGATACGTCAATAACATGTCAAAACAAAAAATGTGTAGAATCTTCACGTGGGAGACTAATTGATAATTGGAACATTAATAATCATGGAAGGACTCATCTTCGAAAATCCACAAACCTCGTGTCTGTTATGTCCTGCTAGAAGCCAGTTTACCAGAGTCCCATACCTACTGTTGTTATGAACCAGGTTTTCTTAAAATATTTTTTTTAATGAACATAACCTGATGTTTTGTTTGTTGCTTGCGTATGGTTGAATATGTATAAGAATATGAGCGATATAGCTAAATACATATAAGCAAAGCCGAAGGAAACGGCTAATAAAAATAAATGTAGCTGAGATATATTTATGGAGCGTTCAAGTTCTCATCTCGGACGGCCTACGCTCCGCTCAAACGACCCAAACTAATCAATTATTCATTCAACAGTTCCCGAAATAAACATTTGGGCTGCACTGCCCGCCCCGCATTCATACTATCAATAAAAATAATAGTACAACATTTAGTCTAGGATACGAGAAGTTTCTAGAAATGCTGATGCAGGGTAAAATAATTTCATAAAATTACGACACAATCAAACCGAGACATTTTTCGTCATTTTTTATACGTTCAACCTGTACCTACCCCGCTTCGCTAGCGAGATTGCCCTGCGAAGCTTGTTAATTACTTATTTATTCAGTAGGTCACACGTACATTTTATACGTTTAAGTTGATGCAAACACAAACTCATAACAGTTTAACCATGCACCAACATCATCGACTACATATAACCGCTTAAGTAGGTACTTAGGTAAAAAGTAAGTAGTAAGTAATTGATTTAGTTAAATACCTGAGCCAAGCGAAATCTCTCCATCTTCTTCTTCTTTTTATATCTGATCCTGTCGAGTTGTTTCCTCTTGTTGAAGTTCTCTTGGTGGATACTCTCCAATACTTTCTGTAACAACAAGAACATGAATGTTTTCTTCTAAATCAATGGCACTGATGGCGCAGTAACTGAGCATTCAGCTTCTGTGATACGAGTTGCGATCTCGATCCCCGAAAACAATTGGTCCGGGTCTAGATGTACAATATAATAAGATTACAATATGAAACAGCAAAAATAATATGAAAGAATGTTTTATGAAGTTAATTCTAAAGACATGAACTTATTTTAGTTTAGAGTCGGGATACCTACCTAAACTTTCAAAACAAATGCAAAAAAAAACATAAAAACATGTTTAAAAGATACTGGGAATAAACAAAGCGCTAAAGTAAATGAAGCTTATCGGACCTTCTTAATACTAACATTCGATTTAACAGAATGTAGGTAGCGAGCCCTGATAAATTGCTTTGTAAGTACCATAAAGCGACAGTTTACACAAACGAAAGATTTGTCTCCACCAACTCGTAGCTGGCAGAAGTACAAAATAACAGATTCACTCTTTTAAATAAACCGACTATATTTCTCAATAAAGAAAACATATATGAGATATATTCAATATAAACGCCGCAAAATGGAAAAATATTAGGAAAAGAGCTCTTTCTTAGCTCCCGAATGAATGAAGCAACGCCATCTGTATTCATTTTCTTAAAATAAATTACTGTGGATGCTGATTTACTTCATCCATTTTGTATAATAACAAGCTTCAATGTGGTTAATGTTTAGATACAAACGTTTCTAGCTAAATGTCAGGTAAGAAAAGGAAAAAGCTAACATCATTATTTGCTTGGGAGCTCCGTAAATCCAAGCATGTACATTAATAAATCCGTGGACTTCTTCGGCGCAAACGACTAGACTGCCGTTCTTTTTAAGGTAATCTACGAGTAAAGTTTTGTTTGAAAATCTTTGCTTTACTCTCCGACGTATCTAACACAAAACTCTATGTATTTGCATTATTTACATTCTACGGTGAGCACAAATCGCAATACATGTTTTGTAAGTTATGTCGTATAAGTCGATAAATCTAATATTTTGCGTCCATACTTATATCCGTTTAATATTTATAATAGTAAGTATATCTTGTTTGTCCGAATACATGACGCGCAGACAGTCCACAAAATGTTTTAAAATGTCCCATTAGACAAGAAACAAAGTCTATTACAGAGACAACCTTGTTATGAGGTAATTTGTTTAGTACCCTCCCGAGCGCACAGTGTACGGCGTAGAACAAGCCAGGTGGACAAAAATATTTTTTAGTGGTTTTGGAAGTATATCTATAAATTAGTTAATTATATAGTACTACAATATTTTTTTAAAGAAAATGCTTTGTAATTGTGTATAAATATTTTTATTTCATGTATCATCGTAATACACGATTATAATACAGGAAAAAAATAAGAATAAAATTATCTTAATCGCTACAAACGTCAACGCTAATTATATACAATTATACAACCTTAGACTAACATATTTATTAAATACAAAAATTATAAATCTAACACTAGAGGTCTCTATTTACATTAAAACTAATTCTCAATATCAGAATCATCGGATTCAAAATCCGATGAATCCGAAAGAAGATAGTCTTCCTGAGTTTGTGGAGGTCTTGGTTGGAGTTGGAGTCGAGGCTCTATAGTGGGAGCTATGATGAGCTTTAAGACCTCCGCGCACAATTTATTAAAAATTTTTTCGGTACTTCCCGGAGGCTGTTGATCAGTGGATCAGACGTTAAAATCAACATATTGAGCAAGTCTCTATTCGTGGCAAGACGAGAGCACTTTCTGGTGTTGTGCTCTCTAAACCTCCGGCAATCTTTGTTTCTCGCTTCTTGGGCTTCCTCCGAAAGCTGCCCTATTGGAACTATTGAAGTCTTAATCACCTCTGTACTGTGAATAAACAATTTATACACAGTCATGTTAGAGTACATGTAGTACCACGAGTAGAGACTCAGATAAAGTATTCTTGTCTCGAGACAAAGCTTTTTGAATTCAACAAGATTTATTTCTAAGCCAGAAGTCAATGTCCTCAACCATACATCAAAGTGTTTGATGATTGTAACATCCAATCCTGTGACCTGAGCACTTAGTTCGGGTTTCCCGACAAAACGTCGAGCTGTCTTCCCATCATTTGTGGAACCAAATCCTGGCTTTGGCTTGTCCACAATTAATCCCATTTCATGCTTGAATCGTTGTTTGATGTCGTCTGATCGTTGTTTTACACTTGCTTTTTCCTCTGAAGATCTAGCCTGCCATTTTTTATTATCTAACTTATAACTAATGTGTAAAAAGCACTCAAACGAACGAATCCAAGCATGTAATGTTGACAAACCAAAGCACAAAATTATCCTGATTGCTATCAAAATGCCTTCCTTCAGCATTCATCATTATGGGAGTAGCCCCACAAATGTAGCATTTCTGCGATGAATTTGTCTCTGTCAAAGCGTTGCACAGTTTTCCATCAGTCATAGTCAGCAGAAGCTTGTGCCTAACAGAAATTTCAGAACCACCAAGATCACAAGATGTAGGCTCCAAGTTGTTTATTTGTTCCAAAACCTTATTTGTCTCGATTTTCAAACCAATATAATACGCTGATGCCTCGTCACTACTTAGCGGTCCATTACTTTGCACAGCACTTGGTTGTTGAAGGCTAATGCATGCACTTGCAGAAGCTGGATTTTCACCAATGTTCTTTATAACTCTGGCAACGTTTTTATGTCCATGCAGCTACCTCTGCAGCAGTCTTTAATTCCCCAACACTCCGCGATTGAACTAAATCAGCAACTCTACGTTTCTTAGTTTTAAAAGATGAATCTTCAAAAACTTTTTTAGGTCTTCCGGGCCGAGAAAAGTCAGCGGATGAGGTAGAAGGTTGTGATTGAGTCGATCGCATGCAGAATTATATCTTCTCGCCTTCCAGACACAATTTATTCTTATTCAGGAAACGCTCTTTTGACTTTCCCGAAGTCACCTACTTGGTAGCAATTTTCGAAGAAATGCTGTCTAATTTCATCTTAATTTCCCTTTGAAATTCATCAGTGATGTCAGAGAAATCACACTTAGACAAAATAAATTCAAATAGACGATCATTTCTTTCGTCTTTTCGTGCTTAAGCCACTCTTCGAAAAACTCTATTTTACTAATAGCTTTTCTGAAAAAAAAAGAATATTGTACTCAAGTGTGCTACATAAAATATATATCATAATCATCTATGGCCATGCAGCTAAAATATATCAAAAATTCAGAGTGGATACAAGAGGATACGTGGCTTTTCCAAGCCTGATAAGTTCGAAAACAAAGAAAAACATTGTTTTTTTTGTGTATTCACAGATAGTCTAGTTTCTGAATGTTTATGACACATTAAAAGATTCTAATAAGAAAATAATATAGTACATACTTTTAGAAGGAAAATCCATCACTAAAAATTTCCTCAAAATTAGAACTGTCACCATGAGATGTTAGTGCAAGTGCCGCGAAAATCCAACTGACCTAACTCTTTAACTGCATTTACCTCATTAGCTTATTTTGATAAAAGATGACTCATCAGTATGGAATGTTAGACGTAAACAATTCTTGGAACAGATTCCAAGAATTGTTTAGGTTTGGGGGTGTTGTTTACAGGTAGAAAGTACAAAATTTCCGGGAATTTGATAATGACTTTTGTCCACTTGGCTTGTTCTACGCCGTACACTGTGGAGCGGCTCCACTAATGAGTTGACAAATACCCTTATACGGGCTGTGGACCGGAGCCCTCAGCACGTGCTTATTATATGTTAGCCCGACACGGTTCTTAGTTCTGTTGATGTTGATGAGATATAAACAGTTTCTATAGCAAATTCAAAATGGTATAAAGTTACACTTTCCAATACATTTTCACAGCACTCAGTAGGTGATGCGGAATGTAATGGTAAACACCAGGTGTCAGACATAAACATTGTGTGACATCTGTAAATTAAAATATTAAACACGTTAAGTGTACATTTGCAAGATATTCCTTTATAATTGCGAAAAATTTTTGCTGCGGCCTGCGGTGGCGGTTGTTTTCGGAATTGTTTTTTTACCATGCTTTGGGACTTGCTCAGGCATGGTGAGTGAGATTAACTAGGTACTCTAATTAATCTCTGTTAGTTCAGCTAGCCAAATGTATTTCGAAGGTGACGCTGACGCTAAAACTAATAGTTTTAATAAACATCTTGACGAGAGGAGATGCGAACTGTTTTTGTGAGGAACTCTTCACCGTTACTGATTGCGATAGAGGCAGTGAAACGTGTCCAAAACTACACATACATAGGTACCTCGGGAGCGTCTTGTCTAACTGGGACTCGTCTTGTGAAACTCGAGGAACTGAAGGGGTCATCGATGGATTGGAATCCTCAAGGGAAAAGGAACCGTGGCCAACCCCGCTGGCATCGCACAGTGTTGGCACAGGCGACGAGCATCGCGATGACATGAATTGAAATGAAGCGGGAACCTAACGTGGACCGTGGACCTGTGGACGCGCTCTACCCAGGAAGAGGACAAAGCAGTTTAAGGCAAGAACACTTACATAACCTATGAGATATAATGTGTTGTACTAACATCGGCTTTACTGTTCATGTAAGTAAGCTGAAGTCTCCGATGGTCCTGGAAGGCATTTCTGAGGAACTGTTTGTCGCCATAGACGGCCACTCCAAGCTCCTCGCGCTTTGCTGTGATCTCCTTGCGAAGCTGGCGAATGTCACGCGAGTATCGCTTCTTCTGCTTCGCCAAGTCACCTTCATGGATCTTACGGTCACGTTCTAAGGAAACGAAAAAACCAATTACAAGACAAAAATAGATATAAATATCACCAGTTTAAGAAATAATTAATTACCATTAATTTTTCAACTAATTGACTTAGCAACACAGAGCACTAAACTAGATTCCGCATAGAAGGCCACTTATGCGCGCCGCACATTTGTGTCTTAGCACTAATATAACTCGATACTCGTATCTATCTCCTCAGTGTCGACCAGAAGTTAGACCCGTGATGACGCTAGCAATTTCGAGAATTCATTATGTATGAAACTTCGATTGATACAGTTTACTTAAAAAAAAAACACTACTTATGCTGTTAAATGGTGAGGAAAATTATCCAAGACCTTATGTTCAAAAAAAGGGTTAAGTTAAGTGAAAAACTGTTAAGTAAAATTATATAAATCAACCATTTTAGAAAGAGCTCAACTTATAGTGTCTGAGGTAGTGACTCTCTTTGTCTGATGTCTTTCCCTTTTACTCATTAGGCACTATTGTATTGCTGCCTTTTTCTCAAAAAAGTATTACGTATTGCTCATGACACAACAATACGTTCTTGCTTATCGATAAATAAAATATCGATACTATCGATATTTTGTAGTTTATTTGGACAAAATAGTTCAATTAAAATATAAATACAATTTACGGTTTATTCTGAAAAAAATAATCAGAATTTTGTGTGAAATCAACCGTCAATTAAACCAATGACATGTAAAAATGTTAAAGTTAAAACTTTATCAATTACGAATATTCGGTAATCTATTACTTATTGTAATGATTTAGGACCTATACAACAAAAAAAGTGTACAATGGTTTGTCATTCTGTTAAAAAAAATTGTCGACGTCAAAATCTATGTTTCATGTCATTGTTTCATCACTACGGCAGGTGACGTCAGCTTGATATAGACAATCGGATTGCAGTTGTCACTCCCCGCGCAGCGCATGCTTACCGCTAAATTTGGTGAACTCGAATACAAACAAAATGTTTATCAAGCGGAATCTAGCTAGTGATCTGTGCTCAGCAACAAGTCAACAAAAACATGATATCCTTGCAAAGGACAAAAGTTGTACTGCTACGCCGTAGCACTCGTAGTCGTAGAGAGGCAATATGCCTTGATGGCTGATGATGGATGGTAGCTGATCAAGTAAGTAAGACCAGTCGTGAGGTATCCGCAAATATTCGACGGATTTGAACAAAACTAACGCCCGCCGTACATATTCACACTCACACTCGTTCACGATACTGCGCTGATGTGGCAATGTCAATGTAAGATTGTTTTTTTTTTGTGTAAAAATTTGTAATTTCTTCTATTTTTAGGCTCTTTTTGCTTATTTTCCAGGAAAAATTATGTAGTGATTCGATAGCCTCGACGTGTACCCTTACAATAGCATCATTTTCACGTGTCTATCTCACTTAGATTCAAAGATATTAGCATTTCATTGAACATACCATAGATCAGCCGAATAAAAAAAACTGATGGCTGACAGAGAAAAGATGGCTGCCATTCGCGGGGTGTGGGGTTATGAGTATTTATAAACGTGTATTTGTCGATAGAAATGGGTATATAATATGCCCTTAAAGTATCGGTAACCGTTAACAAAACACACTGCATGTACAGTTTATATGACTACACTTCCATTTCTGCCTCCTGCACCTAAAGGGCCGAGGCTGATAAAAATATTACAGTAATATCGGCACCATCTGCTGACCTTGCAGAGGAAATCGGCTTACAAAATTCAAAGGTAAAAATATCTCACTGTCGCATTAAAGTAAGGCAGTAAAATATTTACAAGTTTTACTGCAATTTTGTTTGTATCGACCACATTATAGAAACGCGCTAGGTTCAGGGACACTACTGTTGGAGCAGAGTTTTTGTTCTAATCTTATGGCTGGCATACATAACAAATATTCGACAGAGAGAGTGTCGTTAAAAAATGATGTTTTTTCGTGGACTTTATTATCCTAAATAAATGTAGTATTTACCTACTTCAGTGCTTTTAAGTTCAACACTACTCTGCTATTGATTAACTTCAATAACTATTTAGCATTATGTGTAGAACCTAATAGGTAAAAGTAGGATACGTAACGGCCTAGTCTGAAACTCTTAAACTATTTTAATTGTGCTACCACCAGTTTCTAAATATCCAAAATATCGGGAGCATACCGCTTAAATCACAGATAATCTAGGTTCATGTAAAAAGGTGACTTTAATTAATGCCTTCCATAATGACAAATCTACAAATCATTAGAGTTTTCTTTTACCCAAGAACCGAACTCTAAAAAAACTTTTCAAGAAGCTTGTATCGCTTAGTCTACAAGAGTAGGGTTCCGCACTAACGCCGAAGAAAAAGACACGTTTATTTTACATTAACTATTTTATCCCTTTAATTTTTAACATAAATTTATTTTTTGTTATTTGTTGTTAAAGCGGCCATAGTACGAGTAATACACACTGTGAAAGTTTCAAGTCTACCTATTACTATTATCAAAATAATATACATCCTTGTGATAGACGGACGGATGCACGGACGGACAGACAGCGGAACCTATCTAATAGGGTCCCGTTAGCACCCCTCGTATATACGAGTTTTGTTCCATACGGAACAGAGAACCATATGGACTTACCATACAACTTGATCAGTCCCCGATACTGATTGATTTTGTCCTTGATAACCCAGTTATCATCTTGCATGCCATGCTGGCGCACTTTCGCTGCCGACAACATATTGATTTACAATAAACTTGATAGACAAATAAAATCACTATCAATTAAAATTAGATTTTGGAAGAAATATTCATGACATTAGAAAATATGTTAAGTTTTTTTTTTACTGATTTGACTTTTAAAGTCCAATTAAATTATTAAATGAGATTGCACTAATGAGGTGATAGTAGGAACTTATTTATTACATCAACCACGCAGTTGTAAGTCTCAACGAGCCAGCCAACACTAGTCTTTTCGTAGTTAATTCACATCTAATATTGCACAACTGACAAACCACAGTGATTTTTACGTTCGTTATGCTACATTTGATACATAATTATTATATCCACATCATAATGTCACTATAATTTTGTCAATTAGGAAGAAGAGGTGGTAGGTTTAGGGGTATGACCTAGTCATAGATACCTGAATCTCCAAAAAAGGTGTGTTTGCCTTCTCCAACAAAAACGACGCCGCTCAATCATTTAAATTTATAAATAGTTTGTAAGCCCTGGCTGGGGGCGTTTGAGGTCACCACAGACAAGTCCGGTTGAGCAGTATCGCAATCTTATAGACATGAACTGTGAGTGGCCACGTCAAAAAAAACAAAACACGACGCCGCAAAACGCGCTCCGGTGCCGCACCCGCGCCGCACAGACACCGGACATAGACATGGACACACGAGATGGTATATGGGAATGGTCATATTGTGAGTTTGTTTTGCCGTGACTTTGTACCGAGTTCCAGTAGTGCGCGTAGCAAAAGACAAAGAAAGAGGGTAGACAGATTTGTCTGCACGTAACATGTTTTTACCATCCACCCGCATTCTCCAGTCATTTCGTGATCATGGCGCTTGCAACAGCGTCGACATATCGGGAGCTCAATATAAAGCGGAAGATATCCCGTAATTGATAGTGTAAGTTAAACAGATTCTATCTCCAAGTTACAATCTTTATTTCTCTCGAAAATTGCTTTTTTTAGGAATGTGTGTGTGTAGGTGCTCGTGACTGTACATTCGTTGCGACGCCGGAGTGGCACCGCTCTGTGGTTTATGTGGCACCATAAGGCAGAAAACACGCTTGATTGTTTTATTTTGATTAGGTACCTAGGTTCTAAGAGCCTACGGACACGTTGCGGCGTCGCGGCGTTGCTACGGCACCGAAGCGATGCTGCGATTCAGGGTTCTGAATACAGTCAGTATGATTAATAAAATGCATCGGAAAAGACGTGTACTTTTGCTCCTATTACTACGCCATCGTGCATCGCCGATATATATAAATATCTATTGATTACCCATATATTTTTTTATGTTGTAACCATATCCAAGGAATTCTACTCCCAAAACATTCTCCAAGAACAATTTGTTGCCCTAATAAGGGCAATAAAGTCCTAATCTACCAGCTCCCCGACGGCGACGCCATATTCAGAAAATCGATTTAGTTTTTATTTCCTCACAGCAGGTGTGAAAAGAAGAGTATGCGCCACGGGGCTAAAAGTGTCTTCGTTTTAGGCGAGTATAAATCCCTCACTGCTCTGAGGGTTCTCACTGGGAACTCAATGCGGAGGTGTAGGTTCATGTATCTAGATGCGGCAACTGACCCGATTACGAAGCCTTGCCAAGGGTGTCAGTTGCCAACGTCAAAATTTGCGGATATGCGCCATAACAGCACCTCGCTTGGTATCTAGAGAGCCCTGCGCCATCTATAACCCATATACCTTTATGGTGGCTGTAGAAATCCCTATTAGAATAAGATTAAAACCGATAGATGTATTTTGACAGGATTATAAGTCAGTTCATTTTCAGAGAATGTACTTACCTAAGATAATGGAACCTAGGCACTGGTTGAAACTTAGCTAAACAAAAAAGGCTTCCAACACAGATACAGGTTCTTAAGTTGCACTTCATAAATGCATCGTTTTTACATAAAAAAAGACTCAAACGGCAAGGGCTCTGTAGTCGGGATGAATATTTACGCGTTAACAACATTGATTTTATAGGTCGCATTAATAAAATATCATAAATTATATTTAAAAAAAAAACAAGAGAACACAAAGTTGGCGATGGCGAGTGTAACCAAACATGTCTTAAATAGTGCTGCATTGTTATTTTTGCGAGTGGCCATAGTCAGAACTTGTCAGAACCGACGCCGCCATCTCGATTTTGCAATATATTTACGCTTAGATTAAATACCTCTTAACGGGTATTTTCAGAAATGTTTACTGTCAGCGCCCTCCTACAAATGTCATTCAAGCGCCAACGCAAAAACTGTCAAAAGCGGAAATGGTTCTTATTGGTATAGGGTATAAGCTTAGAATAATGGTATAAGGGTATAAGTATTTTACTCTTTGATGGTACCTATCTCATGATCGAGCGCAAAGAGAACGGTCTCTGTCAACCCTGTAAAGAAAGCGTAAAGTCTAAGTTATGATAGTAGTACATTTGTATTTTTCATCACAAATTTCTATTATTTTACATTCTATATAACATTACAAAATAATGCACATAATCGTTTTCATAATAGTTTTTTTTACGAAAATTTACTCATCCAACTTTTAATACTTTGGTCGACGATTACTCGTTATTTTGTAGAGCTTACTTAGCTGTGATAGTTTTCCTTTTGACTTCGGTATATCCACTTCTTCTTCTTTTTTTTTCCTATCAACGTGAGTTCTGAGAGGTAAAGAAATATTGTTAGACCGTCCAAGGTGCAAGGGAACGGACATTTGGAACACTCCAGCACGGGACATATTGGACTGATCTAGGGCGCCGTACTGGGACTTGGTGTTGCTGTTATATCTACTTATCGTGTATACTTTTCACATATCAAGAAAACAAAGGTTAAGAAGACAGCACGAGCATTGTAACAAAAAAAAACATCTTTGGTTGGTCTTGGTGGCCTCTCGTATTGAAGAAAACTCTTCCATGTCTTAGAATTGGATCAAATTGGATGTTTATCAAACGCACATCCGACTTCCCTCCGTACGGCAGGCGGTACGATACCTGCCAACGTGCAACGGGTAGTGCTAATTGAGTGAGGGAAAACACTCTTTTACAATTAAAAAAAACTACCAGTCGACTAGTTAGCCACCTGTAACTTTTTAAGGGTTTTACTACAAATTACAGGGTGGGGCTACAAATTCGGAGAATTTACAACTAGATGTTGGTAATATCCGCGATTACATTATGAGACTTTTGCTCCTTAATCCATGCGGACACGGCTTTGGATATTATTCGACACGTTTCGTCGACGATAATTATAGTCATTGCCTACGGCGGTATAATCGCAAAATTTAATTTAGAAAGTTACTCGTTAAATAGGAACATGGTAGAGGTAGACCTAGATATTCATTATATAATATAACATAACATCACGCCTGTAATCCCCGAAGGGTTAGGCAGAGATGTTCCTAATTGTACACCTATATTTCGCCAGTTATGTTTAAATCCCATGTATATATCCCAATAGAGGGCGGGCCTATTGACATAAGCCGGGCACAAATCCAGACTCCGTGGCTGCTACTGAAAAATTCCTGATGGAAAAACCCAATAACACTTTGCCCGACCTGGGAAACGAAGCCAGGACCTCAGCTCATCCTGCCCAGCGGTCGCGCTTGCCAGCACTAAACCAACGAGGCAGTCAATTATATGGTAACAAAATAATTGTTTTAGAGATAATTATAATACAAACTGGAAACATAGGAAAAGGTACGTCTATATCTCTGCATGGATTAAACGCCGCCCGTATTGTCTCACAACTCTGAACGGTATATCGAGCCGCGTGCGTAACAAAACTCACATATTTTGATTTCATTAAAATTGAAACAGACAACGGTTCGATATGTTCAGTAACACCCAATCACGTTGCTGTATAATGATGTAAGTATTTATTTAGTAACATACTACTGGGCAAAGTAGTATACTACTTAATAATTAGCTACAAACCAGAGATCCAGTTTTATGGAAACGCCGAGGTGTGCTGCGGGATGCTTTGTCCAGGAAAAGTAAAACAGTGTATGTATCAAACATGTTTTTAAAATGAACATTCAAATTAGATAAGAATACTAAGTCTCTGTTTTAAAATCAGGGTCCCCGAGTACGGAGCACAGAGCCTGGAAAGTGCGGTCCCCACATTGAGAACCCTGAGGGCAGTTGGAACAAGTCTGGCCTGCTTCATATATCGGGTAGCCATTGATATTTCCAGCAGGTCCATAATTGCAAAAAGTGTATGCCAAAATCTTTGTTTCCGTTCGTCTTTTATCTCTCTTGTCTATATTATTATCTATGTTTTCCTCCTGTTGCTTAGTTCCACGGTGCAACGGCGACTCTTTTCTTCTGTTGGTGCTATCTGTAGTAGGAAAATCGTCAAACCACTCAGATTTCGCTGCAGTCATGTATTTAGTACGTCGCAGAATGTTCTGACTTGGACTGGAAGTTTTTGTCACATTCGAGTTTGACATTTCCGCACTTTTTATTGTTCTCCGTTTGCGAAACAGAACACATGAAGGTTTTTTCGCCGTACAAAGAGCTTGTGAGCAACCAAGGCGCCATGTGGATGCCCAAGCTGCTGCTGAATACCAATGAGCGTTACAACCACCGGGCGCGCTACAGTTACTAAGTCTAAAAGACCACACATGATCAGATGGAAGCACTCTGGAGCCAGAGAACCATGCGCCCACTGCGTCTGCCAGCAACTGCGCTTCTGTCACCCTGCTCACGACTGCCCGCACGTCCATGTTCTGCAGTACGTTAAATCTGATAGTATTCCTGCACTCGTCATGTCGTTTCTGGCACTGGCGTGCCCAAACATCTGCCATATGCTCGAGTTCATAGTCCCAGTACATCTTGCGCATGTTGGTGGCGGGTGGCTGGCCCGGCTCTAAACCCAAGGCGATATTGTCCCTGTGCCTATTATGCAGTAAGAGGATTTGGTACCGCATCCAAGCTGTCATACCTGATGCATACAGCCTCGAGCTCTGCTTATTAGCGGCTACGCACATTGTGTGCTGGTTTTGCAACGAACAATCAGGATGAGTGCAATAATCAAATGGCGTATTGTTATTGTTACCACAGAACACATAACCTAAAATAAAACTACTACAAAATAGGTAAATAATAATCATGTCTTATTAAAAATCTGTAAGTTGTAAAAAGAACAGGAAAGATGAAAGATCTAATATGACATCCAACATTACGTCATTCCAATGTTGAATGCCACAACCGGCCAAGTGCGGGTCGGAGTTGCACACGAAGGGTTCCGTTGGTTCCTTCTCCTTTTTTTCGTTGGTTAAAAAATAAACAAAATTAAATCTCATTCATATTAATTGACACAGCAGCAAAACAGAATTAGTTTTTCATAGTATTTTAATGAAAAACAAAATAACTGTAGCATTTTCACGAAAAAGTTCCATTTCTTAAAAACTTAACTTCAAGCGTTATCCGAACCAATTTTGTTGGAAGTTCTTTTTAAGTCCTACAAGTCCCATTTTTTCAGAATTTTCCTAATCTTAATTTAAAAGATGAGTCACATTTTGTACAGCTTTAGAAGCGAATTTCTCATTATTAAATTAAGAAAAAAAATTAAGCAACCTCAATAGACAGTCGTCATCTCAAACAATATTTTTTTTTACAAACTTCTTTTACATTTGTATGAAGGGCCACTCCTATTTTTTTTTCATAATTTCACATTACTTTTGTGTGGGGGTTCATACATAGAAGACACCTGCTCTCCAAATTTTAACTGTGTGGTAGCAACATTCTCGTAGTATAATGACATATAGACGGACAGAACGAATCTAAAGGTTGTTTGTTTGGTAGGGACCCCTAAAAACAGTACCTCTGGGTACCGCCACCGCCATATGCCGCCGCACGGTATACGTATCGCCATAGAGTATAGTAATATAGATTGGGAACGTATCGCATTCAAACCGAAGTGGTGACAGCTGTAGCCGGTAGCGGTTTGATTAACCATAGATTTTTGCCACATTTATACGTGTTGCTAATCAACACGTATAAACAAGGCTTTATAAATTCCACGTAAAAGCCCTACGGAAGCCCTAGGGTATGTCCCTTATATGTCCAAAGAGTAGAATTCTTGTACCAAACGGAAATGTCTTTGTGACTTTCTCCTGTCAGCCATTTCCATTTCAACGTGATATCAACGATGCATTTTAACATTCAACTCTAATAGCAAAGCTCAGCAAACTTGCTCCGAAAATTCTTTGCAAATCCTTGAACAGACCCGTTTAACGATCTATCCACAATACATGTGTCTCTGGTTACGTGATTTTGGTTACCAGTTTGTTACCGACTGTTCCACAAAAGCCATCAATCAAGAACAGAAGTATTTTATAAAACTCTACTACAGTTTCGTGAAATTTTAGCTTGTTCTGTAATCTAAAATAAAGTAAGTTATAAGACTACTAAAAATGCATTGACCAGCAATACACCATGGTTTTACAAACTTTGCAGATGTTTATACGAGGTATTTTTTTATTTTTCATGGGTTTGGGTTTTTTTTACAACTCAGAAGTTCGGGACTTAACTTCCTTAAACCATTTCATAATGAGCGGCGTATACGGCAGTTTCATGATAGTAACATTAGGCCTCATCATAGACACAGCAATGGACACGTACACTGATATATTTATAGAGAGAAATTTAGTTATAATGGGCGCTTTATTCAATGTAGTGGTTGCTGCTTTAGCTTTCTACGAATATTATTCAGGCATAAACCCAGTTGATGAAAGTATGCACAAGGGTTTTGTGTCTTGTGCAAGTTGTTTTGTTAACATGGCTGATTTGTTTATTATGCATGTCTACAGGAAGTAATTCAAAACCCAAATATAAACCTAGTTTACATACTAAGATTTGTGTTTTCTTGTTACATGATCAAATACTCAAAGCTCTGTCGAACTAACGGGAAGCACAATATCTGCATACAAACTGAAAGTTCCGTTTTTTTAACACGCCTGTTTACTGTGTGGAATGTCCTCCGCCCCTGTTGTGGATGGAGGGGTCTCGCAAAATGTCCACAACCATTCTGTGATTCTCAACTACCTCTGACCGGGGCGCTGGATCGCTTACCCAGTAGCTTTGGGTTCTTGGCCCAGGATCCCATAATCCTCCACGCTGTAGAAAATGTGTACAGGGATTACAGAAAAAAAAACTCAAATTAATTTACTTGAAAACTAAAACGGTTACCACGTATTCAGTATATAATTCTGAAGCGGTCCACATAGAGACCTTTCGTCGGTTATTAAAAAAAATCAGCTGTTCCATATATTTTGACCGTGTAGGTATTACACTTTTGTAGAAAGGGAGAGGTAGGTTTATTTTCAAAATGGACAGGCATTTTGGAAATAAACCTACCTCTCCCTTAAAAACTAACTCCGTGGAACGAACTGCGATAGGGACGAAATGCGAATGGGACAATTTGTGAATGCGGGACTTAATGCGAATGGGACGAAGTGCGCATAACCTATATTATACAACTTTCTGCGTTAGTGTATCTGTATAGTAGCTGTATAAGCAATAATGCTGTCAGTGGTAAATTACTGTGACAAGATTTACAGAACATAATGACACCCACAGAGCCGTTAAACTTGTAACAGCACTCTTCAAACTCGGGAGAAGTTTCCAAAACAAGAAAATGCAAGAGCGAGCTAAGTGAGCTCGAAAGTTTTGGCAACTTCTTCTGCCTTCGAACTTAAACTTCTTTGGTTCTAATAATAGTATATTTTATGCATTTACCTTTTTGCATTTACTAACGATCTTACTACAAGTTTGTTAGGATTATGAAATGGTTACGAAAAATTTTATTGAAGGAAATCTCTCATAAATTAATAAAATATTTTCTTTCAAGTATTTTATTTATTTATTTTACTATTTATGTACACACAGAAGACAACACAGGAACTAACATATAATTATTTGAGTACAAAGGTACTGATTATTTCTTAAGAAATTTCTGCCAGCAGACCTGCAAAAGGAGGAATGAAGAAGAAAATAATGTGTGAGAATAGGAAGAGAAAAACGTGTTAATCTGCCTTACCTAACTTAACTTACAATAATAAATATAAATACACATATAAGTAAATATTAATTATATTATTAATTTTTATTATTATACTTATATAAATACATAATACTAAGATATATAAACAAATAAATATATATATGTTTTTATGAATCATAATTGAGAGCAAGAGTAATGCTCTTTCACTCTGTTTTTGAACAATGAAATGGTCTTCAAATCATGAATGCTAGGCGGAAGTGAGTTCCACAACTTAACAGCATGGACAGAGAAGGAATACCAGTAATAGGTGGATTTATGAGGTTGGGATGTAAGTAGGGATCGAAGCTGCGATCTACACGGTGCGTGACTGCGTAAGAAGGATAGGACGGGTTGTGTAGGATATTGAACAGGAGACATAGGATCCTAGTATTCCTGCGAAGGTGGAGTGGGAGCATCTTGAGTTCTTTGCGAAGGTGAGAAACGTAATATTTGCGGAAACCACAAATGAAGCGAATACATAAATTTTGCAAGCGCTCAAGCTTATTTAATAGCTCCTCAGTAGCATCCAAGTAGCAGGCGCATAATATTATATACATATATATTATCGGCTGAATAAGTGTTTGTGCCAAAGAAATTTTAGTCTTCAAAGGCAGGAGACTCTGAAGGCATTTCAGCAAATGTAGAGAAAAGTGTACCTTACGGCTAACCTCGTTGACTTGGAGCTCGGCACGACAGATTGGAATCAATAGTTACACCCAAGATCTTTGGCGGTATCTGTATAGTCGATGCGAACACCATCGAGGTACAAAGGCAACAAAGATGCAACTACAGCCACACCACGAACAAATCGGATATGATCATGGCCTGAGATTTAATTGGGTTAATTTGCAATCCAAATGACTTGGCCCAGGTGCTGATACAAGCCAGGTCATGATTCATAGCAGCTAAGGCGGAATCCGCATCAGCTATAGTGAAATGCCGGTAAAGCTGCAAGTCATCTGCATACAAATGGAAATTGGAAGAGATTACACTGGTAACCAGGTTTATGAAAATTGAAAAAAGAAGAGGAGAAAGAACGCTACCCTGAGGAACACCTTCGGTGAGGTTACACCAATCAGAGAAAGTCTCATCAAGGTGAACACTCTGAGAGCGTCCCTGAAAATAGGAATTGAACCAGGCCAAAGCAGAAGAAGAGAAAGGACAATGGGCAAAATTGTATGGAGCTTGTCCCATCGGCGGCCACATCTGTACTATTTATTTACTAGTAGCCAATTATGTATACAATAAGACTACAAAAGACTGTTTCTGTAAGTTCCTTGGATAAAAAGTTATCATAGGTGGATTATATAAAAAAAAACTAATTAAATCATTTAAAAGGAATGATTACAGTTTGTATCTTAAATACAATATTTTGTACACCTCGTGATGATGTTACATTGATATAATAATGAATTTTAAGTACATTATAATGATATGACAAATATAATATACAAATATATGATAATGATAGCATAAATAAAACTAAAGGTTTGTTAAATACGTTGATTTATTAAAATAAAAACATTATGCCAGATTACAATAATACAATATTACTTAATAACTACAATATTACTTAATACTACTAATTATTGGACTTTAATCGTCATCAACAATTATTTAAATTAAAAAATCAGCTGGCAAAAGAATGTCTTCCTCTTGGTTTCTCGCCCACCCTAAGTACCAAACTATACACATTATGTGGGCGCAGCAACCCAGAGTGCGTTTACCGCTAAGGCAACAGCAATAATAGTTTTCTATAGCTTCCCTACGATTTTTCTGCCTGTCTATAAGAATATAATAAATTCTAGACCGCGCATGTCGCGATTGTATTCGGCAGCGGAGAAGCCAAACATTTGTAGCTGCACATTGGGTATCTCTATACACTTCTATATTATATAGGCCTTGTCGCACATGCTCCGCATAATAGCTGCGAGCTAACTTCACTTGATATGTGCCAAGTGCAAAAATAATTAAATCGTCCTCGGTCAGCGACGGAAAATCACTTAAGTTAGGTTGGTTACCCGTAATACTATCGCCCGTCGACGATTTAAGTTGTTGCCTAGGACATACTCTGCTAGGTGATTTGGTTGGTTCAATCGTTGGTTTATTATTGTTATAAATGTTTCTGTGTGTACACTATCACGTAATGGTTCTCTGCATATGGGCAAAGGCACGATAAAAAAAATCTTGCCGAAATAACTTGAAGTCGCGTTTAAACCAACCATTTATAACTTCGATAACCCAGCGGCATATGGTAACCAACCTAGACTTATTAGCTTGCTCTGTCGTTAATTGATCTTCGTTGCGATTTTTTGTTTTTGGCAAGTGCGCTTCATATCCACAGGCATGTAAATCGTCGATTACGTCGGATCCACGGTCTAAGATGAACACATTCCCTTGTCTAAAAAACCAATGAATACTGCCTTCTTCGTCTTCGATCATATTTTTTATTATTTGTGCATCCGACTCTGTAACTGCATATGGCCCAAATGCATCTATTATATGACCATCGCAGTATACTATTAAAAATGGTTTCAATAAATTCGTGAATTTGTGTAGACTATATTATGATCGCCTTTGGAATAAATGGTTTGTGGACTTTTGAATGTAGATATAAGTGGCGTCTGCTATCACAATTGCCTTTCTATCTGAGGGTTCTGCATTTGGATTTCCAAAAACAGCATTTGGCACTTGAAGATTTCGATGAGCTATGTCCCTTCTGTCAATATGGTCGTAACCCAGATGTCGAGGAACGAAGTCCAAAAAAAGGGAATCCCTGTCTAACTTAAGACGTCTTTCAAGGGTTCGCCGGCTCATGTTGAAAAGTGATGCCAGCCTTTCGTTTGCTTCACCACTTCGCAGCTTCATTAGGTAACAGGCTAATGTTGTGTTCGGCCGAGTTGATACGTTCGACAATGACGGGGTTTGTTCCAAAATATTCATAAATTGTTCTCGACTGACACCCAATCGAATGTATATTTCATTTATGTCCATGTCATCTATATGATCAAAATCCAATATAGATCCTCGAAGCACTGCTATTTTCATGAGGCTCATGATATGCAAAAAATGTGTGGCATTGAAATCGTGGAGCAAGTTAGGGCTGTCAATTATTTGATCCCAATTGTTGGATTCCAAATGTTGAATGCAAACTCTTGCGCTATTGGGAATATAAAAGTTAAAATGAATTAAAAATGTTACTTTCAGATTATCAAAGGTATTGAATATTGTGACAAATATTTTATATTTACATGGAAGCCCAATAGTTTCATTACTTTATTTATTAATGCATACGTTTGTAAAATAAGCAAAACGCAAAGGTTTTTCGTATGTTTTGTGATGAAAAACAAAAAATGCTGAATGGTAAAAATATGACAATTCATTAAAATAGTATTTAAGCCATATCTTTTTTCTCAAATGATATTTAATCATACTGCTTGAACAATATTTGTTCTACAAGCATTCACCTTTCAAATGACACTAGTTTTATTAATGGCCGCTAATGGGCCAGGATGCCCATTGTTCTTGAAGGCACTACGCCTTCAACTCAGTGGATTTCGACAAATAAGAAGTCAAGCAATACAAGAACGTAAGGGACTTACTCTCCATTGCCCAGCAGATATCGTCAGTTACCTTCAACAGTGCAGTGACAGCATTACGATCCGAGCGGAAACCAGATTGGAAAGGGAATATTAAAGAGTTTGACGTCAAGAAAAATCTTAATTAGGTACATAAGAACTAAGTGCTCAAAAACTTTACAAAGAAATGGGAGAATAGAAATAGGTTTAAAGAGACAATGTCAACATTTTGAATCGAGCCATTTCAATTCTGCTACTACCCGGCCACGACCTCGACATGTCGCATGACCGGCCGCTAACTTGAACAAAACTGGTTCGACGACTGGTTGTGCGACCAAACTTTCTTTCTGGTCGATGATTTAGCAGCCTATAGTCGTGGTCGTCGGGTAGTTAGGCCCAGCTATGTCATTTCTATTGCTTATTCCTCTATGGATTCAAGTGACGGCAGCGCCACCTGTTGTTAGTTTTGCGTTTCACTGACCCATTTGAGTCAGTACTGGCAACAATCGATTCGAATATGTGTTTGGTACTTATTAATTCCATGTGTACAGCGATGACTTAATCAGTCCACAGAGTACATTTTATATACTGAGATAGAGACGTCACTCTAACATTTTATAGCGCCCTCTAGCAACAAGTAACAACAACATTCCATCACGCAAATCTGCAGTAGGCCCTGTATTATTTTATTCTTTCCTTTATTTTAGGTAGTTTTTTATATTAAGAAAAACTAAAACATCAGATACACTGTCAAATATTTTATTTCAATCTTTTTTTACAGTAATTGAAGGCTAACTCTTGAATTTTGTCTTCCACATCATAATCTTTACGTGATCCACATAATAATTTATTTGTATCTTTACACCAACTAAATAAGAATAAATTAATGCATAAATCTTCAATTCTTGAAATCAATTGCACTTTATGTTCCGTGCATTTAATTAATAAAACTATAATCTAATATAACTGAAAATATTGTTTTTATATATTGTCGGATGTTTTTCTTTTTACAATCTTTTTTTAATATACTAGTGACAACATCTTGTATATTTGAAAAGCATTTCATTAGTGAGATGGAAGGATATGTAAGACTCGTTTTATTTTTAAAATACTCCCTAAAATGAAGGTAGCTAATTTCTTTATTTTCATCATAAAATGAATTCTTGCAATCTTTGCATTTTTTTACATTTAGTTTCCGCAAAACATATCCTGTCACATACTCTAATTGTGCTTTTATCTTTGGGTCTTGTCTCTTTGTTTCAAGATCTACAAAGATATTGTCACTGTTCACATCATCAAAATCAACTTCCATAGTATAACTTGACGCCTCAGGTTTCTTAAAAAATAAGTTTTTAAGGGATTTAAAATTGAAACATTTATCAACTTCACAATTGGACCCCGGCGAATGTGTATTACTGAAATTGTTTATTAGTAAGGAAGCATATTATGCTGCTTCGAAGCCAGCACAGGAAGGCGACGTGTTTCGATATCCATGGCTTCGAATACACCCAAAAAAATTCTCTAGGGGGTCCTGGTTGAAATGTCTCATCCATAGAGACGTCAAGTTATATTGCTTAGCTAAAACATCGACAAGATATTCAATATTTTCAATCGTCTGCAACCAATTGGTAATTGATGGTACAACACCAAATTTGCCTTTATTACTGCAAAATTTCATTGATTTGATAATTTTCTTTGCTTCAGCCCACACTTTTTTGTGTGTTGAATTTGGAGTTACTGGTCCAAGCAGAGGCTTCCCAGCCCTTTTTTTTGAATTCTCGTAGCTCCCATTAACGGAGTCGAATAAATTGTCGAAAAATAAAAGCAAATCCGCTGTTTCTTGGCATTCTTTTGGCAGAATTCCCATATCTGGAAAAGAAATATAAATTTATTATCATCAACCAATTTTTTAAATTATAATTACAGTGTCTTATACCACGGGAGCGTCATACCGGGATAAAAAGTATTCAGTGTTAATCCAGGTTATAAACTATCTGTGTACCAAATTTCATCCAAATCTGTTCAGTAGTTTTCGTGTGAAAGAGTTACAAACATCCATCCATCCTCACAAACTTTATTTTTGATTAACATTTCTAAATTAGTTACCTATCGCTATTTATTAATTACACTATGTGAATCTAAATGAGTTTTTTTTTATTTGTCATGAAGGGATCATGTAGTATTGTTTTTTGAATTCACTAATTGGAAATATCAATTTAATTAGGTACTTACTTGCGAGGTATCTCATATTTGCTGCAACTGAGCGACTGAAAACCTGTGTGGCACATTTAATTTTCATTTTTGATATTTTATTGGGTACAACATGTCTGTCAGTCAATTTAGGCATCAGCCGTATCCCCTTGTAAGCAGGATTTTCATTATACAGGTCCATTAGGTGACCCCACTTAGCAGTTTTTTCTTGACCATCTATTTCAAATTTTAAATTCTTATTAATTAAATTGTTCCTTATTCCTTTGATAAGGTGAGGAGGATCATACAGTGGTATTACTTCTTCTCCGTCTACCTCAAATGTTTTATTTTTCTGGTCTTTCCCTTCTCTGAGATATCCTTCCATGGTGTCTCTGATAAGCCAATTAATTGCACTTACATTTGTAGCACCTTGGTCACATACAGTTGCTATAACTCTTAGCCCAATTGCATGCAATCTTCTTATTATTAGCTTTATTTGTGAAGCCAATTCTAAAGCTGGTGTGGTGCTTGCACAAAATGTGTATGAAATTGGCTGTTTGTAATTTTTTTGCACACCTCTCACCATAAATACCAGTGCATGGTCTGCAATTTTTTCTAGTGTTGCAGTGCCATTATTAACAAAACCACTCACATAATCGGTTCTTTTATTATAATCAAAGTGTGGGGAAAGTGCAACTTCGTCAAAAAGTAATATGCATAACTTTTCCGATGCTTTCATTTTTTTTACTTTTTTTTCTAAATGTTGAAACAAGTTTTCATTGATCCCTGGGTGCAATGAAGCTCGTGCTATCATTCTGGTGAGTGTTAGTGGGGAAGGCAGTACAAAAAAATTTCTTAGCCACCGATATGCTCTAGGTCCCTGCTTATACAGGGCTAAAGCCATAATTTTTTCACTTTTCGTGAATCTGCAACCTAGTTTATGTTTCCCTGCCTCTCGAAATTGTAGCTTAGTAAATATATTTGCTGCTGATGAAAATTTGCTGACTGCTTTCTTGAATGATTCATTTTCAGACAGTTTTAAAGCTTTCTTTAATCTTGTCATTGCAGAATCCTTTTGCCCTTGCAATTTCTTTATCTTATTCTTCAGCATAATTGTGTCTGAATCAAAACTCCTGAAAATTGTTCTCTTGACACCTTGTTTGCCTGCAAGTACAAATTATGACTTGATTTTACTATAAATTATAGTTGCGTTTAGTAAAACTAAAAAGTACTGTAGTGCTAAGTGAGATCGTGAACGTCATAGAATAGCACTACTGATGGTAATAATGAGATTCAGTTGTATTATCTTACACTGGAAGCCAACCCCAACATAGTTGGGAACTGGCTAGGCAGATTGATTGGTTATAGAGTGAATGATAGTGTGAGGGTTAACAGGGAAGAGTGCAAGAGAAAAACATTTTTCACCAACCAAGTAACATGGGACTTGGAAGAAGAGTATAGTAAAATAAAATAATAGAATCAGGTATGATAATCAATGTATGCAATATGAAACTGTTTCTAGACTTACTATTAGCTGGAGTAGTTGTGTAGACACCCGATAATGGTTTTAAACTTAAATTGCTCTGAAATTTTAATCTTCTCACAGGCTCTTAATCGTTCATATATGCCTAGTGCGTATCAGCTGGCCCTTCACAAAGTTACAACAAACCCATATGATCTACCAAATTACCTAATACTTGTATAAAACTTTTTATGGACATGTTGGTGTGTCGTGATTACAGTATTATTCACTAAGTTTATTTACTGTAGCAGTTAGCAGTTAGTGTTAGTGATCATCACTTGAAATAGTTGTGACATATATTAATTAATATATTCAATTCTATTTCAGGTATCCACTCATCTTTGCCTTTACAAAATGTAACCAACATAACAAGACAAAGTATCGTTTCGGGTCACAGATGTGAACAAGTGTTGCAACCAGCTGTCATGTCTCCAAATCAGCCTGCCCCATCAATATTTGAGCAACCTGCTCCATCAACATCTAAAGGTACCTATTGGAATTATTTTGTTGCTGCATAAAGCATACTGACTAGTGAAATGGAAAAAAAATATACATTCATGCAAAAAAGAATTAAATACATAACATCCCACCTATAATCCCCGAAGGGTTAGGCAGAGGTGTACCTACACACCCACATTTCGCCAGAAATGTTTAAGTCCCATGTAATAGAGGTCGAGCCTATTACCACCAACTGGGCACAAGTACAGAACTGCTACTGAGGAATTCCTGATGGAAAAACCTAATAACACTGTCCAACCTGGGAATCAAACCCAAGACCTCTTGCTCAGCCGTTGATTTCATACTAACAGTTGTTAACTGATGAGTAATGACTCTATTATTTTATTTTACTATACTCTTCTTCCAAGTCCCATGTTACTTGGTTGGTGAAAAATGTTTTTCTCTTGCACTCTTCCCTGTT